>CM053773.1:136072434-136217434 GCA_028658325.1 Potorous gilbertii | reverse complement strand
GTGAACAGCAACGATCATTTTTTTTCAGTTTTATTTTGCTCTCTCAGTGTTCATATCTACAAAAGCCTCTAACCAGTAGTCAAGATAAGTGTTGAACTGAGAAGTATTGATCCAGTAATAGCAGTTCAAGCTTTGACTGTGAGTCCTTAACCCTCCAGACATAATGTCATAGCCTCTTATCCTTGCCTCTTAACATTACCTGCCTATCTCCTCCGAGCTGTCACCTATGGTAATACAGTGCCAAAAGCTTTCTAATCACTACCCATTCAGGCAGCATTTATTCTGTAGCCAGGTTAAAAAAAAGTTTAGGTATTGCTCTGAGTTCTAAAAAGAACAAGATGTTTTTCTTCTGCTTTTTTTTCCTTCAGGGCTTTAATATCCAGAAAATTTTAGAGAGCCACAACAGAGACAGAATCCATTACAATAACGAACAGAAGAAAGGTCTAAGATGGTTAAGACATCATGAAAACATGAGCAACCCACCTGGGACGATGTAAAAAGACCACTAGGGTCAGAGAAGCCCTTTCCCCCCTTTAGGAGCAATGCCTTTCTAGAGCAAAGAATTCCTGGTAAACAGTTTTTGTGTGTATCAGAAGGATGCAAGGAAGCTGAAGAGGTTAAGAAGGGATCATCAATATGTCTAGATAAAGACAAAAAAATAGCACTGGAGTCCCTGCATCATCCTTGGAATATATGTATGTGTATACACATATACATGTATGTATATGTACATATATACAATAAATCCATGCAATATATGTGTATATACACACAATAAATATGATCATACATAATGTATCATATTATATATATCAATATAATAATCATATACTAATGTGTATGAATACATTTAAATGCAAATGCATACGCATACACACATATATATTGAATCCATGCCTTAACAGTATTCAGAGATAGTCTGATAAAAGTGATCCATGGTAGCAGAACGTATGTTGCTCTTCATATGCACATTTTTGTGTATATACATGTGTATATGTGTATGCATATATATGTATACACACATACATATTAAGGGATAGTCTGATAGAAGTCACCCATAATAACATAAATATATGTATATATGTTACTATATATGTATATATAGGGCAAATGTTACTATATATGTATATATATGTGTGTGTGTGTGTGTGTGTGTATATATATATATAGAGAGAGAGAGAGATCAAATAGGGTTAAGTGACTTGTTCAGGGCCAGCCAGCTAGTTAGTTTCTGAAGCCAGATTTGAATTCAGGTTTTCCATAGGTCTGGGGATCTGTGCCATCTAGATGTCCTTATGTCACTATGGGTCACTTTTATCAGACTATCTCTGAATATCACTGATGCATGTAGGAGGAGGAGGAGGAGGGGAGCAGGAGGAGGAGGAGGAGGAGGAGGAAGAGAAGGAGGAGAAGGAGGAGGAGGAGAAGGAGGAGAAGAACGAGGAGGAGGAGGAGAAGGAGGAGAAGGAGGAAGAGAAGGAGAAGGAGAAGAAGAAGAAGAAGAAGAAGAAGAAGAAGAAGAAGAAGAAGAAGAAGAAGAAGAAGAAGAAGAAGAAGAAGAAGAAGGAGAAGAAGAAGAAGGAGAAGAAGGAGGAGGAGGAGAAGCATTTGCTTATCACTTTAAGTGCAAGGCACTTCACAAATACTAATTCATTCTATCCTCACTGCAATCTTTGGATGTAGGTGCTTGTTGTACAAATGAGGACAGTGTAAAGACAGAGATGAAGTGACTTGCCCAGGGTCACACAGGGTCAGTTTTAAACTCATGTCTTCCTGATTCCAGGTCCACTGCTCTATATGCTGTGGCACTTAGCTCTGCCATATTGGTATTACATTGTGTACTATGAGTTGTATCCTTTAGCTGCTTAGAATGAAGAAGTTTTTACCAGTAATCAGAACAAATACATATCTTGTTTCATCTGCACATGCACCTGAAATTTATATTCCATCACTCAGTCTGTCTTTATTGTTCACTGTATGAAAACTCCATGAAAGATCTTGAATATTTATTTAGGAAATCATCGATGTGGTTCATGGCTTCAAGCAGCTTACTTACTAATGGTGCAGACAGTATGTGCAAATTAAAATACATGAAATTACAGGAAAAGAAAGCAAAGCTTCAGTTGATTTTAGCTGATAACAGGCACTGAAAAGGAAGTTATATTTTAATGGTTTTCAGCCTGAGGAAAGATTTTCAAGTAGGAGCATGACTGGATAGAGTGGCTGAAGAGGAGGAAGGAAGATATTCTAATGATAATAAATGACTACAGACAAGTGACATGTAGATAGATCTACAGATCAATATCTTGATCCATGAATAGAAAGATAGGATGAATATTTATTAAGTGATATAATGTGATAGGTATTGTGCTACCTGTTGGGGATACAGATAAAAGTATAATCTTTGCCCTTAAGGTTACATTATGAAAGAGAAGATAATCTATAAAGGGGTGCTAGAAAGGAGGATATATGTTCAATAACATGATTAAGAGGCAGTCAAAAATCATGTGGTGGCCAAGAAACAGATGGGTAGAGTCCAAGCTTTTGGTGGGAGGGAGAAGAGGGTGAGACAAGGGAATCAATAGTTTTGGGTGCAAAAGAAGATAAAGTGTTAATTAAGAATGAAGTGTTATGCTGGAGGACCCTGAAACTCATGATTTGGAATTTTTAATTTATTTAAGTTGTTGTTGTTGTAATGTTCATCCTTCATTGTTGAAGAAGATCATGCCATTGCACTTGACTTTCTTTTGAGTGAGAGAGGGCTGTGCAAGGTCACCAGCCTCACATCTCCTCCAGGGACATTTGAATCCAAGGACCAAATATTCATCAGGATGACTGGAGATGATCCAGGATGCACTGGGAGACCTTGGCCCCTTTAGACCAAGGTCTATTCAGGTACCCACTTAGGGTGAGGTAATACCCATTCATTGGATAGGCCTGTTTAAGAAGCAAGAATGCTTCTTAATTAATTTAAGTGGCAAGTGGCTAGAAGAGGAAAGGAACTGAGTTCACAGGAGAGTGATGCAACCCAAGTAATGTGAAAAGCATATCTTGTTTCATTTTTGTAGGAATTAGATGAGGGATAGGAAATCTAGTTATGTTTGATGTTGGCATCTGCTTTCAAATTGTTTATTATTATACCAAAAAGAAAAAAAAGCAATGGAAACTCCTCAAACCATGAATAAATCCCAAAATTCCACTTAATGAGTTAGAACTGCAATTCAATAAATCAAAGGCATTTATTAAACACCTTCTATCTACTAGGCCTTTTGTTAAGTGCTGGGAATATATAAGTAAGGGCAAAAAACATCCTCTGCCCTCAAAGATCTTATTAGATATCAATTGATTAAGTCTTAGCCTCAAACAAGGGGTTCTTAATTTCAAGAAATCCATGAACTTGGGTAGAAAAAGAAATTACATTTTTATTTTCATTAACTTTAGCAGAAATTTTCATTTCCTAATGAGCACAATAATAGTACCTCAAAGTTGTTGAGAAAACCAAACAACATATATAAAGAGATCTGTCAACATAAATGCGTTATATAAATATTATCATGGTGATGACTATAGTTCTCTCAGGAAAATCAGGGTATAGTTTAAACCAACATGATCCTTACTTTTCTAGTAAATTACAACCTGTGTTTTTGAAAGGTATTTTATCTACTTAATTGCAAAAGTGATGGGGTTTGAGGGAAAATTTTTTTTAAAGTATTGACATTAAACACATTTCTTAGGATTTCAAGAAGCTATCAAGATAACATGGGAAAGAATGATTCAAAGGGCCTTAGCCTAATGAGACTTCCCTTTCTTATGTGAACTCTCTTGTTTATTTTAGTGAACATGCTAAGTAAGTCATAAAACTAGTATCATGTTGTAGTCTCTGGCAGTTCTTTCTACATGGCATACATTCTTGGTCAATCTAGTTATTTCAACCTTCTGAAAAAATTTGAACCTCCTGCCCCCCTTTTTAATATTACTGCTACTACTATTAATATTATTGTTGAAATACATATTTTAATACTTAAAAACTTCATGTCACAAGTGCCAAGTTGTGAGCACTCTATCTTATATGTCATTATTATACCGTGATCAAGGATCACTTCACCAGTTAGCACATGATTACTGATTCGATGCACTTAGAAACTCTTTCATGTGTGTATATCTGTCCTGAACTAAATTCTATATGAGCAAGGATCAAATTGCATACATCCATAACTCCAAAGAGGACAGCATAGTTCAAGGTGTAAGAAAAGAAATCAAATTATTTTCACAGAACCACAGAATTCCAAATTGGGAAAAATAAAGCACAAATTTCTGACAACAGGAAAACGAATTTATTTGGTACTCTAAAGTTTGCAAAGTGCTTTCCTCACATTAACTCTTGTGAGGTGGGAAACACAAGCAGTTTTTATTCCTCTCCCAGTCCCCTTCCTTCCTTCTTTCCTTCGTATTATACACATTTTACACACTGAGGTCCTTACTTAAACTAAACTACCAATCATTCAAACTTTGCTTCAGAGAGCACAACTCCGATGGACTGGCCACATTGTTTGAAAGCAAAACAGACGCTTGCCAAAAAGACTGTTTTATGGAGAACTCACACAGGGCAAGCACTCACATGCTGGCCAGAAGAAGCAATACAAGGACACTCTCCAGGTCTCTCATAAGAACTTTGGAACTGATTGTGTGCCATGGGAAATACTGGCATAGGACCACTCAGCATGGCATACCCACATCAGAGCAGGCGCTGTGCTCTATGAGCAAAGCAGAACTGAAACAGCTCAAAGGAGATGCAGGATGTGCAAGTTTAGAGTATGTACCCCAAATGTTTGCATGGACTATCTGTGCCCGACCTATGGTAAACCATTCCAAGCTTGCATGGGTCTGATCAGCCACAGTCAGACACACAGAAACTTGACTCTAGCATAGTGATGTCATTTTGGTCCTCCTCAAGGACAACGAACAACAAGCAACAAATTTTACACATTAGGATACTGAGGCTAAAAGAAATAGTGATTTGCCCAAGGTCACGCTGGTAAACAGCGTCAGAGCATGAGTTGAACCCACATCTTCTTATTTTAAGTCCAAGTTCCTACCCCTCCTCCCTTGCCTCCAACCCTCTATAGTACTGATAAATGCCAAACAAGAATATGTCTGAATACCAAGTGACAAGATTTATTACATACTGAGATAACACACTCAGCTTCCAGAAAGTTCTAATTGTGAAGTTCATATGGGATCATAGGAGTATATAGTTAGAGCTTGAAGGGACCTTAGAAGTCATTCGATCAAGAAAGATTATTTTACAGCTGAGGAAACTGAGTTTCAGAGACTTGTCCAGGGTTATATAGCAAATAAGTGTTGAAGGTACCATCTTCAGGTAATTTCCATCCATTAGCCTTAGTTTTGCCATCTATAGCAAGGCAAAATAAGTCAATACTATAAATGCTATGTGTTTAGGGGCCACATCTCCTTATCTCCCAATGTTGCCATGTGCCTAGCACAGTGTACAGACACCCACAATGGCTGCTTGTGTCTTCCCCTTTGAGATCACCTGCTCTTTATTCCATATTTATCTCATACGGCCCCAGTTATCTTTATATTTGTTTCTCTTCATAGAATGTGAGCTCCCTGAGGACAATGTTCTATCAACAAACAAGATTTTATTTCCTCTCCTTTTAAGATATTTCCATAATTTAGAAAAATACTTAACACATAGTAAGTGCTTGGTGGTGTCGTTGCATATGTCCTTCATTTTTGAAGAAGACCATGCCATTAGAGAAATGATGACATGACTTGCGCTTGAATGTTCTGAGTGAGGGAGAGCTGTGCAGGTCACCAGCCTCACTTCTCCTCCAGAGCCATCAGAATCCAGTGACCTGATATTCATCAGAATGACTGGAGATGGCCAGGATGCACTGGGAGATCTTGGTCTCTTTAACCTTAGGCCTATTCAGGTTCTCACTTTGGGTGAGGTAAGGCCCATACAGTGAATTGGCCTGTTTAAGAAGTCTTCAAAAGAAAAATAATTGAATCAAACTGGAAGGAAAGGGAAAATGTTTATCAGCTGATCTACTTTAAAAGAATGAAGGTTAAACTATCTTTGATATATCATCTCAGCTTTTTAAAGAGACTAATCATGCTGCCTTTTTTTTGCTATGTTTTACCCTCTCCAAACAAAAGACCTCAGGGTTACTTAATTATTTCTTTTTACAGGGCGGTGTTTTGAGTCTCCTCACCAACCTAACTGTCCTTTTCAGGACATGCTCCAATTAGTTAATATTTCCTCTAAAGCGTGCTACCACAAACTAAACATGGAATCTGTGTATTTTCAATTGCAGAGAATTCAATGGTGATATCACCTTCATCCTGTGTAAGACATTTTTATTCATGAAGTCTACTCTGTCATTGTGAGGCAGCATGTATCTGAAGCTCTTACTTCAAGTCAGGATCCCGCCTCTGACACCATTTGCATGACCTTAGTTAAGTAATCTAAATTTTTAGGGGCTCAGTTTTTTTCATCTGTAAAATTAAAGGGCTCGAGTCGATGACCTCTCAGGTCCTTTCCAGCTTGAAGTCTATGACCCTATTAATTGACAATTTTTCAAAGACTTCAATTTTATGAACTGAAAACTTGACAGAAGAGCTCAACTGTCAGATATGAGAAACAACCATCTCCACCCTTTTATTTTTCAAAACCTCTGTTTTATACAAGTTTCATAAATAAAACATGGCAATCAAAACAATTGTGGCTTGAAGTAAAATTGATGGGATATAGTGAGGAAGTGTTCCAGTTCAAGACTTGCCTGATTGATAGAGTACTGGACCTAGAGTCAGCATAATTTAAATCCAAATCTAGTCTGAGACACTTACTAGCTTTGTGACCTGCAAGCAAGTTGCTTAATTGTTGTCTGTCTCACTTTCCTCATGTATAAAATAATGATGATTATAGCACCTGCTTCCAAGGGTCGTTGGGATGTTAAAATTGGATAACATTTATAAAGCGCTTTGCAAACCTTCTAAATATCATCATCATCATTATGTAGTCCAACTCAGACAAGGGCCTTCAGAGATTAACGGATTTGCATCAGTTTATATTAGAGGGGAGAAAAAGAGGAAGTGCCTTGTAGTTGAAGCAGGGCTAGATGTCTACTTTTTTTGAATCCTTACCTTTTCCTCATTGTGGTTTTGAGTAACTCCAATAACATTTTTGTGTCTTGGTTTCTCATCTGTGAAATGAATGCTTAAAAGGTCCTTTCCAGCTTTCATGATCAAAACCAACCCGACCTGCCTCTGACTCCATAAGCAAGGTTCTTTCCTTGTATATATGCTGCCTCCTTGTTTCTGGAATAGATTGTCACTATGCATTTGTGGTATTCTCACCATGGGATGATGGAAAGAGGCCCGTACTAGGATGTAGCAGACCGGAGTTCTACCTGAACTGGCTTGAATATATCATATAATTTTTTCTGAACTTTCATGTCTTCATCTGTAGTAGCTTCTTTCTCCCTCCCCACTACTTCCAACCTTGACATCACCTTTTAGTCATATATAACTGCCCTGTCACTTGCTAAACTATAAACTCTTTGCGGTCAGGGGCTGTTTTCGATTTTGTCTGTGTACCTCCAGAGCTTAGCACAGTACCTAGTACATAGTAAATGCTAAATAAACTCTGGGAGACTTATTTATTGTTGATTTGCTGAAAAGCAATAATATTGTCTACCATTTTATCAGAGGGTTTTACTAAATCAGATAAATATGAAAAAGGTTTGAAATCTCAAAGTGCTATTATAAATATAAATAGATTTGTAAACCTGGAGGTTTTAGCTGTTTAATATCTTGAATTTCTGCTTACCCGTACCTCTTTCCTCCTCTACCCCTGTCCCTGCCTCAGAAATACACAACCTGATTGATGATTGGCTGTCCTTGTCCATTATTTAAGAAAGCCTTACTCTCTGTACCTACTTGCATCTACTGCCCCCCAATCACCTTTCCCTTTCTCCTTCCTCCTTCCGATTCTAATTATTAGACATTTCAGTTGTGTCCAATTCTTTGTGACCCCATTTGGGGTTTTCTTGACAATGAAGAGGTTTGCCATTTCCTTCTCCAGCTCATTTTACAGATGAGGAAATGGAGGTAAAGAGAGTTAAGTGACTTGTCCAAGGTCACACAGCTAATAAGTGAGGCTGGATTTGAACTCAGCTTGACTCCTGACTCCAGGCCTAGCACTCTATCTCCTGCACCACTTAGCTGTCCCTGCTTCTAGAACTATGACCAACTCAACTCTGCCATTTTTCCTGGACAGGATGTGTTAATCTCCTTTTCAGTGTCTTCACTAACCATCTTGAAATTCACTTCTCTCCTCACTCCCTAATCTTCTTTACATCTCAGTTAAATTTTTATGGCTAGCATTTAAATAGTTTTTTTTTAATTTACACAGTACCTTACAAAGATATGTCATTTTATCCTCAAAATCCTGGGAAATAGTTGCCATCATTAACCCCATTTAAAGATAAGAAACCTGAGACTTGAGTAAAGTTAAGTGACTTATCCAGGGTCACACAGCTAATAATGTGTCTCATGTTGGATTTGAATTCAGATCTTCCTGACTCCAGGTCAGGCTTTATCCATTGAGCAACTGTTACTTACTACGTAAGGATTTTCACCTTCCGCTTGAGGTCGTTATTCTATCCTTCTACACATCCTCTCATTTCACTTGTATGGGCTTTAACCTTGTCTATGAATAAAGTTCAGTGAAACCAATTTGCTAAATCCGTTAGAAAAATTCAAGCTACCAACAAAGATGGTACCACCCCTTAAACAAAATGTAGTTTGCAATAAATTGCCCTCTTTAGATATCTCTGCACCTATTAAGGGGATCTAGCTTTGTTTTAAAGGAAACTAATTAATATTTATTTTATGTTTTATGGTTTTGCCAACTAGACTATATCAAGGCAAGAGTATGCAAGGTAAAATTAAATTAAAGATTGGCTGTGTTCAAAGCCTCCATCTCTAGAGGAGTGATTTAAGGTATGGCAGAGCCTAGGTTTCAAGTTCTATTAATTTTAATATGATTTTTAGCAGCTTCTGAGCAGGTGTTGTTAGATAATAAACATCTCCTTTTAAAAGAATCAGCTCTTCCTCTGCAGTACATAAAGTTACTCACTGCCTCTATCTGTTCAAATAAGATCAAGGTAATGTCTGTTCCACACACTAGTGGTAAGATGTGTGATTTCACCCTTGGTGAATTTGACAGAATAATCTACTTTGATGACTAATCCATTGTAACAGGAAGCTCGGCAATGGTGGAGAAGAATTTTCTGCCTTAAGTGACTATCCTGTCGTGCTGTGTTCTTTATAATCCTTTGGAAGTTGATATTCTGTGGGAAAAAATAAGGTTGCAGACCTTTAGAAATCACTGCAATGCTTTCAGAATCCTAAGATGTACATGTGGAGGTGGTGATTTTTCCTTGGGTACTTGGAATTAGCCAAACCTGAAGTATCTCACCAAGAGGCTCTTCTGGGGACTCTTGGGTGATCAGAGGACATGCTCTTTTGCTGAGACTTGGAAGATTTGCCTTTAGCTATGGGGAAGGTGATATGTAGAACTGTTGTGTATCATTAAATGTCAGTGCTCAAATTTAGCCCTGACTGCACACCTAAGCATCATGTCAGCTTCTAGCTTTTCCTACAGGAGAATAACCCCAGTCCACTGTATCTTTTTATTTTCTATTTTCATGAAATAACAGACTCTGGAGACATTCTTTCCCATTCTCCCTTTACCTTGCCCTGCAAAGGACACCAGTCACTTTTCTTGATTCTGCGTCTGTAGTTTGGTAATAGAGGAAAATAGTAACTCTGCATTTCCATATACTGTGAATGAAGCATTTCACTTGAGGTCTACATTTTCGGTGGAGATCACAGTAAAAAAAAGGATGGGAAAATTTAGAGAAAGAATGAGAATCACTGAGGAAAGGTAACCTCTTATCTAGTATGAAATGTTGAAAGTTAACCTCCAGTATCCATTAGTGTATTACATTATGATTTTGCCAGTGTTAATTTACTCTTCAAAAATGCTGAAAATGACTCTTCATTTTGACTAATAACAAAGAGGAGAGGATAGAAAAATCCTGCAACACAGTAAACAACTTGATATTTTGGTATCAATCAAAATTTTCTATTCACTTTTGATTGATCTTTTCCTTTTGTAAACCTGGGACATTTACAGATTCTGAGGTGGCTTTTAAATCCAGATAAAGAATAGGATTATGTAAACTTTTCCTTCCATGTGAAATTTTAGTATTAGGTATATTTTATTATATTCTGATTCTTTCTAAACAGTTGAAACACCTATCTGTAGTATATATGTTGGTTCATCTCATTACCTCAGCCTGCCAAGAAAAAAAAAAGGTGCCCTCAATTATCTATTGAGCAACTATTATATGAACAAGGTATTGTGCTGGTATGAACTAAAAAAGTACTGTACCTTCTCTCAAGGAAGTAACTTTGTTCTGGAGAAAAATCTGACTCTTAAAATAATGATGCAAGATGATAATTCCTGAAACATCACTGAGTTGAACAGATTTACTTGCCAAGTCAAATGAACAAGTGGTCAAGGGGTCATGGTGTTCAGAGAATACTATAACAAGTGACCAAAGGAATCACTAGGAAAGGTTTCATGGAGAAACTAGAAATTGAACTTTTATTTATAAGAGAAAAGAGCATTACATGATTGTGCAGTGTATTTGTGCACATTTGAGGGTAGGGGTATTATAAACAAAATCACAGAGGCAGCCCTACACAAGCCTTATGAGGAGGGGCTGCAATATAAAAAGATTAAAGTAGAAGATTCATGCAGAACATAGTGAGATCAGGAACCAGAAGTGTAAGTTGGGGGCACACAAAAGGGCCCTTCAAGATTAAGATATTTGAACTTTATAGGTGGTAGAAAACCTTGGAGCCAAAAACAATACTTTAGAAAGATTATTCTGGAAATAAACAGTGTTATAGAGGAGCTTATTCTTGGAGACAGGAAGACGTGAGTTCAAGTTCTAGTACTGACACATAATAACTGCGGTCGAGTCACTTCATCTCCCTTTCTAAAAATGAGTAACAAATTAGCCTCATAGCAGTGAAAATGAAAAGTCATCAAAAAATAAAATAAAAATGCTAAAATTTGGGAGATCAATTGGCCGGGGGCAGAGGTTAGAGTCAAGGAAACTACTGGCAGTGTTTTAGGATCTGAAAATTGAAACTGACAGGATGAGGTCAGTATGGGGGAAAGTGAAAAGAAGAAAGAGGGAGGAGTCAACAAAGGCTACCAGATTTCAAGTCTGACTGACTGGGAAAAGTCTTCATACAATCTACAGAAATAAAGTCAGGATGGGGAGCTATTACAGGGAGAAAGTGGATGATTTGGCTCCTAGACACCATGTTTGTAATAATGGCTGGATATTCATGTTTGAAAGATAATCTCATATCTATTTCCCAGTGGGAAAGTTTGTAAAAATTGGAATTGGTTGCTGAGTTCCTTTTCAGGGAATATAAATTTGGGAACTTTTTTTCCTATTTGCTTTGTATCTCCGAAATGTAGCATAGTGCTTGGCACATATTTGGTGCTTAGCTAAATGTTGCAGCAGACGGATCACTGGACTTGGAGTTAGGAACGCCTCAGTTCGACTCCTGTCTTGGATACTTACTATTTTGGTGACCCTAGACAAGTCACTTGATCTCTGTCTACCTCCGTTTCCCTTTCTCTAAAAAGGGAATAATAAGAGCCTGGGGTTGTTGGGAGGATCAAACACTATATGCAAAAAGCATTACAAAACTTTAAAGTAATATATAAATAATAGCTATTATTATTAATCCATTAGACTCTGAGTTCCTTGAGAGTAGGGACTATTTTTCTCCCTTTATTTGTACCACTAGTACTTAGCACACTCATAGCAGGTGTTCAGCAAATGTTTGTTGATTGACTAATAAATGTTCATTAACTGTTTAAAGAGTTCCTCCTCTAGATGTCATTAAAGGAACTGATAGTTACATATCTTTGAAAGATCTGATGGTTCCTTCTTTACAATGATGAGTCTCTTCAACCCCTATGAAGAAACCATTGTAAGTAATGAGTGGTCTTCTAAGGTAAAGAGGTCTCAAAATGGCCTTTCCTCTGCTGGAGAGAGGGGACCTTTCAAATACCAACATGTGAAAAAAAAAAAGGCTAAGGTAGGTTAAAAGCTTGAGAAATCCTTAAATACAGATGAGGTTTGCAGACCTTTCTGGAAATGGGGCTGAGTTTTGGATTTCATAACGAAATCCAAAACCAGATCGCAGAGTTTCACATTTCACCCTGAAAGTTTTACACAGCTGAGACTTTCGTATCTTTTTCAGGTATCAGGCTACACAAAAGTTCCAAAATTTCTTTCTTAAATAAACAATGATGCTTAGGATAAGCTATTAAATTTTGTTCTAGTATACAATATGACCTTACTGACCTACTGTTAGTTGAATATTCACTTTGAATGTCTTATAATAGGTGGCAAAGAGCTTTCCATGAGCCATCAACACTTTATCCCATCCATCCCTTGTTACAACAAATGCTAGGCATCTGGGGAAAGACTGATTGGGGCTATAGGTATAATTTTTGACAAGAAAGCAAGATTTTCTCTGGGAAAGTTAACTAGTGCTGATTAAACCCTCAAAGATAACTTTATTAACATGTATTCTAATCAAATGAGGTAACTCTTAAATTAAGTTTTAATTATCTTCCAGAATAAATAAACCAACCTAACAGTTGATCTGTGAATCACTTTTTTAGTATTTGCATATTGGGACAAAAGTTTAAGCTTTTGGCAAAAAGATAAATTTATCAGTGTTTTTATTGTTGTAGGCAATAATCTCATGGATGGAGCAAAGAATGGATGGCTCACCAGGAGCTCTTTACCGTCTATCATAAGAAAATTCAAAATGAATATCCTATTAATGGTAGGTTACGACAAGGTCATACTGCATACTAAGAATAAAACTAATATGTCCATCATAGTTATGCAAAATTTTTGTGTTCTTGCTCTGAAAACAAGACATTCAAGAAACCCTCTCCCATCACTTCCTTATCTCTTGTTAAAAACAAAAACCCAAAAATATTCACTACAAAGAGGCTTCCTTCATGTCTGTTTTAATCCCACAAAATATGACTACATGAATAGTATTCAGTTAGTACCCATACTCTGACTGTTTTCTGAGACCTTCCACACTCTAGGATCACGCAGACCTTTCCAGTCTTATCTTATGATTTGATGTTACTTTTACCTGAGTTCCTTACATTCTGTCTATCCTAGGCTACTCAGTCCCCAAATGTCCCATCTCTGTAACTTGCTCATTCTGTTTCTTATACTTTGAATATCTTCCATCTCTCCTTGCATTCTTCATTTCTTTCCCGTCTTAACCAAATTCACATGCTAGATTCTCCTTAAGCCTTAGCTGATCTGCCATATGTATAAATACCTCTCATCTTGGATTTTGCATAATACTTTATTTTGTATATCCCTAATGCAGTTATTATATAACATTATTTCCCTAGTAGAATATATGTGTCCTGAAGGCAGGGAGTGTTTCATTTTTGTCTTTGTAACCTCACTACCTAACACAAAGCCTGGTACACAGTAGCCAGTAGTTTTCTGTTAGACAGGGAATGAGGTCAATAACTATCTATTACAGTGCAACTGTGTTAAAAATTCCTTCCTACATATGATAAGCCTACCCACTTATATATAAGTGGTTCCCCCAGTTGTGGAATGGATTTGTTTTTCAGCTTTGCCTCATAGAAGCCCTAGCTTCTGTCAAAGCCCATCTCAGGTGTTTCTTCCAATGTAAAGCCTCTCCTTATTCCCCTAGTTATTAGCAGTGTCTATGTCTGTGTCTATGTTGATGTTCCTTTGCATTTACTGTGTATAAATATTAGGCAGGGAATAGGGTCTGCTGTTACTCTTCTAGTAATGATGAACAACACCATCCTTTCAGTGACTTTAAATAAGGTGTTCTTAAACTCTTTTTTTTTTCATGGATCCCTTTGACAGTCTGGTGAAACTGTGCACTCCTTCTAAGATTAATGTTTTTAAATGTACAAGATAAAATACATAGGATTACAAAGGAAACCAATTATATTAATAGTTCTCAAAAATATATTTTTAAGTCCACAGATCTCCGAGATAAGAACTCCTGCTTTAAAGGCAATCTCCTTTATGTCTTCACTGATCTTCCCTCTGAATAACTTTCTATTTCATAATAACTATACTAATATCTCTAATAAGTACATACACCTATCTGTGCACATGAGAGATCCATTCCCCACCAGTAGAATGTAAGCTCAACGCAGGCATAAACTATCTAACTTTTGTCTTTGTTTTTGCCTTTGCATGCCAAATACTATAACAGTGCTATGTACTAAACAGGAACTTAGTAAATGTCTATTGAGCTTATTCAATTGTATAATGGATTTGTGCTGACTTTTACCGACCCATACTTTTGCCTCTCAGTTTCCATGACAAAGAGTACCACTGCATTGTGCCTTGACGAACTGGGTACTGGGACTGGCTGTGTCTGTACTCAGAGGACATAGCGAAGCAGATGAATTCCTTATTTGGTCTTATTGCTAGTCAACGGAGCCAAATAACCACAGATAAAGAGCTCTTCAGAAAATGAACTTTGGATTCCTGCAAAAAGGTGAAGTACTTCCTGGAAGCGTAATTGTAGCTTACTTTCCCTGAAGAGAGAGAACATATTATCTAGATGATACAGATGTTTTTCAAATGACCTAACAAATGTGAGAATGCCATCTAGGCAAACGAGATAAATCTGCCATTGAAGTCATGTAGCCTTCCATAATTGAAAGCAACATCAATAGATAACTAGTTTCGTTCTAGTTAAACTTGATCACCTCAATGGCTCCACAATACATAGATGATGCACCTCTCCGAAATATTTTCACATATGAGGGAAAAAGTGGTTACCCACCATATATTTTGATTATTTCTATATCCCAGCATGCAACAAGGAAAAAGAAGACCAGTTGTGATTTTGCAATCTAAAACACTTTCAATTTCAGGCCTGGGCTCTACCTTATGAGACAGGTGTAATTGTAATCACATCTCATGTAATCCTTTCGGTCCATCCAATTCCCTGGCATCTTTTGTAGGAAGAAGAAAGATGACTTTTAGAGTCAACCTGGTTCCAGCCATGCTTGAACAAGAACCTCTTCTATAGAATATATGACGAGATGTCGGGAGCCTGGGTGACCTTTGCAGCTAAACTGGAAAAGGCCGTAATCGGTGCCTCCACTTTCTCTCTCTTTTTAACCCCTTACAATCATTTCAGCAAAACTGCTGTTTCCAAGGTTACTAATGATCTCCTCATTACTAAATCTTAAGGCCTTTTCTTAGTCCTCATTCTTCCTGACCTCTCCTCAGCCTTTAATACTTCTGATCGCTCTCTCCTCCTCCATACTCTATTTTCTCTGGGTTTTTGGGAGACCTCTCTCCTGGTTACCCTGCTTCCTATCTGACCTTTCCTTCTCTTTCTCCTTTGCTGGACCCTCCTTCATATTATGCCCTCTAACTGTAAGTGTTTCACATTGTTCTGTCTCGGATCTTCTCCTCTTTTTCCATACTATTTCTTTTGATCATCTCATCACCAACCATGGATTTAATTACTCCCTTTATACTGATGATTCCCACATCTACCTTTCCTGCCCCAAATTCTCACCTCTCATCTCCAATTGCTGTTTAGATATACATGTTCACTAGACATCTTAAACTCAATAGGTCCAAAACCCAACTCATTATCTTTCCCCCATAAACCCTACCTCCATGCTACTTTTACGAATACTGTAGAATGCCATACCATTGTCCCTAAGGCTCACCACCTAGGAGTCATCCTAGATCCCTGGCTATCTGTCATCCATATCCAGGCTGTTGCAAGATCTGTCAATTTCATTTTTTCAACATTATTCAGATATGCTCCCTTCTCTCCTCTGATACTGTGTTCAGGTCTTCATCACTTCCTGCCTGAGTTACTGCAATAGTCAGCTTAGGGGTCTGCCTTAAGTCTCTCCCCACTCCAATCCATTCTTCATTAAGCCACTAAAGTGATTTTCCTAAAATGCAGGTCTGATCATGTTATCCTTTCCCTCCCTCTCTTAATATCTCCAGTAGCTCCCTATTACCTCTGGGAGCAAATATAAAATTCTCCATTTGTCATTCAAAGTTTTTTCATAATCTATCCCTCTCCTTCCTTTCCAGTTTTCTTATACCTTATTCCTCAATATGCTTCAGTCCAGTGACATTGGCCTTGGGGACTGTTCCACAAACAAGATACTCCATTTCTTGATTCTGGGATTTTTCTCTAGCTTTTCCCCATGTTTGGAATGCTATTACACCTCTGTCCTGACTTCTGACCTTCCTGGCTTCCTTTAAGTCCTAACTAACATCCTCCCTCCTACAGGAAGCCTTCCCTACCACCTCTTCATTTCAGTGTTCCTACTGATTTCACTCCTTTTTTTCTTCCATCATGTCTTTTTTGCAGATTTTCATGTTTTATTACAACATCAATCTTGCCCAAGTATCTTGAATCCAAAATGGTTCCTGTACCTTTGAAGAGCACTCTGTCTAGTGGGAGACTTGTATTTATAACTCATACTCATACAGAGTACCGTATTATTGTGGAAAGAAAACAGAACTTGGGGTCAGAAGACTCCAAGTGGTCAAGTCTACTTTTGATTCTCTCTAGCCCTGAGACCCTGGAAAAGTCATGCAACTAGGTTGAGTCTTAGTGTTCTTATCTCCAAAATGAGGATAATACCTGTGAGGTATTTTTACGGTCCTTGATAATCAAATAAGAAAGCACATTCCCAACCTTCAAGTGCATGACTATGTGTGACAGTTTTTATTATTCCTATTTCTGAAGCATTTTCAAAGGCATTCTTATTTTATATACGCACCACAAAGCTCCATATTACAGGTGCTCTCAACCAAGGTGGGAAGCCCATGAATCTGATGGAATTGCCATTTCCCTTAATACCCCAGTTATTTATTGTTTACTGAAATTCAACACTTAATGAAACTAACGCACAGAGTGTACTGATAGGAGACACACATTCGCTTTCAAAAACCAAACAGAATAAGTTCTTTAAGAAGGCTGAGCAGACATTTCCTGTCAAACAATCAGCAACCCAGCTCAACAACATTGTACAATAGATTTATTCATACTACAGCTGTGATAACCAATTCTCTTTGAATTTATTCGTGAAATGTCACACAATCCAAGATGTTTTAATTATGTTACATTCTGCACTTGGCTGTTGATTATAAAATGAGTGATCAAGAGTTAAATCAACTAAAGTCTAGAGAAAAAAATGTAGTATGACAGACGGCTATAGTGCAAGCAAAGCAAACCTGTAATGTCTGGTGGGATAATTTCTGTTTATGTTTAAAAGAACATACCCTTGGCTCATGAAAATATGCTTCATCTTTCCAAAATGACTGTAACTCCTTGTTGACACACAGTATTGTGCAGAAATAACTTTAAAACCATCATTATAAAAACTCTAATGTATTTTTACCCAGACTTCACACCTCCCAGAGGAATAATCTTGCTGGTACATATTTGGAAACATTAAATTAGGCATATTTGTTTTTCTCTTGCACCATATTTACTATTGTTAAGGCAAGATATGGATAATGCTATTATGAGAGGGCATGGCACACCTTCTATTTTTCTGTTTCAAAACCACTGTTGTAGCTAAATATTAGGACATTTATTTTAAAGATTGTTTGTTTCTGCTTTCTTACTTGCTCAAATCTATTTCTATTTTAGTTTGATTAGAAATGTTTACTTTAAATAGAGTAGCAAGTATTTCTGTGTTGATTTTAATTCAGTCAAGAATTTAATGACATAGAAAAAAACTAAAGCACAGAGAAAATTGAGTCACTGAACTATTCAAATACTTTAACCCAAAAATATCATTCTTGGTCTTATGCTCCCAAGGAAGTAAAATACAGAAGGAAAGTGCCAAGATATACCAACATATGAATAATGTTTTATATATAATACAAGGTTATATGTATATATATATTATATTATAATCTATATCTAAATACACATACACATATCTCTCTCTACATATATATACATATACATATTTGTTTATTTATTCATTGGTTATGAAAAACTTGGAATAAAGCAGGTATCTGTCAGTTGTGAAATGGCTGCAACAATTGTGGTATATGAATGTAATAAAATGTCATAAGAAGCAGCAAAAATTGAAAGGAACATTGGAAATTTTTGTGAATTGATCTAGAATGAAGTAAGCAGGACTATACAAAATACAATCTCTATAATAACATAAGTGAAAAGGACCACAAAATGATGCAAAACATTAATTAACTGTAATAATTAAACAGCCTAGATAGATGAGGAAACTCCTTGCTCTTTTTGATAGAGAGTTGGGCAACTACAAGTATGGAGCGTTACCTACACATTGTTAGACCTTATCCCTGGATCAGTTGGTTGTAGTTAACTCTATATCTTTGTTACAAGAGAGACTATAGGTGGCAGAGGTGAGGGTAAGGGGTGAGGGCGATATATCCAGAAATGACTACGGAAGCCATCAATAAAACCAATTTTTAAAATGAACATATCAACCAAGTTATTTTCAGAGTAATGTTTATTTTAGCTAAGGATTGCTTGATTATTGAAAAAAGCAAGTGAAAAAGACAGAAGAATTATGGACAGGAAGCTTTAATGTTTTATAAGCCAGTAAATGTTACTGAATTCATAAAATCTCAGAGAATTGACTTTTTGTAAAAGTTCTTTCAGAAGCTTTTGCCTTTTTTTTTTTACTTTCAATCTTTTAAGACAAAAAGAAACATATTATAAACTTAAGTATTAAAACTTAGATACAAAATATGAAAAGAAAAAAGCACTGCCATATGCACAGAACATGAGAGAGGATTCAATATATACAGCTATAAATTTCCATTTCAAGAAATTATATATAATAAATACTACACATTTTATTCAGAGCTTTTGCCTCTTGTTGAGCAATAAATCTTAACAGAAGACAGCCTTCTCCTCCTTATTTTATAAAAATGTACTTCAAACATTAGATACAGCCATTATTTCTCATAATGCTGAACTTGTACTCTAATTAATTATTATCAAAGAGGTTTTCTGATAAATTATCCCAACTATCTATAATTTCATGAGGAAACTTGTTTTGCCAAGGCAGGATGGCACTTGCTTTGCAGCTTATAGAACTACAACATTGCCTGTAGCACCGAGACTTAGCTAATGTCACACAGCTAGTAATGTGTCGTTAGTAGGATTCGAAACCAGACCTTTGAATTAGAATCAAAACAACTTATTTCTGGGTCTCAGAATCCTAGAATATTCAATTAAATCTGAAAATTACCAAAATAAATATAGGCTAAGTCTTTGCTCACTGAATAAAGATAAAGTAATTTTAAAATCTGCAGCCACTGGTTGCCATGAAACCTGTTCCATGTTATGGCAGAAATAAGCAATGTTAGAATTTTCAGTGCCCTCTTGCATAGTCTTCTTGATGTTGTGGTACTTTAATGTATCTTTAGCTAACTTCCATTAAGTAGCATTTTGAGCGTGTGTGGGGGGGGGGTAGTATCCCAAGGTTAAAATGATTAAATAACTTTTATGGTTGATCAAATATAAGCCCTTATTATACACAGTAGGCAAAACCATACATTTTAATTACTTTGTTATCAAAGATCTAGGTATTTACATTTCATTTTTCATTAATAATTCTGAATTTAGTTTGACCTTCAAAAAACTACTAGAAGAGCTAAGTTTATACTGTCTCAATAATTTTCTTCATAAACAAAAATGAAATTAACACATGATGATAGTAAATACTATAATAACATTACCAGAACAGAGTTATTAGATGCTGCTTTTGAAAATTTTATTTCTTACTTTTGTCTAGCTAGTTTAATTCTTTTTTTCCAGTTTAATTAATGTAATTATTTGGGAGTTTGCACTATATTTCTCACTTTGCAACCATGCACAAAATAAGAAAAACTGATCAATATTTGATCATAGTTACAGTGCATTAATTCAAAGTTAATTTTCAGTAGAATCACTGCCATTATTCACTTTTGAGAGGTATTATATGAATATGGGTGAGGGAGAAAGTCTTTGCAAAATGGAAAAAAAAGCACATTACAAAAAGATTTTAAAGAAGTTGCAGTATATCCAAAAGAAAAAATACTAGCTAACACTTTGGAGAACTACTTACTAGGATTCACATTTCACTTTAGAGTTTGTGCAAATGTGAATTATTATTTTTCAAAGACAGAAATCAGAACCTCCAAAATCTCTTTAAAAAAATCATCTTGTCTTAGACATTTACTTATTATCAAAATGTAATGCAATTTAAAATCTAGCCATTAACCTCTAGCACTTATGTGAAAACAGATTTATTAGAATAGGATAGACATACCATTTTAGTAATTTACACTATAAATATTTCAAAATAAAAATTCTACCTTTCATTTATTACAAAGAGGAAACTAAATGTCAAATTTCTCTTATACTTAATTTCAGTGGCAAAATATTCAGTTAATAGCACCTTAGAGGAAGGGCCCCAAATTGCAATTAAATCCAAATGAATTTAGTGTTGCATATATTTGACACTGGCTAAATGAGCCTGCGGTGCACTGCTGTTAAGGAACTTAGAACAATGAATAACTGGTCATTGTGATTCTCTGAATCCTACCTTCTCTTTTTTTTGTTTTTAGCATGAACATGCAATTCTTTGACATTGCATGTTCTACCTATTTCCCATCCCACTCTACTAAAAAAAAAATCAAGCAAAAAATCCACCTTCCTTTTTGATCACATGGGGAGTAGGATAGGCTATAAAATATAGAGAAAGCATCAAATTATCAGTATAAAGCAAACTGAAGGAACCCTGATGCTGAAGCTTTGTAATCTAATTCCAATAATGGGCCAAAGATACATGGCATAGCATAGTATTTCCTCTTTTAAAAATATGAATAACTTTCTAATGTTCAAAGGTAGGGAGACAATGAAACTTTCATTTTACAAAGCAATTGCTTGAATAACCAATGGTATACTTCAGATGTCAGCCTTTCTACAATCTGCCAGTCTTATCCAAAGTACTGTTATCAATGTGACATGAACTTAATAAAACATCCAACCTTTATGAAGGAATCAAATTAAGTAAGCACTAAACTACATAATTCTAAAAATGATTTGGCTTGCATATCCATTTGACCTCATTGAATAAAGATTAAAACCTGAATTAAACTTCTCCCACTAAACTCTTACCTCTTCAATCTCTACTCAAATGACTCTGAGATGTATATACAGTTCCAGACACTCTCCTGAGCTCCTGTATCCCTAACTGCCTTTTCAATCTGACTGTACCCAGAGGCATCTCAAACTCATGTCACACACTAAACTCATCTTGTTCTTCAAAATTTCATTTTTTCCACTAACAAGTCTATAATCCTTCTAGTTATCTAGATTTACAACTTTGGAGTCTTCTCTGAGTTCCCCAGTCTCTTTCAATTCACACATCTAATCAGATGCCAATTCTTGTCAAATCTACAATTTGCAACATCTCTCTGTTCCATCCACTTTTCACTACTCACTCAGTCACAACTCTAGCAGTCCCTTATTACCTCCTGCTTGGACCACTGTATCAGGCAGTCAATTATTTTTCCTGATTCCAAGTCCAGTCTGATCTAGTCCATCATTCCTCACAGTTGCTAAATTTACATTTCTAAAGCGCTTGTTCTGACCACATCATTCCCATGCTTTCCAAAGCTTCAGTGATCCCTACTTCCTCTAGCATAAAATACAAATGCCTCTGTTTGGCATTTAAAGCCATTTACAATTTGGCTTCAGTTTATCATTCTTGCCTAATTTCATGTTGTTTCCTTTGTGGTCTCTACATTTCATTCCAATTAGTCTATTTACCATTCTCTGTACAAAACATTCCCTTACCTACCTCTGTGTTTTTCTTCTAGGATTTCTATTATACCTAAAATACTCTTCCTTCTTCCTTCTGTGACTTAGAATCCTTAGTTCTTTCCAAAGCTTAGCTCTGATGAGACTTCCTACTGGAAGTCTTTTTGAGGACCCCACTTGTTAGTGCTTTCCCCTCCGTAATTTCTTTCTTTTATGCATATATATTTTCTATGTGCTTATCTGAGCCCATGCTCACCCCATCTTAGTACATAGCATGTAGAGAGCAAAACTTGTTTCAATTTTTCTTTTTAATTCTACTGTGCTTTATTTAGACCAATTAGGCTATTGATAAATACATATTGAATTCAATTAGATTTGCCTTTCTTTCACAGGAAGAATATGAGTTAGTCTGCCAAAAACATAAATATTTAACATACAAGAAGGGCAAAGAGTAAGAGTAGGGCATAGACAGTAAATACTTAGGAAGAACATGTATCACTGTTTTTGGATGGATGAAAGAGAGTTTTTGCCTTCCTATAACAGAAGATGGCTAAGCTTTATCTCAGATCAAATCAGCATGTAATACTGAATACCTACTACTTTTTGTATAATATGTTATGAAGGAAAGAAAAAAAGGAGTAGTAACTAGTCATCAGGACCTTCAAACAGAAGAAGTTACAAAGGAACTAAAAGAGCATTTAGTCTAACCCTCTCAATTTGGTTAAAAAGACAAGACTCAGACACATGCTTAAAGAACCAGTTCATGGAATCTCATTAATGGAAGCAAGCTCATCAACCATTTTAGGTCACACTATACCTGAGAAATGCTTCACAATATACCTAACAATAGTCATTCAATTTTTACTTGTAAAACTACAATGGGAATCTTGTGTGCGTGAAGTTCCTCTTCCTCCCCAGATGTCCCATTCTACTTTTGGATAGCACTAATTGGTACAAAATTTTTCATTACACCAAGTCTAAATTTGCCATTTTGCATCCTCAAACCATTTTTCCCATTTCTGCCTCCTTGGACCTAATAGAACAAATTTAATTCCTCTTTGACACGACAGATCTTCAAATATTTAAATATGGTTATCATACTGCACCCCGCTTCCCAAATATTTTCTTACCTATGCTGAATATTCCCAGTTTCTACAAATATCTTTATAAGAACTTGACATACTTTCTCACCTTTAGTATCCCCCTTTAGAATGTACATGTGAAGTTGATTTTTTTTTAAATCCTACAGCAGAATAATCTTCAGTACACAGACACAAAGAGTATAAGTTGAGTTACCAATGATATTCACGTGTCTGCTCATTCTGTCTCGTTCCTCAATCTGGTTAAGTAGCAATTTCTGTACTGGATAATGGTGGTATTTTGTTGTGGGAAAATGTCATAGCCAATTGGACACTTTACCAATCACAAAATAACAATAAGTCTCCAGTTTTACACTTGCAAAAAAAATTCCACTATAAGCTCTATTAAGTTTTCATCTTAAGAGGTAGCATGGAGAAGAAAGTATCCTTGGTTTTGAGAAGATTTAGGTTCAAGTGTCACTTCTGACACATGCTGGCAGCATTTTTAGACACATTGCCAATATACATTGGTAGGGGGAATTTTCAACACTGATAAAATCATACGTTTGGTCCAAAAACAGAGTTTCATCTTAAGTTTCTGTCCAGTCAAGATCTGGACCCTGACTCTGGCATTCTGGGTGTTAGCTATTTTGCCCAGCTTTGTTTCATCAAAAAATCTGATAAGTATGACAAGTACATGTTAGTCTAAATCACTGATAGGGATATTAAACACCTCAGGACGAAGCACAGATCTCTGGATCATTCAGTTATTGACCTCTTTCTAAGTTGACAATAAACCATAATTGAATAATCTTTGGGTCTAGCCAAAGCAGACCAAGCAGTTCCAAATCCACTTAGTTGGACCATTACTTAGTTCATATGTCTAGACTTCTTTGACAAGGATATTGTAATAGAGTTTTTCCAGTTTCAGAATCTAGGTGAACAATATCTAGTGAACATCTGATCTACACTGATCGAAAAGGAAATGATTCTGGGCACAAATAATTCCCAATGAGGTCATAAGGGATTTTTGTGGTCACTGCTTTTCTTTTTAACTATTGCTTTCATAGTATGTCCTAGATTTTCCTAGGAATTGAAATAAATTGTCTATGATTTTCATTTTCTTCCTTCTTTGTAAAATTGATACATCTAACTATCCTTTTACTATCTTTTGTTACCTGTCAATTGCCCATCATCTTGGACTGACTGTGACTCAGCAGTTGGATCTGCAAGTTATTATATAGTATGTAACTAACTGCTAAAATTGAATGACTAGTATCAGAGTTCATTGGAGGAACAGATATGCAGAAAAATGCAACCTAAATAAATATTATGACTTTGAATTGCATTTGAGTTATTAATAATTAACCATGTTAGAAATGTGAATTAGGCATTCTGAGAAAGGGATTCCACAAGCAAAGGTGAAGACTAGAAATGAAAACCATCTTGTAAACTCAATTTATTGATTTTAAGAAAATATTTCCATTTTATAACATGGATATTTTAAACCTGCTGGTTAAAAAAGTACATTGTATAAAAGAAAACACAGTATTTGGATGGAATGGATACAAAACTGATAACAAATTTTAAGTTTAAAGGATCTATCATCAAAACTTTAAATAGTCCTTTCTCTGGCCCTAGCTAAATTACTGTATTTCTTGACACTATTTGCTCCTTATAGCAATTGAAAGCATATGTAATTTAACAGCAGGCCTCAATCCTTTAATAAGCTGTCTTTAAAATACCTTACATGGATTACCTATCTGTAAATCTGCTTCCCATGCAGAATGTGACAGTATTATGGAAATTGTTAGTTTAGTAAAGATGGCATATACCAAAGGGAACCACATCTGCACACTGTAAGATTATACCAAACATTGGAAGTAATCTTTAGTCATTTATAATAGTGCTGAATGCATAATTAAGATTACGAGCTCTATTTTAACCTTCGTTATGTTCTGTGTATTTCTATTTTTTCTTTGTAAATTAAACTAAAACTCAGCATCATAGTACTGTCTTGCTTGAATTGTAAAAAGTTGGTGTTTGACCTCTTAAGGCTCAGAAAGTCTTTAAAACTTTGTCAATTTAACTAACATGAAATGGATTGTTCATGGGCAAAGGGGCAGTTCTACTGAAAAAAGAAGAGACAATTTAATTTTTTTCGAACACAAGTTTTGTACCCATCACATTTAAAATAGTTGGTTCCTCCTACCCCGATTTATCATTGTAATCTGTCCAAATAAAGACTGCAAATTCCAGAATTTCAAAAATATTTGTCTTTGCACCTATCATGTTTGAAAACAATTTCTTTTATCCCATATTCATCATTTTATATTTTCCTTATTAACCAATTACTAAGTACTATCAATGTTGTTCATTTATCTCATTTTCAGTCATATCATCACTTGCAAATGGGCCCAGACAATTTACACAATTTGGAAGAAGTACAAACCCTTCAGAAAAATTAATGGCAAGGGTATTTTTCTGAGTGAATTCCTATCAACTGAAAATATTAACACAAAGTTCCATTCTCTGAATCCAAACGACCAAAGCTAACTATAGTGTAAGTGATTAATAAGTTGTGATAAATAACTGAAGAGTTCTAAGAAAGATCTTATTTTGGCTATCATGAGAAAATTATGACTGATATAGTACAAACACATTTCATTATGTTTGCCAGAAGGGGTAAAACTTAGTCCTTGAACCATACATAAAAGTATAATAAATAATAATAATAGATCTCGTTTGCTAGTAGTTTAGTGATACAGCAAAATGGAAATTAAAAGGCTTATTGAACTACAGTATGACAAAAAATTTCACATCAATGTTTTCCATTATCATAAGAGACCACCAAAAAGAAGGCAGTTAAATGTACTCTGTGAATACTTAATAATTGCATAAAGCACTATTTTGGAAACAGACGAGGGAATGAGCAAAGCTATGTAAAAGTGAATTAGTTATTATACATACAAGAATATCACTGAGAAAACTGTAATGAGATCTGGCAGAAATTAAATTGAGATATGCAACTTATACTAAAATCACAATAAACTAACAATGAATAGATGGCCCAAACATTAAGGATGATATCCTAAAAAAAAGTGGAAGGGAAGCAAATTATATATCTTTCATAGCTACCTTTAGGAAGTTTAATTCTTAATCAAACAAGGGAGTATAGGCAATTATAAAAAATAAAATGTATAATGTCAATTACACAATATTTAAAACTTTTTGCATGAACAAAATTAATGCAACTATTATAAGAAGCAAAGCAGAAGAGGGGGAAAATTTTGTGTGCTAAACATGTCTAATAAGACTATGATATCCAAGATAAATAACTAAACATGTGTATATGCATATACATATATATATAGTTATTATATATTATATATTTGTATATATACATACATAAACATATACATGGATATATGCATATATAAAAACGTCCTTCCTTGTAATAGATAAGTAATACAAGGCAATGAACAAATAGGTCTCAAAAGAAAAATCTTTTAACAGCCATATGAAAGAATACTCTAAATCATTAATAAAAGAAGAAATGAGATAATGAAAAGATACTCTTCTCATTAGTTTTATATGACACTACTCTTTTATTTTTTTTTCTTTTGACCACTCCTTTCAGTCACCTACTGGTGACTGAAAGCAATCTAAATATTCATCCTGGTCACATTCAATTTTGGTGGGTGTCCCCAAAGTTCTGTCCTGGGCCCTCTTCCAGTCTCCCTCTATATTATCTCACATAGTGATCTCATCAGCTCCCATGGATATCTATACAAATGTTTCACAGATCTATTTATCTAGACCTATGCCCTTCTCTTGATCTCCAGTCTCACATCTCCAACAGCCTATATTACTGAGGGTACCACCATCATCCAGTCATCCAGGTTTATAACTCTCTCTCTCACCCTCCCCTCCCCATGTACAATAAAAAACTTGCCAATTTAGTAAAAGTAATCATTGAAACCATTTATTTGGCCAATTTTTTTAAAAAAAGTTATTCTTTGACTCCCATTCTCTTTCTCTCTGCCCCTTCTCAATACTTTTCAATTGCTGGTGATGACTTTGCTGTTTCCAATTCATGACATTTCATTTCTGGACCATATTCTTGCCTTGTTTCTACAAGGCTCCCTGTCTTCCCCTCTGCCTCTTGGAACCTCTTTAAAGTCTTTCCCTAATTATCCCAGTTGTGACACCTTCCCTGCATCACTTAGTCATTGTTGTCTATATATCATGTATTTTTCTGTGTACATCTAGTCTATTCCTTCCCCTCCCCTAAGAAAAGACAAGCTCCTGAAAGAGAGAAATGGTCTTATTTTTTTGGGTGAGTGTGTGTGTGTGTGTGTGTGTGTGTGTGTGTGTGTGTGTGTGTCCCCAACCTTCCACATTGCCTAGGACACAGAAAGTATTTAATAAATGCTTAATGAAACAAAATGAGTATGTTCTGGGCTCCGGTAAATCCACTCTAGGCACACTTCTGTCCTTAAACAAGATAAGCTAGACTAACTCAAAGCAAAATCATGTTATGACACAAATATGACAGAATACAATGACACTATATGTATGAAATGCTTTAATTAGGTTTTGGATTTTAAAGAAATGAAAAAGAACCATAGCCATTGGTAACTATATACAGGATGAGGCAAATTTATTGCGACAGAGACAGATATAGGTAGGGTATCTCATTCTGACAGCTTTATAATCACACTAAAATCATACTGTAGATCACAGGTATGCCATAAATCATCACTTTTCCTTCAGCCAATAAGTACTTAGGACATTTTAAAATGCTGACGTTGTCTTTTTAGGAACTAGCCTTCATGTCATTTCCAGAAAGGTGACATTATTTTTCTTGAATTTTTTAAGGCTATTTATTTTATTTGTGTTGGGATATCATATGAGATGCTAATTACACTCAAAACATTCCATTTAAAATTAAATTAGCCAACTCATCTTTATTCAGAAAAGTACTTAGAAACCTTGTTGGTTGTCTCACATTTCACCTAAGATTTTTAATACAGCAAATAGTCATTTGACACAAAATGGTTCAGTGCAAGTGACTTGCCAATTGTCAACACAGCTAGTAAGTGTCTGAGGCCAGATTCGAACTCAAAAAGTTGAGTATTTCTGACTCCAAGTTTGGCACTCTATCACTGCACTACTAGCTGCCCATTACTAGCCTTCATAAATATTTGTTGAATTAATTTTTGCATTTAATGATATTAATATTTCTCAATTTTCCTTCTGATTTTTTCACATCAGAGAAGCCGTTTGAGTGGATACACTAGTTTTTACCTGCTTGCAACACAGGTTAGAGTACCATGTTAATGACACCAAAACCTTATATTCAAGATCTGTAGAGAGCAATAAAATTCATTGTATTTTTCTGGCCGTAGACTTCAAACACACCAAATTATAAAGTCTGTTGACAAAGGGCCAAAGTGTGGGACAAAATGGGAGGTTAGTAAATGCTTTCTGACTTGTTGATTTATCTATCACAAGTCTCTGATAATCCGATATTTACCTATCAATCCCTCCACATAAATCACAGAAAGATAATGAGATCAATCTTATATTAATGATGGTAAGGATAACAATGGAGAGTTACAGATGCTTACAAATCACTGTATACATTATCTCATTGAGCTTTTGCATATGATTTACAGAAAGACTTTAACAAATGGAGAGTTGATTTCTAATTCTGGAAGACCTGGGTTCAGATCTTGCCTCTCACACATAGGCTGTGTGATTCTGGACAAGTCATTGACCCACTTAGTGATCTGGGCAACTATCTATGACTATAAGATGCAGTGGTCATAATTTATATTGGCAGAGGAAGTTTCCTTACCTGTAAGTTTCCAACATTTGTGAAACCATAGTTTTACTTCCTGTCCCAATTCCTATCTCTATCTTGTAATGAATCTCTGAAAAATATGAATTTCAATTGTCATATTCAGAAGCATGACCATCTTTTTATAACTGGAATCAATATACCTCTTCAAGAAACAAAGAAGAGTATATGATGAAATAAAGGAAAATATACTTCTTTATTCATAATGGTCAAGTCCATCGTATTTCTAGGTAGTTCATAGACATTTTAATAGTTCATTATAGCTGGAAGGGTCCTAAGTGATTGTCTAGTTGACCCCTTTATTTTATGGATGAGAATCTGAGGCCCAGGTAGATGAAGTGACTTTAATGATATAATAAAAAATATTGATTGTATCACTATACTGGCTACCTGGTTTAAGATATTTTCTTCTTTAAAAATTTGCTAAGTCTAGAAAAAAAATAGGTCTCAAAATATCTATATTCTCCAAAAAGACTTTGAAATTTCTTTAAAAATGATACATCTATTTGTAAACATTCAAGAAGTAAATTATTTCCTGAGTTAATGGCTAAAAATGGTTGCCACAGCTATGTCTGTATGGAGCATACCAAGGTGTGATACAAAAAACTTTGACCTGGGAATTGAAAGACCCAGAATCTAGGTTACTGTCTATTGTTTAGAAAGCATATAAACCCTAACAAGTCATATAACCCTCAGGTTTGATCCTCAAGTTTGTCATAAAAAACGGGGATGATAGAACTTCCCTAATGACCTCACTGGCTATTTAGAGGATCAAAATGATGCCCAAATAAGAGATAGCTTCAATGGTATTTTTCAATGTTTTGCTTGTAATAACAATTATAAAATTCCATGCAAATTTAACATACTACAAAAATGAATAGCGTAAAGGAGAGATTATATATCCCTGAAATGAGAATCCTTCTACTTAAAAACAAAGCAATTAAATTTTCCTAAACTTAATATATAGAGTAGGAAACAGAAAAGCAGCTAAAACTCAGACTGAGCATCACCAACAATTACATTAGCTTTTCCCTTTTTCTCTCCTCTTACAAACACAACTTAGAATGGGAAAGCTTGACTGTGGTCCTAACAATCTTGGATGGGACCATAGGAAGTAAAGAGTCTGCAGCATCACTTGTAGAATGGAGAGAAATGCATTTTTATCACTGGCTCTCTTCCCAACTAATCTAATGCGTGCTGGGCAGCACGCAGCTGCCCGCAAGCTGGTCAGTAACTTGCACCAATGCACCTTCCACTTGACCTTCTTTGTAAGGTTAGTATGTGTGTGATGAAAGCTATGATTTGTAAGGCTACATTGTTTCTTCACTGATTTAGTCATGAATGCAGTAGTCACTTTTATCTTTCCATGGATTCCCAGGTTTCCCTCTTGTCTCTTCTTCTTCTCCTATTTTGTTTCACATATTATTTATAGTTGAAATAACAATCAGAATGCAGCAGTGGGTAAAAAAAATAACCTTGATTGAAGAGACCTGGGATCCACGCCCGCCTCTCTCTAGTCAGACACTGGGCTAGTCACCCAAGTTCTTAGTGCCCCTAGGCAACTCCTTAAGATACAGAAATGGTAGAATTGCTGATACATTTTGGTTAGAGGGTATTTCTTTACCAGTAGTTTTCAGTATCAAGCAAATCACAGGTCTGACCCTCCCCATCCAGCAAAAATATAAAATGATGTTTACACAATTAAATCTGCCAAATGAACTGTAACCCCTAAGTATTCTAATTTAATCACGCTTACAGATGACAGATATAATTGGAAGGGATCTTGAAGGTCAGATAACATAAAGACGAGGTCCAAGGAAATGAGTTGCCCATTGCCACACAGAACCTAAGTGGCACAGACAGGCTAGAATTGAGTTCCTTTAAATACAAATATAAGACGTTTTTCATAGTCCCATGTGATTAACAGATAATGTATCATTGTTTCTAATACCTGGGTTTTTTTTTAATAATCCCCTATATGAACCATCGCAATACATTACAAGTTAGTGTCTCTTTATTGAAGATTATTTGAAGTCCTCATTCATCTTTCCATGTCATGACCAAATTAATTTTCTTAAAACAGTACTTTAGTTTCAAAAAAATCAAATTTAGTTAATTTACTTTAAATGTAAATAAATAAAGTTTAAATTAACTAAATAAAAATTTAGTTTAAAAAATTTTAAAAATTACTGTTTTAAGTATTTCACTAGCTCTTCCTTTCCCATAGTATTCCAACCAGTCGCTGTTCTGTGGACATGACTCTTTTATCTCTCAACTCCATGCCTTTTCACTGGCTGTCCTCTTTGTCTGGAATGCTATCCCTCCTCATTTCTGCTTTCTGGCTGCCTTCAAGACTCAGCTAAAATCCCATCTTCTGTAAGAGTTCTAGTTCTCTCCCCAGCTAGTGCCATCTTTTGAATACCTGCCATTAACACTCTATACATATTGTATGTACATGATTACCTGATCTCTACATAATGTAGGCACCTAATTATGTGCATGTTTTCTTCCTCATACAAAAGTGAGCTCCTTAAGGGCAGAGATCATGTTTTGCCTTTCTGTGTGTTCTCAGACCTTAGTCTAGTGTCTGGAATTTAATAAATACTTGACTGACTGGTATTCAAATAATCTCTCACCACTCTGCACAAATCATCTGCAACAGTCAAATTAATCTTCTTATTTCTTTCTAAACACACTTTGTGTTTTACTGACTTTATGCCTTTGTTCATGTTATTTCCCTACTTAGAATGTCTTCTCCTTTCTAAAACTACCTCCACATCTCCAAATGCTACTCATCCTTCATAACTGAGTGTAAATCCCATCTTTCATATGAAAGGTCCCTTTAGAAGTAATTTCCCCCTCCTTTGAACTTAATAAGGTACTTGTCTACATTTATACCATTTTACCTTGTGCCATGTGTGTACACAAGTCTCATCTCCTCAGTTTGATTCCAAGGTCCCAGGGAATAAAATGACTTTATACGTCCCTCAGCATCCAGCAAAAGGTTTTATATAGTATGTACTCAAACCATGCTAATAGAATTAAGATTATGTGTGTGCCTTCTGTTTCACATAATTAGAATGAAAGCATTTCAGTGGTGCTTGAAAGTTTACAAAGAACTTTAAACATATTATCTGATTTTATCCTCAAAATAACCCGGAGAGAGATACTATTAATTATTGTCATTTTGTACAGGATACTGAAACAAACAGAGGTCAAATGACTTGCCCAGGGTCACACAGCAATTGGACATTTGACACTGGCTTCAAATTCAGGTCTTTCTTTTACCTATTAGATACGACAGTAGGAAATCCTGTAGTGAAGGAATCCTTAACCTTCCTTGTGTCGTGGATTCCTTTGGAAGCTTATGGATTTCACAGAATTTATTTAAATGCATAAAATAAGAGATACAGGATTACAAAGGAAACATATCGTATTGAATTAAAGATTCCCCCCCGCCACATACACACACACACACACACACACACACACACACACACACACAAACACACAATATGTGTTTATGGACCCTCTGGAATCTTCCATGGAATTCAAGTCAAGAACGTTTACTCTAGTCCAACCCTCTCCATTTACAGATGATAGAACAGAGGCCTAGAGAGGTGAAGGAAAGCTGTGAAGGTCACACTAATGGTCAGTGGCAGAGCCATAAAATGAGCTCTTGTCTCCTCATTCTTCATCCAGACCTCTTTCTACCACAACACACTGTGCTGCCTCCCCGACAACAGTGTGTATTCTGGGCCGTGTTGCTTATCTCGCTTTGGCTAAAAGATTAGAAATGCTTCTGGCTATTGATCACAAACTGAAACAAAGAAAGAAGCTGGAAAGAGATAGCAAGGATCAGCTGGTTGATAGGGATGGGAATTCTGCTCTCCATTTCGCCTTCTTCTGGTCCACTGGCAATCTGCTTCCCTCTCTCCCTTTGTACTCAAGTCTTAGTCTAAAAGGGAAAATATGTCTCTCTGCCTTATGATTTAATTGGATTCCTATCGAGTCTTGAAATTGTAGGATTAAATCAAAACTCCAGAGCAGGAAGGTTTATCCTATTTTTGTTTATTCATTAAAGTAGAAATAATAGGTTTCAAAGAGAAAAGGTCAGAGATAAAATAATAAATTATCATGATCAGTTATAATAGTATCTAATTATAATTTATTAGTAATAATATTGATAAAAAGCAATTATTCACAATGTATCATTGACATAGTATTAATAATGAGTATGAATAATAATCTGATATAAATTTATAGATCAATCACTTCAAGTGACTTTACTAGCTTCTTTGGCAAGGTCAAAGTTGATCAACTATGAAAACTACTCTGTATTCTACTATCTTGTTGGTTAAACTTTATGGTTTGATTAATGTTAGCTATGATAAACATCAGGACTTAATCTATAAAATGAGGCAATTGTATTAGATGTCTCTCTGTAGACCTCTTGATCTAAACCTGCAATCTTTCGTTTATTAACCAACGTTTGTAATTGTCTCTTTGATTTTCAAGTAGCTTTTTTCATAATTTGATAACTGATAAATTATGGAGTGTCAGTGTTATGTCTGACTTTTAAAATAATGTTGGTATTAGATCAAGTCTATTTGAATGACAACTATTTCCCCTGAGTCAGTTACTTTGATTTTAACTTGTTATTCTTACTATTTTTTAGAGGCAATATGATACAGTAAATGGAGTGCTGGACCCATTCAAATAGTCCCTCTAACATCTATCAGCTGTGTGACCCTTCACTCTATCTCAATGCATCTAAGACATCTCCCCAGGACTTTGGAACCACATAAAAGAGATGCTGGAATTAAAGTCAGAGGATTTCTGTTCTACTCTTATCACTGCTTAAAATCCCCACCTTGTTTTTGGCTGCTACATGTATGTCCTTGAACAAGTAATTTAACCTCTCTTGGTCTGAATCTCCTCACCTGTAAAATAAGAGGTTAGAATTAGATGGCTGAGGTCCCATGCAACTCCAAATCAATGCTCTTCTGAAATTTTGACTTATTTTAAAAAGACTGATACCAGTTCATGGAGGGAGTTCTTACCAAAAATTCCTTGTTTGGAGAAAATCACAGATTTTCTGTTCTATTTGGATTTTAACCAAGTTGTTCCAAACATATGAGACCATGCCAGTCAAGAAGGTTTTGCTTTATGCTCAGTGTGTTGATTTCAGTTTATTTGGAAAACTTAAGGACTGTTGAGTTGACTGCCCAGAACAAATGACTTTGAAGACAGACATCTATCTACTATCAGACTGTAATCCTGTCTCATAAGAATGCTAACATTTTGTAAAAACCACCTCGTTTAAAGAAGCAATTTCAAGAATTATACATATTGTTTGTTCATCACATTGGCACATTACAAACTATGCTATACAACAACCTAATTACTCTGGTCATTCAAATCTATGACTTGAAATGCTCATAGAAGAATGCCATGTTTCTTGGTAGGGACATGGTCTTGGTCTTTGTCCAATAAATAACGCTATTATCAAAATTAAGGCTTCACATAATGTCTTTATTTTGAAGAATTCAGAGGGCTCTAAGGAATGCTAGTCTATTTATTTATAAGAAAGTAGAGTTGCTTGTATTTTACAAATAGAGAATATAGATTAAGTAGATAATGCTGCCTAACCTTAGTAGAATAGAGCTTAGTTTTTGTATCATGGATCCACTTCTCAGAATAATGTTTTTAAATGCATAAGATAAATTACTCTTGGATTATCAAGGAAACTGATTATACTGAAATATAGTTATCAAGATATTGGAAGAAAAAAAAAACAAGTTCATAGACCCCTACATTTAGAATATCAGTGTACTATAGTTAACATTTCTTAAAAAGCTCTGAAGTTCCATGAAACTGATACAGTCATAGCAATGCCTTCAATAAAAGGCACTAGTGCTAAAATATGTTTACTCTTTCTATACCCATTAATTCCTTGTAATTCCTGAATTTGGTATTTTCTAAGCATTCTCTAATCTTTTGCCACTCAGTTTCTCTATATATTTATATGCATGTTAGGAAGCATCCAATTAATATCCCCAAATCTGATGATTACATAAATAATTTTCAATGTATTTTCTTAATTTCAGTATCACCCACATTGATAGGGTCTTCATTACTTAACAATTTTATAGAACTTTTACTATTTTTAATTAAAAATTGTTTAAAGTTAAGAAGCTTAGCCATTTTAAAATGTATTGATTTTATCCACTTTCCAAGTTATTTATGGGTCCACTTTCATGCTGTTCTTCTTTTCACCTGATATAATTGTAAAAGCTCTTATTATCCTACTTACCCCCTTTTAACCAGCATTAACTCATTCTGTTTTATTTTCTTTTTGCCCTTCCTGGGGCTCTAAGAACTTAAATTTTTATATTTGATATACTAGGTACTCTTCTTTTATTCCTTTTTTATTATCCATTTCCATAGTGTATTCTTTTTACTTCCATAATCTTCAAGAAACCCCCTGTGAAGCACCATTTGTACTATTTTTGACAACTCCACTTTCATATATTTCCATCTCAATCATGGAACTTTTCAGAATGGTTTAATTTTCATGCATGTCCTACTCCATAGCATTTCTCCAAATATTTCACTGGTGCACGTTCTAGGCACTTTTCATTCATGGAGTTCATACAAATTCCAGTAAAGCATTTAATAGCATACATTCAATAGCACAATAACACACCTTGTGAAAAAGGAGTGCTTAGGAAAAAAAATAGGCACCAAGTATCTGACTTTTTAGATCCTCTTGCTCCCAAATTTCCATCCTATTGCAACTAAGTGAGTAGTACACTGGTTTTCATATTTCCTTTATATTAGGAAGTGGAAAATGAAACTTGCTGCCTGGGTCTTCGAATTTTTGGATAGGGTCTTTGTCAGGTCTCTATCAGACCATCTTAGGTTAAAATGAACTTAATGAGATGAAGATTATTTAAAAAGCTGATCATTTCTATTAATATTTGTAGAATTGGATGACAATAAGTAAGAAATCACTCTTTATATCTTACTAGCAAAAGAGATTTTAAAATATAAAATATGAAGCAAAGATAATGAAAACAGGAGAATAAACAAAGACAGTACCAAATACTAAAAGTGAGATTAAAGGTAAACTTATTTCTTATAAAGGTTACCTGAGGTTGTAAATAACCTTTTATAACCCTTACCACAGTTGGTTCTTATTATATTGACTTAACATTTCTAATTTTACAACAAATTTCGATGAAGATATCAGGTGATATTTCTTCAATGATATAAGCTGGCTTCATGACTAGCCAAAAGGTTATAGATTAGGTATGTATATATCTCATATTTTTAAAGATGCAAAAAGAAATATAAACATATCAAAATTTAGAGATAATTCTGGAATTAATCAGATGTTCCTGATACATCTCTTACTGGCTTGGAACAAAGTAGGAACATTTTTTCTTTCAGGTCCATAAAATATCACTGCCAATAACTTATCAATAATACCAGAAGTGCTATGCAGCAAAATATGGCAGATTTGTTAACCTTCCCAAACCCCACTTTCAGGAATAATATGGATGGATATAAAAATCAAGAAAGATGCAACATTAGTCTCAGAGAAAATGGAGAAGTAATTATGATGTAACAAAAATCAAGTAATTGGTACTTTGATAAGTGACATGACTGCTTAATTGGTTCAGTTAGCAGACTGAAGAGATTCAGTTTAATGTGCGTTAGTAACAATGGATAACTGACACATCTAATCTTTAATTATACCTGCCCCCTGCCTACCTTACAGAGATGTTGTGAGGAGAAATTAGATAAAATATGTGAAGTACGTCGAACTCCTCAGAAAAGTGGAGCTATATAAATTCAAGCCATTTATTAACATTACTTCTACTTTGACAGTGTGCTGGTCTAGTCTTAATTTCAAAATGCTATTATATCACAAAATATGTGTGACACTACTATTAAGCGAAAAGTTAAAAGCATTTGAATAAAAGTTATATTTTCCCTTGAAAATATTAAATGAATATATTTTCCCAAAGTAGGAATACTTTGGCTTTCTACAGAAACATTGAACAGAATTTGCTCTAATTTCTATAAACAAATTATTTTTCTACTCTCTCCAAACTTACTGAAAAAAATTCAAGCTATGTAACAGCTTTCTAATAACAAAAGTGTGTTTCAAATATTTTGAGCTTAGCAAGAGTGGAAAACAAAAGCAGAAATCTGCTTCAAACCCAACAAAATAACAACTGACTATGCAAAAATGAGATAGAAAAAAGCTGACATGTTATTTATATTTCTGCCAGAAAAAAACATCATTTTTGATAAACACAGATATACACAGAAACTTTTTTGAGGAGAAAATCTTTTAAGATCAGGAATAGAACACAACCTTTGATAATCAGAGCAGAAAGCCTCAATAAAGGCATAAACTGGAGTATTGAAAAATCTTCCTGAGAACTGTTCATATTTGTAATCTAACATGGAGTCAAATATATCCTACCAAGATTTGACCTATCTGCAAGAACTCAATCTGTTTAGAATCTTTTCCTCCCATTTGATAAGAGAGAAAAATAAATGAATTGTTTTTAAATTTAATCATATCATCCATGACTAGTGAGGTCAATTAGAAACTACTGGACAAATCTCTAAATAAGGAAACAAGTCTACAATATTTTAACATCAGGCAATTAATCTGAATTTATAAAGGATGACAAATCATTTGTTGCCTTAATTATTTCCCCATACATAATAGAAAGACCACCCACAAAACTTTATTGTCATGACAATGACAAAATTCTTTTATCCATTTATGTATGTGTATTTTGGTTGTATAAAAAAGAACAAGAATGAATTTTATGATACTATGTTGATAATCCCAGAAGATTTGATGTGTTGAATCTAATTATTCCTCAAAAGGACATGATTTCATGGTTTCCTCAGGACCAGGATCCCAAATTGCTGACAATAGACATAAAGTAGCAAGTTCTTTACTTTCCTAAGTCCCAATGAACTTGATACTGAAGGCAATTCTCTGTCTACTGATACTCTAACAGCATAGTGGGGGAAGGGGGATTAGGAAGGGCTAAGAGAGAGCAGAGAGGAGGAGAAATAGCCTGTTGACCCCTAGACAATCTCGTTATTTTGGATCTGAGATTAGGAGATCAGAGAATACTGGAAGAGTTGGACCTATTCCTACCCAAGAGCATTAGAATCTCAGAGTTGGAAAGGAATTCAAAGGTCATCTCTGAAGCAGGATTTCCAGCTGCAATAACTCCAACAAGTTGTCAGCTAATGTCTACTTGAATAACTCCAGGGATGAAAAAAAAATCACTACTTTTTGAAACAGTCTACTTTTCTTTGGGGCTAAATGTTAGGGAAATATTCTTTCCAAGTGAAATCTGGAGCTCTGAAATTTCTACACATTACAGCTAGTTCTACTCTCTGATACCAAGTAAGAGAAGTATGATTCTTTTAAAAGTGTAACTCGACATTTTTTTAAACACTCACTATTTGCCAGAAATTGTGCTCGGTCTGCTATATGACAGTTCAATTAATCCGTTTAAATAAATAGGTTGGTTGAATATAATTGACAGTCTTTCATATAATTGTGCAGTTAGATGGCGCAGTGGATAAAGTGCCAAGCCTCAAGTCAGGAAGCCTCTTCTTCCTGAGTTCAAATCTGACATCAGATATATATACTAGTGATATGACCCTGGGCAAGTCACTTAACCCAATAAAAAAACTCAGTTTCCTCATCTGTAAAATGAGCTGGAAAAGGAAAGGCAAACCACACCAATATCAGAAAAGCCCAAATGGGGTCACAGTGAGTTAGATATGACTGAAAATCATGGGACAACAAAATTTTACATAATTGAAGACAGCCATGTCTCTCTATGCCTTCTTTTCTGTGAGTTAAATATTTATACCTGCTTCAGTTGTATGACAATACTAATACTGCCTTTATCATCTTGGAGAGCCTTCTCTGGACACCATCCACTTTGCTGATATCCATAGCAACCAGAACTGGACTCGGTCAGATGTGGTTTGACCAGGGACTACAGTACAATGGAATTATTCACTTCCTTTATTCTGGATGTTGGAGTTGGAGTCAGAGACAATGAGGTCCGAATCCTGATTCAGACACTTACTAGTCTGATCCTGTACAAATCACTTCATTGTTTTGGGTCTCAGTTTTTTCATCTGTAATATGGGGATATTAATAGCAATTCAGGATTTTTATGGTGATGACATAATGCATGCAAAGCAGTTTGTAAACCCTTAAAGCACATAAAACGGCAAACTATTATTATAAGCTAATAATACATCAATTTCTTAATTTTTTTTCATTATCAGTATTTTTTATCAGTGTGTTTTTCTTATCAGTACCTAACCCAGTGATTGGAACGTGAATGACGCTAAACAAGCATTTTTATTACCAGTTCAAAGCATATTTTTAAAAGGTTGTATGATCAAAAAAAAATTTTAATCATACGGTTAAGTAGATAATACAACTTTTAGAGGGCTGATGGTAATTAGTAGTTTTCCTGATATATAAAAACTCCATCTCCTGTCAAAATAAGTGTCAGAATTGCTGACTTTGAGGGTCAACAATATATAATATCTATAGCATTAAAGCTCCAATTAATTCAGTATTTGTTTTGGGAATCACTATGACTTGAATTCTTTATTGCAAAATCCTGTGTTGGTCTGGAGACTTTCTGGCAGGTGCTTGCTTCATCTTAAACAAATCATTCCTTTTCCATCTTGATCAGGTATCTTGGCTTTGCAACAGTGCATGTGGTAATTCCTGGCAAAAACTGAGCCCAACTAATTGAAAGCCAAACTTCAAGGATGAGCAAGAAGCTGATATTTTGACCTCATACTTTTGTTATTCTGTACTTTCCTCTTATGTTTCTAGGGCTGTATTTTACTAGCAAAACTAAGTGTTTGAAATACAAGTATCTCTCAGCTAAATTTATTTTGATTGGAGGGTGTCCTTTTTCTATATTTTAAATCACTCAGATGCTTTAAAATTTAAATCAGTAGAAGTACCAATATGTGAATGGTTTTCTCTTTGACAATCACAATATTTTCTCAAAACAAAAATGAACTCCAGTTCACACTGTTTCTCAACCAGTATATTGCAACATTTTGATATATTATTTAAACATTATTTTGTTTGCAACAAAATATTTTCATGATGTTTGGACACTATCCCCTGTCTTACCAATGTACCCTCAAAGAACAGGGTGCTCAACCTAAGGTCAATGAACTTGTTTTTAAAAAGTATTTTGTTAATTATACTTTAATCTAACTGGTTTCCTTTGTAAACTTACGAATTTTATTTTATACATGTAAAAACATTATTCTGAAAAGGTCAATAGACTTTACCAGACTATCAAAGAAGTTTATCATACATATTCACACACATACATACACACATGTACAGATGCAAACATGCTAAGAATTCCTGCTTCAAGAAGATGAATTTGTATTAGCATTCCACCTGGACTTATCTCAGAGTCAGTATATGAGTCAAATTCATAGAGGGAGGTAAGAAAGACCACCACCTATTTGTCAAAAGTAACAGATTAGGTAGAAGGGGCAATGAGGGAATATCATACGTTAAGAAAACATTTCAACACTCAATTTACTGAGTGAGGTACTTACAACTACCTGACTTGTAAGCAGAGTTCTCAGTATTCAATGTATGAAAAGACAATAGAAAAAAGGAAAAAACATCCTGTCTTGAATAGGAATTGGTCCCCAAATTTCTATAAGTTGTCTGTTCAGTGACTAGTACCAGATGTGAGAGTTCCTCTAGGTAAAATCATCACTTGGTCATCAGAAAAGCCTTGTTGATTCCTCTTACTGTCTTCTGGTGAGCCTTTGCCATAAGCCCTTACTTTGAAGTAATCATACTTTTTGGCAAGGTAAAAGAGGAGAAAAAAAAGTACTCTGATTCTGGGGACAGGTATTGCTAAAAAAAAGTCAAAAAAATGAAAACTCAGTTTGTCCTCATATGATAAGGGTTAAAGTTAAAGTTAAAGTTCCCCACTTTCTCAGAAGCCAACAAATCACTTCTTTGTCCCCCAACATCTCTTCTTAAACAGTTGGGTAAAATGATTCAAATTCCCCTAAGGCAGTCAGACATCTCTGCTCGTTACTAAGTACTCCTTCTCCAGAAGAGGGAGCTCTCTTTAACTATTCCAAAGGCTGAGAGTAAATCTCTCTGTCAGATCCAGGATAAAAGAGGAGAGGAAGATCTCAACAGTGGCTCCAGCTAGGGTGGAGGTCTAATCTCAGTCTGGTACCTTTGCTGAAGTACTGTGTTACACGAAGAGACCGTCCACAAATCATTACCTGCCCTGCCTTCCTAGGCATTTTGTTTTTCAAAAGTCTCAAGAAAAGATAAGGGGGAAACAAACATTCTGGTACAGATTTTGATGAATAAGAAAGAACTGGTAAGGGAAGTGGAATGAATGGTAGGAACCACTGCTCAAGACTGAGACCTCAATTGTTTCTAATATGAAAAATACTACTGGAAGTGGTGTAAAGCTATTCTCAATTAAACTTTGTTTTACAGAAATGTTTGCTTTAAAATCTAGAAATTAAAAACAAAGCAAAACAGTGGCCTGGTGATTGTTTCACAGATATCAAATCTGCATGACCTCAAATTCATTTGGATTTATCAGCTTCTTAGATGATTATCATTTGCCTTTTCAAACCCTATGTCCTACACAATCAACCTTAGACTTGGATCTTGGATATGCTTCCTCTCTCTTCTCCCCTATCCACCGACTTTTTTGTAACATTTTTATCCCTTTCTGATCATAGCCCTGTGCCAGACCATTCTAGCTACCCATTTCATGGAGAGTTCTTAGCTAAATATGCACCAAATAGGAGGTGGGACCAGGAAGAAAGTACAGTTTTATCTCCTCTTTCTCCTTAACAGGGATCTCAAAGCTACATTGGACATTCTCAACTAGCAGTTGTTTTGGGATGAAGGCCCAAATTCAGTAGGAGTACCTGAAAAGATGACCCTTTGGGAACACGGTTGTTACTTTAGAGAGGGGTGGTTCTTGTTCGCGGACTGAATACAGTAGAATATGGCAAATCAGTAAGTATCCCAGAAAAACCAAGCGAGCGGCTGCTCTCCTGGGGTTCAGGACTCATAGCCCAATTAAAACTTCACTACTGTGGAGAGTTCTATGCTGATTGGGCCTGAGTAACTTTTTCAGCACTTCCAGGTGACTGGGTGAGCAATCTCTCAGAGATATTCTGATAAGAGAAAGCATAGGAGTTTTGAGGAACTAAGAAAACCTCATGTCCCAGTTACACCAGAGTCCCTGAGTCAAAAGACCTGTCAGACCTGATGCTGTTAGAAAGCAGAATACATTCTGATTTTGAGTCCAGGTCTAGCAACTGTTATGCAATAGAGAATGAGTGAAAGAGAATAAATATTTATTAAATAAATACTATGCGCTAGGCACTGTGCTAAACCCTTTACAAATATTATCTCATTTGATCTTTATAACAATTCTGGCTGCTAGGTCTTATCATCATCCCCAATTTACAATGGAGGAAACTGAGGCAGATTGAGGATAAGTGGCTTGCTCAAAGACATACAGCTATTAAGTATCTGAGGTCAAATTTGAACTCAGATTTTCCAGACTTTAGGAGGCCTAGCTCTCTGTCCCCTGTACCACATAATGACCTAACTGGGCAGCCTCAAGTAATCGGTTTTGGAAAACGTGACTTGAAGATCATTTGAATGTTGGTAATAGGTCACATTAAAAAAACCAAGACCCACCTTAATGTGCAGCATAGTTAATCGCACAATCCCATGGCCTGAACCCAGTCAATGGTTCAGCTGAGAACTTCTTATTATAGTAAAACAAGTTTCATAGACTCTGGTGCTGACGGTACATAACCACCTTGCATCTTCCTTGCAGGGCTGTTGTGAGGTCAAATGAAATAACATTTATAAAAAAGTACTTCCAGTATCTTTGCCAAGAAAACCCCCAATGGAGTCACGGAGAGTCAGACACAGCTGAAATGAACGACTCAGCATGGTGCTTGGCCTATAGTACGCTCTACACAACTTGGCCTTCTCTCTTCTTTTCCCCACTATGAGTTTTTAGAGGAGAAAGAGACAATTTCAGCAGAGAAAGAGCAGAGGCATTTTATGAATAAGGCAATATGTTACATTAAATTATAAATTAAATTAAATATATACACACACATTTCAGTAGACAGAGTGCTAACATTTATATAATTGTTATGCGGATTCTACCTTGCAAACATTTTAGCCTGCCAGACTTAAAATGAAGGACCTCAACAAAGTCAACAACTTTAATATTAGACATATATTTAATTTCTGACTATAATACTTGAAGCTACTTGGCCTTGTGTTCCATGAAGGGATGAAGATATGTTAATATTCAACAGTTTATTGAAACAGAATCCCACTTTGTATTCCCTTAATTACCAAATTACTTTCTAGAGCCCCAAGAAAAGTCAAGAGCAGCAAATTTAGAAAACGTAGAATGGTGCCATATTATGCCACTGTATCCTGCTGTTTGGATCAGTCATATCAAATTCTGGTATATAGAAACTCTGGGGCCACAATGGTTTTGCCATTACACATGGGTGATGCTATGGGCACCAGTGCATAGAAATCAAATACAAAGGATAGTTGCCACTGGGGATAAAAGAGGAAAACCTGAAGATAAAAATGGATAGTTTCCAATTAAAATTACCATACTATAATTTTGTTAGTTATCAGGCTAAAGTACATAGCAGCTTAACTGACAAGAGAATGTCCTTTCAGGCATAATTTAACCTAGAGATCTCCGACTTTTCACATGTGGTGTCCAGATGGTACTCTCTGCTTCATGTGGAGAACAGGAGGTATAAAGGCCATTTCTAAAACAGTGGCAATGATAGTAGGCACAGATCAGAGACGCATAGGACCATTTCTCTTCATACATTCTATTGAATTGTATTATTACAGCTAATCCTCCTATATACAAACAGGCACCTGACACAGAAGAGAAGAGAATGCTCTATATTCTGGGAATATTGCTAGAGATCCTGTCACTTGCAAAAAGCAGCTTATTAGATGGCTGAGTCAGGCAAATTGATGGAAGGAGGCATGAAGAATATATTGTAAATAAAATTTTGTGAAGAAAAGCAATTGCTTAACAATAAAATATCCACTAAGCTTTTAAGTGTTGGGCTATTTTAAGGTCTCATTAATAATACCTGCCTCTTCCATTTTGTCAGCAGGTATACTTCAAGTAAGGTCACAATGCTAGGGGAATGGAACAGGGGTGAGTTGGAGAGAGATTGGAGAAGACCAAATAAAAGACAAAATTGTAATTAGTCACCTTCCTAAGGGAAAGATGAGCTCTCCTTTTGTCTAGGATGAATTCTGTATCAAGCTTCACTACCTAAGGGATGCTGATGGACAGAGATGATGGAGGTGAAAGTAAAGGCAGTACAGGAGTGGAGTGAAACAAGTTTGAAAAAGAAGACCAAACCCTAGGTGTTCAAATTCCAGGCTTTCAGGAATAAAACACACACACCTTATAAAAGCCTGGCCAGAAGATAAGGCAGCCTGAGGGTAGCTCTAACTTGTAGTGTTGGCCATTTGCATAGGATATTAGCAAAACATTTATTACTGCATTCCACAAAAAGAAGTCTTCAAAAACCTCTGGGTCTTTTAATTTTTTTTTATTTGGAAGTGCAATAATTTTGTAAGTCAAAATTTGGAAAGGTTCCCAGTTTTTGGCAGTAAAATGATAATACCAGGCATATCATTTTAAAACGGAATCACAGAGAAGTTAATTCAGTCGACAAGGTCACTTTTAGATTTTTTTTTCTTATGTTTTGGACTCAAAATAATTCCCCAATCCTATTATACGAAGTTCCAGTACTTACCATAGCAATCCCTGCCTCCTCCTATACACATGCTAACTCTGAGATAGAGCCTTAAAGCAACAAAATCTCATGAGGAAATAGACTGTGGATTGCATGGGGTACAAAGGAAAGGGGTTGTATGACAGGCCTTCATCATAGAATATAATTGCTTGATTTTAACTTTCTCTTTTTGAAGAAGCTTTTCCCCTTTGTCTTAGTGTTGTACTTATTTAAAAACAGGGTTTCCATGACTTAACAGCAAACAAAATCCAAATAACACTTGAAGGTCACTATGGAGTGCTAAGACCTATGAAATCCAACTTAAAGTTTGATTAAAGAAGAAAAAAAGTGTAATCATAGACAGAAGGGATAATTTTTAGGAAAGATGAATTTTCTCTATTTTTTTGTCATATTCCATTTAAGGTCATACATAATAACAAATGACTCCTTTTGATATTTATTTTTAAGTAAATTATCTCTAAGAAACTGCAGCTAAATCAGTGACTACTGGATGAATACTGTTGAAAAAGTAGACTGAATGACTTTTAAGACTACATCCAATGTTGTTTAAAACTCTACATACAGGATTCCTTCTCCCTCCAGGTGGTGTGAGTATTCCAATAGTTAATTATGATTCATAAGTTAATCAGAAAATGATATATTTGTTTTATGGTCCTATCAATGAAAAAATTAAATGTCTAGTCTATTTTTGTTATTCATTTTTCCTTTAGACATTTAATTGAGGTTTTTTCCCTCATATTTTTTCCATATTTTTCCCTCCTCCTATTTTTTAAAATCCAGATTTATGTGTGATTTTTCTTATTTTGATCTTGAGAACTCTTGGTGTAGAAACTGCTTTTCCATTGCTGTCATACCTACCATAGAGTTTTGTTGCTTTGTCTAGGGGTAGATTTAGTGACTCAGGTGGAAGTGAAGAGTAACCTGTAGCCTCAAGGCCATATGTAGCCCTTTAGGTCCTCAAGTGTGGCCCTTTGACTGAAGCCAAACTTCACAGAACAAATTTACTTAATAAAAGGATTTGTTCTATAAAAATTGGACTTAGTCAAAAGGTTCATCCAAGGACCTAGAAAGTCACATGTGGCCTTGAGTCTCCACCCTGGTAGTCCACAGTCATACAGCAAGTACATATGAGAAGCAAGCTTGAATTTTCAGAATAGATCCTCTATACACTGTGCCACACTGCCTCTCCTTTCCCAAACAGTAGAATTTAAAAGACATTTCAAAAAAACAACTTGTATTTTTCAATTTAATTCAATATCATATTCAGAAAGTCTCTAGTACTTCATAACGTCTTTTAAAAGCATCTAAAAAGAGACCCCTGCTTCTAGGGCCTCCAAAGTGAACTTAAATTGAGCTCAAACAATGGAAGAGCTTAAAAAATGAGGTAGCAACTTGCTGAAGGAGAATCAAAAAAATGCTGAGGAAGATAATACCTTTAAAAAGAGGCTAACTCAATTGGAAAAAGAAGTCCAAAAAGCCAATGAGAAGAAGGAGGCATTAAAAAGCAGAATAAGCCAAATGAAGGAGAAGTTTCAAAGGCTCACTAAACAAAATAGTTCTTTGAAAGAGAGAATTGAGTGCAAGGAAATGAACGACTATGAGATAAACCAACAGTTAAAAAATAAAACCAAAAGTTTGTAAAATAGCAGACAATATGAAACATGTCATTGAAAAAGCAACTGACCTGGAAAACAGATCCAGGAGAGACAATTTAAAAATTATGGGACTACCTGAAAGCCATGATCAAAAAAAGAGCCTAGACATCATCTTCCATGAAACTATCAAGGAAAACTGTTCTGATATTGTAGAACCAGAGAGAAAAATAAATATTGAAAGAATCCATGAATCGCCTCCTAAAAGAGACCCGAACAGACAAACTCCTAGGAATATTGTAGCCAAATTTCAGAGTTTCCTGATCAAGGAGAAAATACTGCAAGCAGCTAGAAAGAAATAATTTGAGTATTATGGAAATATAATCAAGATCAAGGGCTCAAAGGATTTGGAATAGGATATTCCAGAAGTCAGAGGAACTGGGATTAAAACCAAGAATCACTTACCCAGCAAAACTGAGTATAATACTTCAAAGGAATAAATGGTTATCCAATGATATAGAGGACTTTCAAGCATTCATGATGAAAAGACCAGAACTGAATAGAAAATCTGACTTTCAAACACAAGAATCAAGAGAAGCATAAAAAGATAAACAGAAGAAAAAAAATCATAAAATACTTCCTAAAGTTGAACTGTTTACACTCCTGTATGGAAAGAAAACATTTATAACTCTTGAGACTTTTCTCAGTATTTGAGTAGGTGGAGGGATTGTACACACACACACCCACACACCCACACACACACACACACACACACACACACAGAGTACAGGTTGTGTTGAATCAGAAGAGATGATATCCACAAAAAAATAAATAAAATAAAAATTAAGGGTTGAGGGAGGAAAATATTGGGAGGAGAAAGGGAGAAATGGAATGGGGCAGGCTATAACTCATAAAAGAGATAAAGAAAAACCTTGTTCAATGGAGGAGAAAAGAGAGAAGGGGAGAGGGGAAAAACAAAGCCACTCTCTCCATATTTGGCTTAAGGAGGGAATAACATGCTCACTAAATTATATATAAAAATCTGTCTTGCACTACAGTAAAGTAAGGGAGGAGGGGACAAGTGGGTTGAGGGCACAGAAGGGAGGGCAAATGGGAGAAAAAAGAAATAAAAACTTTTGGGGACAAGGACAAATGAGGGAATAAAAATAAAGGGGGATAGAGTAGGATAGAGGGCAATATAGTTAGTATTACATAATATGATTATTATGGAAGTCTTTTGCAAAATGACACATATTTAGTCTGTATTGAATAGCTTGCCTTCTCAGTGGGGATGGGGAGGGAGGGAGGGAGGGAGAGAGTTGGAATTCAAAGTATTAGAAACAAATGTTGAGAATTATTATTGCATATAACTAGGAAATAAGAAACACAGGTAATGGGGTATAGAAATTTATCTTGCCCTACAAGAAAAGAGAGAAGATGGGGATAAGGGAAGGGTGGGGTGTGACAGAAGGGAGGGCACATTGAGGGATGGGGTAATCAGAATGCAAGGTATTAGGGGTGGGGGAGGGGAGAGATGGGGAGAAAAATTGGACATGTTACAAAGTGATATAAAAGCAATCAGTATTAAAATAATTGACTGAATTAATTACTGAGACTAAAACAGAGATAGCTTTAGTTTGGGGAAAAGACTTTTAGTCTAAGTTTCCTAGAGGCAAATAACTTAGGGTAAAATTTGGCATTGATGTTTCCAGATTTTCTGTTATTTAATCAGGAACTAGAACATGTATAGAAAGGCATGTAAGCCACTTAAGACTTGTCTCAAAAGATATTCCTTAGTATGTGAAATTATAGTCATATTTGAAACCTGGTTATTGGAACTTGCTATTTTAAGATGCCATGGGACTATTAACTGAATGTTCTTCTGAGTCTAACTCCAGGTATGGATAGCAAGAAAGGTGGTCTGAGCCTCCAATCCATGATGTCAGTAAGTCTGTGAGATGCTGGTATGAACTACAAAAGGTGATCTCATGGGAAGGGTGGGAGAGCGGCTGTTTGGCCTAGGCTGAGGTAGGATTCTCCTGACTCAATTTTCCCACTGACATCTGGAAGACTTTAAGCCTCACTGAATACAAATTGACAATCTACTCCTGCCTGGAACTGACATGAAGTTGGGGAGATATTGTTTCCCTGCAATGTCCCTACTCTTAGTGGCAATTTTGTAAGCTTAATACCAGATCTATTAAATTATAGATTGTTGGTAGGGGAACATCCAAGGTTAAGTCTAAAATTAAGCTATTAGTCTTAGGACTTTAGACCAACAACAAGTTATGGTCCTCTAATTCTTAGTAATAGTGTGGAGACAATTAGGTCAAGGGCTTATGAAGTTAGCATACATAGTCATCATTTGTGTCTCAGTTGGTTAATGTCAAAAAAAAATTCGTTTGTGGTCTACATTGTAAATACTTTAAAAGAAGTATCACCTGACCAAAAGTTGTAACTGTTTTATGTGATATGAACTGTGTTAAAAATGAAAAAAAAAAAGAATCACATCAAATGAAAAAAAAAAATAAAAGCATCTAAAACAGAGAGCTATGATGCCGAGTTATCTTTCTATACAGTGTTCTGTCTTCAACAGATGAAAGCAATGTTTGTAAAAGAAGAGAATCTGAGATTCCTTATAATTCTTTTCCCAGTGAGCTCCAGGAACAGAAAAGCACATCATACCCAAAGTAAAATTGTCTGTTACTGTGAGGTTGCATTAAAAACCGAAGTAAGACTATTAGGTTTTCACTTGAAATCATCAAAGATGATGAGAGCTTTAAAGCATACAGATGAGATTGTCCAACAAACTATTCCCAAACAGGCCTCACTCTCATCTTTGGTCAAACCAAATGGCTAGCCCTTACCAGCAGTAGAAAGGCAGTACTACAGAACTAGTTGTTTTGACCATACTCTTTATGGAACATAGTTTCTTAAAATAGTGTCTGTAAATGAAAAAAATTGGATAACTATATTTCAATGTAATTGGTTTCCTTTGTAATTCTTTATATTTTATTTTATGCATATAGAAACTTTATTCCAAGAAGGAGTTCATAGGGTTTCACCAGACTGTTAAAAAGAGTCCATGTCTTACACAAAACAAAGGTTAAGAATCCCTGTTATAAGAGACACATGATAGATCGACTTGCTTGACAATTGTAGTTTTAGGATCCTGAATTTAGATGAGGAGAGACCTTAGACTACTCTAGGGATTGAACCTCTCTTATTTTACAGAGGATGAAACAGAGATATGAAGTAACTTGGAAGATCAAAATAGGAGCAGTCAGAATTTGAACCCAGGCCTTGTAACTCCAAATCCATTGCTTCATGATGCCTAGTTGTGCTTCTTGGTTGGCATCAGGACCTTTTCCTCAACCCCACCTTTCCACTCTCCAAAGCTGACCTAGTACAATGACTTTTTTTTGTTCTTAATTACCTTCAGCAACCTTTTTTCATAATTAAAGGCCCTGATTCTGAGACTGTCCTATTCAATCAGGAGCTATACAAAAGGCAAAAAGCAATGAATCTCAAATTAAACTCAGTTGTATGTTTTACTTACCAGTGTGAGACCTGGCAAGACCCTGGCATTTTGGAATCTCAGTGGCTGCCTGCTTTGAACCATGGCTTCTGTTTCTCAACCCCTTGACCTTCTGGCGCCTAGGTTTGAAGGTTTTGTACCTTTCATTGTTATTCTTGCATTCTTGCCCCCTCTACCCCAAAGCACCCCCCAACCTGGGTATCTTGCCTCCTTCGTTTAAGCCATGTTAATTCACTCCTCCATTCTTGCTTTACCCCTTCCCTCCACTTTATAGCTCATCCCTCTCCCTTCCTTTTGATTCACATCTGCTCCTGGAATATCCTTGTCTCTTTCTTTGTCCCCTTGCCCTCATCCACAGCCCCTATTTTCTGCCTCCTCACCAGCCCCCCTCACCCTCCACTTTCTCTGTTTGCCACTTATGCCCTGGTGTGACAACACGGGAAAAAAAAAACAACCTGCCTGGGTCTTTGTGGGGAAGAAAGAGTCAGATGTATTTATGGTATATTACTTTGTGATTTTGATGTTTTCTTCTCACCATTGTTATACACAGTTATACATTTAAAAGGTGTGACACATTGGTACAGAACAGAAGGAACAGAGGGGAGAGCAACAATCCAAACCAATTCATTTTGATTTCTGCTTTACCTCTAAACATAAGACTTGGTCTTCTCTGAAAGATTTATGAGGCTTCCCACCAGAAAGGAGGTTGGATTACAGCTCTGCTTACTCTATAAAATGAAATTCTGCCATTATAGGCAAGAGTTCATGGCTCTAATTATTTCAATGCGTTTTCCCAGTCAATGTTTCTTGCACAGCTGAGCCAAACCCTCTCTTGCATAGGCAGGTCATTTCATAAGAAGTCTAAGAGCTTGAACAACTTTGTGTGACCTTGCATTGAATAACACTGGAAAATTGATTTGGCTCTGGTAATAAAAGGCCGTCTGCATTATCTGCATTCTAATTATAATTAATACAACCAGCATAACTGCTGTATTATTTACGATGAGAGCTATGGTGAGCACAGTGTCATAATAATCTGCTACATAATTTTTTATTGATCTGATGGCTTTATTGCAGAAAAAACAAAATGCTTACACCACTGCACTACTAAAATTGCCTTCCTTGACATGAGTGTTTAGATGGAGAAATTTCATTTAGCATTTCTTTTATCTGATCAAATTCTCATAGTTTTCATATCATAATAAGTAGGATGGCATAGGATCTTTCCATTTTCCTGCTCACAAGGCACAGAACAACAGGCATAATTCACAAACACAGGTTTTCTATTCTTTACTTACTAGGTATCATTAATTCCTTGGCACCAGCAGTTGCCACACATCTCATTACCAGTGATGAGATGAGCCTCAGAAAGGGCTGGCTTTCAGTTTTAAAGGATTATCACTTGCTCTGAATGAAAAATCCCTTTGAACCACAGTGTGAATATAGTGCAAAGGGTCTAAATTTTTCTGCCACTGAAAAATCGTGACTTTAAAGTGCTAGAGGGGCTATTTAGTGAGGCACCCAGGGTCAGGTGGTGAATCAAACTGAGGACTTTGCAGTTTTGTTAATAAGTTCTTGCCTGTCCTGGAAATCAAATGACTTTGCAATTGCATGATAAGGTATAGTATAAATTTAAGGGCATGAATTTGGGTGGAAAAACTGAGAGTAGAAAAATCCTATTTTGATATTAGCCATCAAGATTTTTGTAATCAAGTCATGGATTTAACAAAATGATAAAAAGTAGATATTTTATACTAGGTTCTAATTTTAATAAATAGGAGAATTTCAATTCACTAAAATGATGAAATGAATAAAATTTTTCTAGTAGCTGAATACTGCTCACTTTTAGGGAAAAAAGCCAATGTACAATTTTCAATATTTGCTCTTATTTAGCATAAAATTCTGGTTTCATATAACCCTATAAAAGTTGGCAAACAGTATTGCTTCAGTAATAATCAGTTTTTACATTATTATAAGATAGAAAACCATTTTAATGCCAAAATCTTTTATGAATAAAATCTATGTCTACATTGTTTAAGTTAAACCCAGTGCTAAATACTATTATCCAACAATCTTATCTACTCCTCATCATAACTGTTAAATCCAGTTGAAGGTGTTGGGTTTGCAGTTAGAGCATTGAATCCCTATCTCTACGACTTCCTACCTGCTTGACCTTGGGGAAGTAGAATATTCTCCCTTGGCTTCATTCAGTTTCTTCATCTGTAAAATCAGAAATCAGTGGTTCTTAACTTTTTATTGTATGCAGCATGGTCCCAATTTGGCAGTATGTGTGAAGTCTAGGGATTCTTCCTCAGAATACCATTGGTTTGTTTTAATTCTTAATTGCAGGAATGTTTACTTTCAGTTAGAGGTCAGTGAAAATAAATATGTAATTTATTTTTTCTCCATCCAAGTTAATGCCTCTAAGTCTATTCTTGAGTCACTTGAGACTCTGGGGACTCCTGGTTTAAGTAAGCCTAGAGAAGATGTTATCTATCCTTTCTACCTCCAAATCCTCAAAGCTAAGGAGCAGACAGACCAGATATTGCTATTTGCATTTCAACGGAAAGGCAAGTCAAGTTTAGGAATGCTAGATGTCTTGCTCAGGGTCATAAGGAAGGTGGCATGCTGCATGGAGTGCTGGAACTGGATTCAGAAGATGTCCCTCATTCAAATGCCTCATATACTGTGTAACCCTAAGCAAGTCACTTAACTTCTTCCTGCCTCAGCTATTTCATCTTTTGAATGGAGATAGTATTACCATTCACTTCCCAGGGTTGTTGTGAGGATTAAATGAGATAATATTGGTAGAGTGCTTCATATTACGTAAAATACTATATAATTGCTAGCAGCAGTGGTAATAGTAGTAGTGGTGGTGGTGGTAGTAGAAGTGGTGGTGGTGGTGGTGATGGTAGTAGCAGTGGTGGTGGTGGTAGTAGTAGTGGTGGTGGTATTGGTAGTCGTGTTAGTAGTAGTAGAGGATTCATGACTAGAACCAAGGATTATGACTCTTAACAAAGTATTTTCCTACCACACTCATGGTTTAATTACTCAACAGATGAATTCAGTTCCTAGCACAATGTCTTGCACATAGAAAGCATTCAAAGAATATCAGTTCATTTAACCAATGAATGACTAGGTATTTGTTAGTACATGGTCCTTGAAAAATAGGTGATTTAAAAAATAAGTGGTAAATATTAAAGATACCATGAAAGTGAAATTTCAGCTATGCATCTGAGGTCACGCTGGTTGAATGAATCTTAAATCTTCAAGACAGGATTCAGATTTTAGACTCTCTATTAGAGCATTAAACTCTGGATGTAGGCTGAAACAGACATCCCCAAAGAAATAAGGATACAATGATTGTTTTCTTTTAAGAGGCAGAGCTCAGGCTGACTTGATATCAATTCTCTAAAGAAAACAGTAACCAATGTTATTTCTTCCATTTTCCTGATGGTGAGTCTGTGATAGAAGAATGAAGTGAGAGATTAAAGATTATGGGAATAGTTGCTCTCAGAGGCCTTTTAGAATATTTAATAATTAATGATAATTATGTATCAGGCACTGTGTGAAATGCTTTGTGATTATATTCTCATTTGATCAACACAACAAGCCTGTAAGGTAGGTGCTATTACTATTTATGCCCATTTTACAAATGTGGAAACTGAGACAAACAGAGGTTAAATTGACTTACCCAGGATCACAAAACTAGTAAGTAACTGAGGTCAAATTTGAACTCAAGTCTTCCTGAATTTAGATCTGGCACTATTCATGAGCTGACTTCAGGTATATGTAGTCTCACCAACATTTAAAAATCTAAACAAGCAATATAGACAATGCCCATCTAGTATAAAGAAATTCAGTATTTACTCATTCAAATATTCATGTGCAAAGCATCATAAGGGATATAAAGAAGAATAAGAAACTGTCCTGCTTTCAGAGAGCTAACAGTCTAGCAATGGATTAAGACTATATTGCTAATTTTATTTTTCAGTTTAGTTAACTGAATTAACTTAATTAACTGAGTATCTACACTTACAAACACATAAAGGAAATATTATGTTCAGAATTGATACAGGCATGAGCTACAAACTTGCAGATTTCCTGATCATCACAGAATGGGTATTTTATTATACTAGCCGTGGTCCCTAAATATATTTCAATAAAAGAAATTAAATTTGTATGTACATAAGGCAAGTACATTCACACGGTACCCAAAGCATCCATATCTCTCTATGAATTGATTGCCTTCATGAACTGTAATGAAAATGAGTGAGTGAGAGAATGATAATAGCAGTCACATCAATAGCTTTAAATTTCTGGAACTAAATATTCAGAAAGGTATTTTTTCCTGTATAGTAAGGGAAATAATGAAAAAGTTTAGGAACTATCAAGGAAGGGAAAGATGGGGAGAAAGGGTAGAATTCAGCACAGAGACTGCCTTAAAAACATATGGCAGAACTTAGGACAAATTTGATTGAAATCAGAGGAAATGTCCTCTGTGTTCCTCATTACTTTGCTCTCTGACATGATTTTTAGGTTAGTCATTAAGAAGGTGAGGCATTCTCCCAAAGGGGAAGCGAGTTAGCCTTTCTTACCTTTCTAGGCTTCTTATATTTGATTTCCCTCTGAGAATCTTTTAAGCTGACTACACTGGACTCCTTGCCCTCCATCACAGACAACCCCTTTCAGCTGACTCACCGACTTAGCATAAGCTGTCTTCTGTTGCCTAGAATTCTCTCCTTCCTCATCCTGGCAACCTAGCCTTTCTGGCTTCCTTCAAGCCTCAGCTCAAAACCCACCTAATTCAGGAGACCTTTTCTGATTCCTCTTATTGAGAATGTCTTTCACACTATCAAGAGATCCTGCTACCCTTTATCTGATAGTTTATGAAAAGGGTTATAATCTACATATGGAGTCTGTAGGAGAATTCCAAGCAATTTCCCTTGGGCACACCTTTTGAGTAGATGATAATCACCATGTAATTCCAAGAAACTATGTTACTAGTTTTACAAACTGGGAAATGATTCAGCAAAGTAGCTTCTTCCAAAATCTACAATATTCTTTGATGAATCATACAATCCTAGTTCACAGATTCATAGAGTTAGAGCTGGAAGGAATCTCAGAGGTCATCTGGACCAATCCTCTCATTTTGGAGATGAGGAAACTTCAATCCAGGGAGATTGTTACCTACCTAGGATGACAGAGGTGACATATTATTGAAGTTGGATTTGAACACAGGTCCTCTGACAAATTCTAGGATCTTCAGCCTCTTCCCTTAGGCCCAGACCTACCCTAGATTCCAGAAAGGCTGGCTAGGGTGTCCTTGAGTTGTTTATGTTGTGGCTAACTTTGGAATGTAGAGACCATTTTCATAGTGTCACAATAAACTACCTATTGATAGACCCATGTTTCAGAATGACAGTCTTTACTGAAATTTTCATCTTCTCCTTTTAGCTTTCCTTTGTCAGTCTCACAAGGGTGAAAGCTGCAGAAAGAGTATGGTTGATCCACAAGAGATTTTCAGGCCTTGGTCATCCTACATGTACATTAGGTTGCCGTGACTTTTCATTTCCAATTTGAGTATTTCATTTCTTCTCTTTATTCATCAAGATGATGAAAGTCTCCCCCTACATCACCTTTCTGCCTCTGAATATATCCAGCCTCCATACCACTTTCTGGGTAATCTTAATAATACACCACTACAATCATGGATCATGTTGGTTCTCTCCGCAAAAATAAGGTGATATTCATGAAGTAATTAATTGCACTAAGAATCACAAAACTCAGAATTGGAAGGAACATCAGTGACTACCGAGTCAATTCAATTCAGAAAGGTCTACTATGTGTCAAAGGACATCTAGGTGACATAGTGGATAGAGTGCTGAGCTTGGAGTCAGGAAGACTCTTCTTAAGAGTTCAAATTCAGACCCTGGGCAAGTCATTTAACCCTGTTCACCTCAGTTTCCTCATCTGTAAAATGAAGTGGAGAAGAAAATGGCAAACCACTCCAGTATCTTTACCAAGAAAATTCCAAAATGGGGTCACAGAGACTTAGACACGACTGAAAAGCAACTGAACACAAAAACTTTATGTCAGGCACTATGTTGGGGATGCAAAGGTACAAAACAAAAGCAACTATCGTCAAGGAGATTACATGCCATGGGAGAAGGGAGAACAATATATACATGAATAAGTAAACATATGATACATTGAAAATAAATACAAAGTAATTTTAGGGAAGAGGGAAGAATGAATAATAAGGTACCACCAATAAAACCCTACTTTAGGAGGGAGCTAAGGTTTCCAAGAGGCCAACCCATAACCCAACTTTTAAAGGCTACACATGCTATGTCATGTGAACTTCACAATAACCCTGGTGTGGTAGGTACTGTAAGATGGCATCATCTCCATTTTTGCATGTGAGGAAATTGAGATTCAGACAGGTTAACGTGTATTTCTGTGATCAGACAAGGAAGTATCAGATGTGGGATTCAGAAGCAGATCTCTTTGGACTTCAAGCCCAGAGCACTAAACACTGTGCCAGGCTGCCTATAGAGTAAAATACAAACTACTGATCCTGGCTCTCCATGAATACATGAAGAAGTGTGATATGGGATAAGGCTAGAAAGGGACATTCTAGTCTTATCCCATATTACTCCTCTTCATGTATTCTATGTTTCAGAAAAAAAAATAAACATTTTACATTGCTATTCTTTTCCTATTCTCTTCAACCTAACTCTATACCTTTATTTACATGACTCTACATACCTTGGTATGACCACCTGTTGAAGTTGCTTCTTTCTTTCAAATATAACTCAGAGCACAGATAGTCTCTATAAAGCCTTCCTGTCTATTTCAGTTAAAATGGATATGTGGCCTAAATCTTTCTTTTGCAACTCTCATATTTTCCATTATATTAGCACTTAATATAGTAGGAGTCTAATAAATGTTTATTGATTGAAGTTACTTGTATGCTTTGTCCTTTCTCCAATCAGACTGTAAGCTCATTCAGAGCAACACTGTCAATATCTGTCTGAAATTCCCAGAACCTTCCACAGTGACTTGCATATAGTAGTAGCTTTATAAAAGCTTGTTAAATTTAATTGAAGTTAAAGCAATTCCCCTCCAGAAATTATTGTCTATTTGCATTATCTACATGCAGCAAATCCATCCCCATGCCCAGAATAACTCCTCTTTCTGTCATGACATAGACCTGTTTTCACAAACTGTTTTCCTCAAGCATTTTGCTTGGTTAGACCCCATATTCCTAGGAAGAGTCCAATACCCATGGCTGAATAGTTTCACAAATGGACAGGAATATTCTCACAAGAATTTCTTTTTAAATAAATGTGTAAAGGCTCCAATTCTAGATATTTTAAAAGTGATTAATTCTTTTGGTAACAATCCAAATATATAGGTGAGGCAGCTAGTTTATTCTCAATCTATAACTAGCTTATATCCAGAGTTATATACAGAAAATCTCCAGCTGTTTGCAATCTAGAGTTAGTCTCCCTGAAAAAATCAATACTTTAAAGGCTGCTGGTTTTTAAAATGTAGGCTCCATCAGATTCTTTTTCTTAATTCTAATGCTGAGTCACTGAACTCCTCTGGAAGTGTGAGATAAGTCAATTCTGGATTTAAAAAAGCACTTGAGAAGCAACATGTCTCAGTGGGATAGCCAAAGGACTAAAATCACCTGAACCCGAGGGTTGGCTTTGCTGATAATGTTCTGTCATTCTCTGCTGTGTCATGTGTTCTCTAGTCCTTCTTCTGATTGCCTGTAAAATGGGTTTGATAGATTTCCTCAAGGAAGGGGTTTTTTTTTAAGGAAAAAAGTTAATAGGTGTTTGTAACAACTCAGTGGGAGCTTGCTTATTATTCTTTTGTTATCTCTAATTCTCTTGATTTTGAAGACAGAATTTCAAGAATGTGGAGGTAGGGAGGGATAAGGAAAAACTGATGGGAATGGGAACTCAACAGTGATTTAAGTGTATAACACTTTTGGTAGCTAGGTGGTGAATTGGGTAGAGTGTGTGACTTGGAATCAGAAAGATCTTATTTCAAATAAGGACAGATCAGTCTGTCCATGTCACTAGCATACTGAATAAACATCAGTGGTTCTCTATAATCTCCAGGATCAACTACAAAATAATCTGACATCCAAAGCCTTTCAAAACCAGCTTCCACCCCCATCTTTCTCTGCAGGTTCTCTTTGATCCAGTGACACTGATCTCCATGTTGTTTTTTGAACAAAACTATCCATTCCTGATCTCTGGGATTCCCCAGCTGTCCTCAATGTTTGGAAATCTCTTCCATCTCATTTCCACCTACTGTCTTCCTTTCACTCCAACTAAAATCCCTCCTTTTAAAAATAAGCCTTTCTCTTTAATACTAGTGCCTTCCTTGTGGTCATAATTTCCCATTTATCTTGTTTGTAGCTTGTTTGTATATATTTGCTTGCTTGTTATCTCTCCGAATTAGATTCTGAGCTCCTGGAGGGCAGAGACTATCTTTTGCCTCTTTGTATCCTTAGTATTTAGTATAATGACTGGCACGTAGAAGACTCCTAATAAATGCTTACTGAGTGAATGTCTCAGACACAAACAGTCTGACCATGGGCACACAACCTATCAGAGGCTTAGTTTCCTCACCTGCAAGATGGGGATACTAATAGCACCTATCTTATAGGAGTATTTTAAGGCTACTGTATAAAAGTGCTTTGCAAATCTTAGAGCAAAATATAAATGCTAGGTATTTTTTTATTATTAGACACTATGCAATCTCTTAGAACTATACTCTTCAAAAGGAAGAGGTTCCTATTATTAAATATAATTTGAAGGATCATATGAGGAAAAAACTAGACATTACAATGAAAGATCTTAATAAAAGGAGAATTGAGGAGGCAACCAGATTCTCACAATCTAGTTTCTGTACTTTTCCACTGAGAAAGAGAATGTGAATCATCTGGCTTGCTTAACTACCAAGTTCACCTTTGTTGGTGGGGCCGTGATTCACTGGGTCTTTTTTGTAAAGTTCTAGCCAAGAGTAGATGCCAAATCATGTCATTAATTAAGTAATTAATAATGACATGAATAATGTCATTGTGTGTGTTTGTCCTTAAGTGCTGAAGAAGACCATGCCATCAGAGAAATAATGACATGACTTGCACTTGACTTTGTTTTGAGTGAGGGAGGGCTTTAATCAAATTGGGAAAGACTAGAACTATTTTTTTTTCTGCGATAAGATATAAAATCCAAATGTACTAAAGGTTCTCATATGGATCTGAGACGTTGGGGAAGAGGTGAATAGAATTCATAGGGATGAAAAATAATACAGCAATTATATTTGTTAGATATTGTGGCTCTATTTTTTTTTTACTTTTTTCTTCTACCCTCTTCCTTCTAGAAAGAAGTTATAATATTGAACTTTTAATATTTGCTTAGAATCTTGTTATTGCAAACAAAGAATATATTGCTCCCACCTATTTCTCTTTATCTCTGTCTGCAATACTTCAAAAGATGCACCTTTTCTTATAAGGATAATGGGTGAGGGGAGGGAACTGCCAAAAGATTAATACTTCAAACTAGCAGTCACAATTAATGGTATAGGAGGTCAAAGGAATATAGAATTCATAGTTTTATATAGATATGGAAAACATATTCTGCATATACATGTATATTTAGTCATCATTCTTTAGGCATTTTAATGGTACAAAGGGAAACTTTCATTGTTTTTTCTTATTAAATCAACATGCCTGAGCTTAATAATTGATAGTAACTCTAAATGTTTTCAATAACCGTTAACATCCAGAGAGTCACTTATTATACTCTCTGAAGCAAGTCATCTCTCCTACCACAGCTCATGCCATGCTCAATTTCCTTGTCATTTTACAAAGATAGAAAGAAAAACAGTAACAACAAATATATGTGCACAAAGCAAAAAAGCTATTGAATCTTGTTTGTTTGGTTTTTTTTGTAAAGGCTACATTATAGTAAGTATTTGTTTCAAACATGTGTTTTCTATTTACTAATATCAAACAATTAACATGGTACAGGATTCAGAAAAGAAGACTGACACAGGACGAGGGCAGGTCCATCTATTTCTGCTCTTGATATCTTCTCTGCAGGCTGCTCATTGAACTTACCCTTTTGGCTATTCATATTCTCTCTTTAAGCCTGCTAGGTGGTGTAGTGGATAGAGGACAGGACCTGGAGTCAGGAAGATTTGAGTTCAAATTTGACCTCAAATACTGACTAGCTGTGTGACCCTGGGCAAGTCACTTAACCCTGTCTGCCTCAATTTCCTCACCTGTAAAATGAGCTGGAAAAGTAAACAGCAAACCACTCCAGTGTCTTTGCCAAGAGAACCCCAAATGGGATCGTGAAGAGATGGATACACCTGAAGTAACTGAACAGTTCTCTCTTTGTCTCTATGTCTGTCTATTTCTCTTTCCCCCAACCTTTCTCTTATGGCTTGAATTATCTGAAAATAGATGATCCTGTCCATATATCCATCCCCATCAAATCTTCTGAACTCTCTTCCTACATATTTATTTTTCTTTAATTTTGTTTCACATCATTTTTCCTATTCTGTCCCTTTCTCCCCCTATGTCTCCCCTTTACTAAAAGATTTAATAAAAACTTCAGCAAAATTTTTTACCTCTGTAAAAGAACAAAGATTGGATGGTGTCTTCATGTATCTTTTTTTGAGGGGGCAGGGTTAAGTTTGTTTATTATAATTTCACATCATTCAGTTTCAATTATTTTACTGTTGTTTTACTTACATCATGTCATTAATTGTATATATTATTTTCCTAGTCCTGCTTACTTTACTTTTGCAGCAATTCACGAGACTTCCATGATTTGCCACAGTATTTTATAATTATTGTTTATTATAGCACAGAAATATATTCCTTTACATTCATGTTGTTTAGTCATTCCACAATTGATGGGCATCTCCTCTGATCACAGGTCTTTGCTACCTTAAAAACTGATGCTTTAAAAATTGTGGTGTATATGAGGCATTTCTTTTTGTCATTGTCTTCTTTGGTAGATTACTGGCAACTAAAGCTCTTGGTCAAAGGGTATAGAAATGTTTCATTAATTTCAATCACTTCATTTGTACTTTTTTTAATTTCTAGGGAAGGTAACATATGATATAGACCTTTGGTTAATATCTTCTGGACTGCTATCTAGTTTTTCCAGTAATTCTCTTCAAATTCTCTTCTTAGCTATATTATGTTTGTTAAATATTAGGCAAAGGAGTACAATTATTTTAAATATTCCTTGGGATGTTCCATTGGTATATTTTTCTATATTCTAACACGAAGTTATATGATAGTTGGTAACCTTTCCAATGACCAGGGCCATCTCATCTGTGAGATTTGGAGCTAGAAGGAACGTTAGAGGACATCTAGTCCAATATTTCCATTTTACAGAGGAAGAAACTAAGGTCTAGCTGGATCTGATTCAGTATTTGAAGCCTATCTTCCTAAACCCCAGTCCAATTACCTATTTTGCTTTAAATCAGTTTCTCTTCCCCTCTCTTCCAGGTACAAAATGATGATATAACAGTCAGCTAGGTGATGCAATGGATAGAATGCCAGGCCTGAAGTCATGAAGATCTAAATTCAAGTATCACCTTAGACACTAACTAGCTGTGTGAACCAGGGCGGGTCACTTAGCCTCTCTCTGCCTCAGTTTCCTCATCTATAAAATGGCAATAATAGCACCTATCTCATATGGTTGTTATAAGGATCCGATGAGATGATTCTAAAGCCCTCAGCAACAGAACATGGCACATAATGTTACATAAATACCAGTTATCATTAGCAGTTATCACTAACAATAATGACAATATTGATAATATAAGTGATAATATCTCACATTTATATAGGATTTGAAGTTTTGCCAAGTACCTTTGCATGTAGTATCTCAATGTCTCCTATGAAGTACACTATGAGGTAGGTGCTATTAACATCCCCCTTTCAGAAATAAGGCAACTAAAATTGAGAAAAGTTAATTGAAGGGCTCAGGGTCAAATAACTAATATTCATTTGAGGTAGGATTCAAACTTTGGTCTTCCAGACTCTAAGTCTTAAATCCTAATTGTCAAAGGTATCGCTTTGCTGCCACAAGCTGTAAAGGCTAAAGGCAAATAAATAAACATGAAATCATAAAGCCAAAGAACATCCTGCTTTTGATAATCAGTTAATCAGTAGGCATTTATTAATTACCCACTATTTGCCAAGAATTCTGCTATACATTTGGGATACAATCGGCTTACCACTCAGAACAGTATTCTCAGTGAATAAAAAGGGGAAGGGTTTGAAAAAAGATTAGGCTTCTATTTGTCAGTCTCTGATGTCATCTGGGCACACCAGTTCTGACACAGTCTAGATCAGTGGTATCAAACTCTAATAAAAACAGGGTTCACTGATGGATAGGTAAGTATCCCTGCAGGCTGCAGAGGCTTAAAACAACAACACATAATCACATGACTGATGTTCTACTGTATTTTTTATTATTTTGTTAAATATTCACCAATTATGTTTTAATCTAGTTGGTCCTTAACAGTGTTTCAATCCCATCTCTAATACAACCCTTCACTCCCACCCTTTGACATAACTAATTTAGACCAAGAATTTTTAACCCCCAAACTGTCTATGGATAGAATTTGAGGGATGCATGAACTTGGGTGGGGGAAAATATATCTTTATTTTTCACTACCCTCTCATGAAAATTTAGTATTTCCTTCAGTCATGAATATGGGAAACAACATATAGGTAACCCTGGGGTTCACAAGACTCTCAAATGGATACACAACATACAAACAGGCTAAGAGCCTCAGATCTGGCTTTTTTAAATCTAGATGCTAGATCTCTTTTTTTCTAAGCCTTAATAGGCTATTATTATGACATAATACTTCATTATTTCAAATTATTTTTTGAGGAAAAGCAAGTGGTGATGATTTTGCAGCAGTCCAGTAGAATACAAATCTCCCAAACAAGTAAGAATTAATGGCTTTTCCCCATTGTCATTTCCTCAAGTGCTTCCTCTCCCCTGCCATGCATGGGGAAACAATTTTGACTGGCTTAAGGTTGATGTCCTTATGTTTAAGGAGATGATCCCCAGAGATGCTGAAGAAATCTCCTGCTTAACAAAGATGACAGGTGATTCAAGTAATAATAAACCTCAAATATTTGTAGTTTGTGCTATATTACTGTAAATAAAATGACTAAATAATTACAAAGTCTTGAACTACTGAGTTGATTCATATCCATGTAGGTCACATTATGCAATAAACACTGAAGCTGTTAATAGTATCCACACATGCTTTTATGTAAAGCCCAATCATTTAAAGAATGATTTTCTTAAACTTTTCATTGCAAGTATGATCTCCAGACAATATTAGCAACTTTTTAAAAAAACTTATTTTTCAAATAATAAGCTGAAATAAAGTGGCAAGATCAACTCAAGAGTATAAAGAATCATAGTAGTGAGAAATCACTGGTCTGGTCCTAGCCAGATTTTGAATCTGACAGGGGTGTGCTCAAGGTAGCTCAAATAGTGAATTATCAAAGTGACCATTTATACCTCTGAGACATTAAATGTTAAAAATCAAGGTTTGAATTACCGTTTTGCTGATTATCTGGTTTAAGAAAGAGATAGAAAAAAGTTAACAATGAAAATTAAACTTAAAAGTGCTTGATACTTTTATTTATCTTCTTGAAGACCCACTTGTTAAAACATTTACCCCACATCCCTGAGCGCTATGTAAAAGGTAACTGATCATAATACGATTGCTTCATGTAAGCATTTAATTTCCTCTTCACTTCCTCTTTCTCTTTGCATAGGTTGTCCCTGATGTCTGAAATATATACTCCCTCATGATCTGACTTCATTTCATTCTCTTTTCCTTTGAGGCCCAGCTCAAGTGCAATTTCTTACATAAAGGCTTCCTGATTCCTACTGGTCACTGCCCTTTGCCCAGAAATAACTTTGTAGTTAGTTAGTATCTATTTTGTACATATTTTTTTGAGTTTATCTGGCATGTTCTTTAACAAAATATGAGCTCCTAATAATTTTGGTCTGTTTTCTAGTTTCTCAGCTTGGTACCTTGTATGCTTCATTAATGCTTCTTAAATGAATCAGAAAACCAGAGATGATATCCATGATTGGTTGCCAGAAATGTCTTTTTTCGGATAAAATGATCAATTTAGGGCTACTTCAAGGTCTGAATGAACATACCTATTAAAAATACATTTCTGTATTCCATGCAGATGATTCCTAAAAAATGTTATTAGAGATATAATTTGATAGTTTGGAATTTTTCCTTTTATCAGTCAGTAAACAGACATTTATTAAGCACCAACTGTGAGCCAGGTACTATGCTAAGTGACAGAAACAAAATGAAAAAAGGAATCATAGTACCTTTCAAAGGAGTTTATAGTCAAGTTAGGAGAGATAGAATGATAAAATGTAGACATATGGAGGTATACAGAAAAGAGATACAAAGTAATTGAATGTCGTTTAGGGCAGCTACACTGGACTTGGAGTCAATAAGACATGAGTTCAAATCTAACCTCAGACATTAGCTGTGTGACCCTGGCCAAATCATTTAACCCCTATTTCCCTCAGTTCTCAATCTGTAAAATGGAGACATACTAGAGAAAGAAATATCAAACCACTCGAATATCTTTTCTAAGGAAACCCCATGGACAGAAGTCCATGAGGTCACATAGAGTTGGATACAATTGAATGACTAAACACAAAAACAGTTTGAGGAAAATATACCAGCAGATGGATGTGGGGATCAGGAAGGTTTCATGTGGGGCAAAATAAAACATACAAGATCACAAAGGAAATAAATTTTATTGAAATACATTCTATCTATCTATCTATGTATCTATGTATGTATGTATGTGTCTATCTATCTATCTATTTATTTATCTATCTAACAAGCTTACAGATCTCAGATTAAGAATCTCTAACTTAGAGGGTAGTTTATGAAAAGAGCCTTGAAGGTAATTAAGAATTCTAAGAGGTAATGGTGAGGAGGGAGTATGTTCCAGGAATATGGGATATGGAATGCAAAAACAAGGCAAAAGAAGATGGAGTACTGTATGAGGAAAGAAGAATAACATGATATAAATTGGAAGGGGAGGGTGTGAAAAATATTTATATATATAATATTTATATATTTTATTTACATATAATATATAATAAAATTTATATATAAAGTTTATGTAATATAAATATGATATAAAAGTTTACATTTGATTATTGAAATAATAGAGAGCCAAGGGAATGGCCATAATCAGATCTGCACTTTAGGAAAACCAATTTGGCAGTTGTGTGAGGTAAGGACTGGAGGACAGAATAGACTTAAGGTAAGGAGGTCAATTATTGCAAAAGTCTAGATATGAGGGGATGATGTACTGAATTAGTGTGGTGTCTGTGTTAGTAAACAAAAGAAAAATGATTTTATACATGCTGTAGTGGTGGAAATGACACAATTTGGCAACAGAATGGATATGTGGGGGGAGAGAAAGTGAGAAGTCCATGATGTTATTGAGTAGTCATAATAGGCACCAGGAGAGTAAGTGGATTACTTGACTTCTCTGGGCCTCAGTTTCCTCACTTGTAAAATGAGGAAGTTGTACTATGGAGATCCTAAAGTTTTCTTTAATTTGAAGAAACCCTGTCATTTTTTCCACAGTCCGAGCCAGCCATGAATCTGCTGAGGACATGAAATAGGTGATTCCCCTCCCCTGGAAATTCCAGATTGAGGAAGCAAAATTCTCAGAATAAAAATCCCAGAAATTCAATAATAATTCTGATGAACAACAAAGTGGTAGTTATCTGCACGCCACAAAAACTGCCCAAATTTAGTGCAAACAAAAACAAAAAGTTGTCTTCCTTTGCTGGTAGAGGGCAGGAATTCAAGTGAAATATGTATTAAATAATACACTTTTTTTCTGCTCTGGAAGGCTCCAGAATATACTGAAAATCAGCTATGGGTTTTCACATTAGCCATTAAGCAAGGAACATCCCTAAAAGGGTGGGAGATGCCGTATAGGGCCATCTATCTTCTTTTCCGTCTTAAGAATGAGTTAAATCCATGTAAGAGGACTTTGGCAGATAAAGAAATGATAAAGGACCCAAATTCCTTTTTTAAGTGGACATTTTAAATATGTTAACACACACTTTAATCCTTTATCTTCTTACCCCTCTTACAGAGCTGGCAACTGAAAAATTGATAATTAAAAAAAAACAAACTTTGAAACAGTCTTATTTGGACCAACTAGAGAGTTACTTACTCATCGTAGTGACAGAGAAACTAAAAACAGAAAGACCATCTCTGGACACAGTAATTAGATGAGGAAACTTTGTGCCTTCAGCTGCTTAGGTACGTAAAGAAGTGGAGCAAGTTGCTGCTGGAGTTATGTAAGTTTAATACATAGGAGATTATATGGAAGGTATTATATTTCTCTCTCTCTCTCTCTCTCTCTCTCTCTCTCCCTCCCTCCCTCTCTCTCACTTGCTCTGTCTCTCTCTCCTTCCCCTACCCCACAGAGGCTAGGGCTATTTTTACCGGGTGTGATATGGAAGTAAGGTTAGGTCTCAGGAAAGGAATGGGGGGAGGGGTGTGTGTGTGTGTGTGTGTGTGTGTGTGTGTGTGTGTGTGTGTGTGTGTGTGTGTGTTTTAAAGTGAGGCTTCTTGTAACGGCAGCTGCCTCCCTCTTGCCACTTCATCCACTCTGTCTGACAGAGAATGACCCTTCTCCCCCTAATTTTTCTTTTAAAAATACACATCATTAACTATCTGTTTGCTAATCCCCCTAACAAACCTTTGATTGTTTTCCTGGAACTCCTTTCTCCCATATCAGTGGTTCTGTTTTGTCAGTTTCTGTTCCTCCTCATTCCATTGCCCAGCCTCCTTGCCTCCTCCTTCGCATGTGTTGTTTCTCATTTAAATGAACAGTTGGATTCTTTTATTTCTTACAAGTGCTGGATTCGCCTTATCGCCCTCATTCCTTTGGGGGTTGCCAATTGGTTTTATCCACGGATGTATCATTTCTCATGCTTCCCTTTTTTTTCTTACAAAGAGAAAGAACCTCTCCGTCAACAAGCCTCTCCGGAGTGGAAGATTAAAAACCTAGACATCACCTACCTTGCAGCGCTACTCCCAACTGGGTTGTGTAAAACTCAATTAAACTTGTCCCCATTGAATACTGCATTACAGTACATTAAACAGAAAATTCTTCAAGCGTGATGACAAAGCTTGAAACCTTGCCTCAAAGCTCTTCCTTGTAGCTTTCTTTAACATTTCAGTCTTTATGGTGCAAGTCTCCCGTGGACACAACTTTAGTTCAGATATGAAAAAAAATCAGAGCCCCACAGGGATTAAAAGAGAAAAAGGGGAAAAAAAGTGTAGCTGGTCTTGGCACTTCCCCTAGCACATCTATTGAAACGATACTGCTACCAGACTAGAACCTGGAAAGTATGACAGAGGACTATAATCTAATCATTTAAAATGAAATGCCCCTTTTTTGTGCAGGTGGATTTTTAAAAATATTTTCCTTTCACACAGAGTTCAGATATTCACAAGATCACCTATTAGAGTAACACACTCTAGTGCTGAGGATTGGAGTATTTTTTAGACAGTACTATGAAAAGAGTAGAGCAAGACAAAAATCATATTTTCAGTAGCCTCATTGAGCAAGGTTGAAAGGTACTGTGCCAAATCCAGGCCATCCTAAAAGTTTAATCAAATCCAAATTCTTCCTTTTGCCCTGATACGCTTTCCTTCCTTCCCCCCACTTCTCCACTTTCCAGCATTAAGGTGCACTGTACAAGGAAAGTTTCCTCCTCTAATACTGTGGATTTGGCTCTCAAAGCTTACCTGCTAAGCAGCTCTGCAGCCGGGATAGTCTAACTTTGCATTAATGTTACATGTGTTAATTAAGCCCACACCACCTTTCCCTAGTAAGCTCCACTTTTGTTTCTTTGTCATCTTGCCTTTCATTATATTTTTACTTTGATTTTTTTGGAAATACCTAAGTAAGACTTATCTTCACCATAATATAAACTTCTTTTTTGTTATAAGTATCTCTTTTCTTTCACTAAATTCATGAAAACACTCTCAATCCCGTTTCTAGTATTAATTTGAATTGCTGATGGTGTTACGAACTACAGAATTGCAATGACTTTTTCCACCACTAGGTTACATATTTCATCCACTGTAGTACTTTCTTTTGCTCTGTGTATCTAGTATTGGGCTTCCTCATTTGAGCTAAAATGCTGTGTATATCAGAGTTGAGTTTATGTGAAAGAATTCACTAAGGGATTAGTGTTTTGAAAATAGATTGTGTAGTAGTGCTCTGATTCCTTAATCAAAACTCCAAGAATACATCAATTTAGAACAAGGGGGCATAGATGCTGTGCTTTCATGGTTAAATAACTATATCCAGATTTCATGTGATTAATAGCATCATTGTGTACATGTGGTCTAGATTGCAAGTGATTTATTTATAAAGAAATCGTAATACTCTGTCTAAGCTTAAATTTAGGAGTACACACCTTGGCACCATACACCACACACAGTTTATTAGCTTCTTAGTATTTTCATTGGTTCCCAGAACAAGGTGTTAATTAGGTAGAATGTTAATCCAAGGGTAATAATGTTCTCAGGCTTTTAGAAGAAATCTTATTCTTACTCTTTGCTTACTTTATAGGAATGGGAGCTATTTGGCCTCAAACAGAAATCAAAGCTATAGATATTTCCAGGAAGCATGATATTTAAAAAAAGAAATCTGAATGAAAGAATATTTCCTTTTGGGGGGGGGGGTAGGAGAAACCCACATTTGGGATCCTGATAGACATAATTAAACATCCAGCAAATAGTATGAGTGGAGGATACATTCCAAATAGGAAAATGCCACCATGGTTAATACAAGAACAACTAAAAATAAAAGTAATGGATGTCCTAGGGGAATAGTTTTCAGAATATTTTTCATTTTAGGGAGATTTATTTAAAATTGACTATAGCTCATAATTCTTATGAGCACTTAACATGAATTGCTACCTAAATAATTCTGGAAATAGTTCAACTTCCTTTTCCAACTGCTCCAGTTAGTAGCAGGGGAAAATAAATGGCATTTTCCAATCCAAGGCAGTTGGCTTTCCTACTGAACTTTATCTGTTTTTGGACCATTGTTTCATGAAGAAATATAAGGAGGAAATCTTAATGTGTGAAAACTCTCATTTAACCCTGATCTATTTCCATTTTAGGGTGGAAAGGGCCAGTAGATAAATTCTTCTGCTCTGTGCTAAATTTTAAGCACAAATAAACAACTGTATAAATAATTATTCTTGCGAATCCCCAAAAAACTTAAATACAATTTACCCCTACAATAAATACAATTCTACTGAACTGTATCTCTGAAACTGTTCAAATCTGAGCACGTTTAAGGTATCATTTAATCACTGCTTTTAAAGGTATTTTGTCAATTAAGGCTATAGAAGTCTATACTCAGCCATTATAGAGAAAAAAGGAAGGAAAGAAAGAGATGAATAGGGAGAGAGAAAACGAGATGGAAATGGAAAGAAAGAGAAAGGAAAGAAGCAGGGAAGAAAAGGAGAAAGGAAAGAAAGAAAAAAATAGAATGAAAGAGAGAAAAAGGAAAGAAAGAAGAAAAAGGAAAGAAGGAAGAAACAAAGAAGCAAAACAGAATTTAGGGAAGTAAAGAAAGAAAGGAAAGAAGGAAGGTAAGAAGAAAGAAAGGAAATACCACAGTCTTTTAAAAATATTTTTAAATTAGATGTCACTGATTATGCTTCATTTATACCATCCCTACTGCTTTTAGAGTTCACAACTATTTATTTTCTTTTGAATTCTAAATGTAATTGCCCATCCTATAATACCAGTGACTTTTTGGCTGGACAGAGACCCAGTTCACTCCCTCATGTCTCATATGCTTCCGTTCCAACATTTCTGAACATTTGCAGCTAAGAGATCAACCATGTTAGTTCATCATACTTTCAGAGTTGAAGGTTAGGGCATATCAGCCAATTCCTGCTAAGCAAATGATCCTTATTTTTTCTCAAGGTTCTGTGTTTTTTGTTTGCTTTACATTGAGCTGCCTGGGCTCTGGGCCGAGGGGCTCAACAAGGTATTTTTCTAGTGATGTGTACATGGAGGTAAACCAAACTTTCCTCATGAAGAAAACACTAATGATAGTACATACTCTTTCAAGGATAGGGCAAACAAAAATACCCTTTTTTTTCTGAATTCTTAAACAAAACGTATCAGGTTATAAAAGTCCTTGCCTGGATCGAGTCTGATAGAGTCCCTAATCAATAGTTCTCTATTTAAAGTAAAATGCACAGACTACTTTTTAGGTCCATCTCCTCCTAACATTCTTTTTTATTTCTGTCCTCAGGCTCTTAGTTCTTTTTATGTATTACTTCTTCTTTAAAGAAATATTTTACCTCTGGCTCATTGATTTGTCTCTCACGGTCTTTACATCATCAGCCTACTCCTCATTAACTAAGACAATAGTGCTGTTTTCCATGCTGGTGGCCACATCCCCTCAAGAATTTTAAAGTATTTAAAGTGTTCAATTTTGCTTCTTGGTAGGTAATCAACTCCATAAAGAGAACTTAAGTCCACTGAGGGAAAGAAACTCAGGAAAATCAACACACCAGTATCAATGGGAAAGTTTTGTTTTGTTTTGTTTTTTTAACCTGCGGTTCTAATTTGAAAGTCAGCATTGGATTAGTGGGTAATGTACTGGATTTAGAATTAGCAAGACGTGTTCAGATAGTTGCTGTACTGCTGTAAACAAGTCACTTAAGAGAGAATAAAAGTGCTGTCTTTGTCTTCAGGGAGAAAGAACAGGGTGTGGTGAGTGAAATATGCGGTGTCCACTTTAGGAATGTTGCAGCAGGGAAAACCCGGTAATAATTAGAGATAGCCAAAAGTACAATGGGGTATCTGGGTTAAGTGGTTCTGCCTTAGTGAAGTCTTCAAGAACTGGCTAGCTGATCACTCATTAAGTCTCTTTTTTGCTATGAGTTGGGCCAGATGGCTTCAGAGATCCCTTGCAACTTTAAATTCTGTGATCCTCTCACTTATGACATCTGGCCTTCAGTTTTCTTATCTATAAAATGGAGAAAATAACTATAGTTTGTTTCTACCTCTATTGAGTTGTTTGGTTCAAATGAGGTAATATATATAACGGAGACTGGGACTGATCCGTCTTTTGCATTGAAATAGGGAACTCTCAAATATTCCTTGAAGGAGTTCCTCTCAAGCCAGGAAACTCACTCTTCCAATGCAGGTTGACAATGGTGCCTTCTCTAAACTTACAGACTTAGATAGGAGGCACTGAGGACCTGAATGGGTTTTCTCTGAGTTGAAAAGTAGTATGTGTCACAGGACGTGAATCCAAATCTTCCTAGCTCCTAAGAAGCTCTCTATCCACTTTATTATGCAGGAAACTGAGTATATGTAAATGAATATCAGGGAACTGATAGGCCCCAACATACCAGGGAAGGACTGAGAGGGCTGATTAGCTGTGACTCCAAGACAAACCTTCAGAAATTATCCCTCAGGGTGACAAAAAAAGCCAGGAAGCACAATGGTTTTGTAACTTGTCTCTTCTAACAGGAATTTCTCTACTTAACTAGTTTCTTGATGATTCAGTATAGTCTTTCTTCATATAATTAGCTTTATTCTTTCAGCAATTTATGTTACCATGACTAGCTCTTAAGGGGCTGTGGCTCATGTGTTTGGCCTTGCTTATGAGTGTACAATTCTAATAGTGTCAGTTCCACATTGGTGATGAGATCAAATTAAGCACTTGGTTTATGCAAAGAAGTCTATCCCAGCTATAAATGTGCTAAATTATGAACTGTAGGGAAAGTCTGAATAAAAGAAACCATGAATAATTACCACATCTCATTTTATCAGTTTTTTCAATCTTCTTTTGTCCACAAAACCTTTCACTAGAATTGCCAAGATATAAAAACCAAAAGGAATTCTACTTCCTCTTTCTCCCTGGAAGGGCTAAGAGGTTTGCTAGTGGGGAAGAAGGAAATGTATGAATATTAAACTATTGGCAGACTAGAAAACCAGTTCTTGCCTGGCACATACTAGAAGGTTAAGAAATACTTGTTAACTGACTGGATGATCAGGCAATGGTGATATTTCAGAGGATCCTAGATGAAGAACTGAAAGACACACTGGAAGTGATCTAATCTAATCCTCTTGAAACTTTGAACAACTTCAGCATTTTGTTAGAGGCTTTATTTTTCAGTGCTAACATAAATGAATAATATTTCCACTTAATCACAGTATTCTATTGGGAAGTCACATAGCTTGACTATTACACAGGACTGTTTTCTGATAAAACAGGTGTAATACAGCTACAAAATGAAATTGAAGACCAGAGAAGTGAAAGGCCCAAGGTGGTCCAAGCAGTAAGTAGAAGGGCAAGCATTCAAAACCATGTTTTCTGACCCCAGATTCATCTTTCTTTCCCCTGATCCATGCTGCCTCTAGAGTTAGAGTTTTTCATGTGTCATGGACATGGTTGACATTCATGTGAAGTTTATGGATCCCTTCTCAGGAAAAAGAATGATGATGTTTTAAATGTATGAAGTAAAAAAAAAATAAATGCATGGAATTTTCAGTATGAGAAAATAATGCTTTTAAATGGATAAAATGAAACACATAAATCATGAATGAAATCAATTATATTAAAATATAATTACTAAAGAAAAAACAATGCAGGCCTTAGGTTAGAGGAAAGAGTGCACATATATCCATTTGACTTCTATCTGTATAATTTGCTAAGTACACACTTGAGTATGTAACTCCTGTTGGCCCTATGTTTCTTTTAAATAGTTCTGAAACATCACTAGCATGTGAAACAGATGAGTAAATCCCAGTTCTTCAACCACACAACCATAGGAGAAAAAGAAACGGTAAAATCATCTACCAGTTTGTTTTATTCTTATGAATATGGATTATTTTCTTAAAGGAATGAAGTTCTCTCGTTAGAATTTTTTGTTGTTGTTGGATGAAGTGTGTGTGTGTGTGTGTGTGTGTGTGTGTGTGTGTGTGTGTGTGTGTGTGTGTTCAGGGAAGGGGTATTTATTTTTTTCCCCTGAGGTTTTTTTTTTTCCAACACAAGCTGAAACCATGATCCCCATCACTCCACTGCAGCATATTATATTTGGAGATCCATAGTGGGAAGTCAATTTGATTAAAATTTAAAGGTTTTTTTCATTATTCTCTTATATGTCCATCCAGTCTCCCAGGAGACCAGAAATAATGATGGTCTCTCCCCTTATATAAGCATCCTGGAAGTTGAGAGCAGCTGAGTTCCTCCCATTGACACAAGTTCTGAGACTGAACCTGGAGAACCAGAAGCAGAGGGTTTCTGCACAAAAATTCTGGCCTCCCAACCATATCCTTCTTTTCTGTACTACAAAGATAGTCTTCCGATCCTTAGGGCTCAGAGTAGAATATGTTTTAGTTCACATTTCCTTGAGTGGGACATAATTTGCTGGTGGAGTGTGTTCATGGGGGTAAGCAGGGAGGGAGATGGCACAGTAGAGTTTTGTTTAGGACTGAACTAAATGAGACAATAATTAAAATGTCTGTAAAATGGCTAAACATGACTAGGCAGTCAATAACGCTTTTATATTTATAAATTCCCTGAGAAGAGATGAAAATTATCATCTTTCAAAAAAGTATAAATAATGTGGAGGGATCGTTTAAATATGGAGTAAGACACCAAGAAAAGATTTGCCAAAGTAAAAAAAAAAATCAACCTTTAGAAAATTATTCTAAATTCTTCCAATCACACCTCCAAAAATGCAATGTGATAAATGTGGATCAAATGGACGCTTTTCAAATGGGCAGTCTTGTTAAAAGATCTTAACATAAGAGAGATAGAGTGATCCCACATACTTTGGAAGTATCATGTACATTATTCTGCCAAATAGAGGCATGACCTAAGATTTTAAAAAAGTTGGGGAGGAAAATAATAGCTCATTAGTCACTAAGGATAATTAGATAAATGTCTAGTTACAGAATTTCTTTTTAGACAACATATCTGGCCTAGTACAGAAACTGAGTTACAGTAGGAATTGCAGACCAACATAATTTTCAACGACTTAAACATTTAGTTCCAGGGATTTATTTCTCAGTGCAATGTAAATGAATAACATTTCACTTAATCATAGTATTCTCTTTGGAAGTCACATAGTTTGACTAATACCCAGAGTTGCTTTTTGACAAGCAGGCTTACCATGGTTCAAAGCGAAGGATCTGGAGAAGTCTTATATCACAGCAAATGTTATATCAGAGGGCTTTATTTAAAGGGCGAGGAAAATATTTCCTGATTTTTTTTCTTTATTACTACAGGGCAGATGTGACACCATTAGTTTTCTTTATGCCATAAATATAGACTAGTGGTATTTGACAGGAATCACTATAAAACAGGTTATAGATAAGTTCAGCTGTCTTTCCTTCCACCCAGACCTTTTATACTCCATTCCGATGGTGCCGCTTGAAAAGAATGACCAAGGTTTGATTTTTGGCTTCTAGGTCATGGTTTCACCTTGACAACAGTTCTTTCATTTCAAGCAGTAACATTTGCTAGGATCCCTAAGGTGCTTTCATTTTTGTCAAGTACAGTGAAAAAAAACTATGAAAAAAAGATAAATCTTAATTCACATGCTGCAAGACTATCTCTGTGTCTCCAGCACAAAACTTCAAATCCAATCCAAGAACTGGATGTGTATTAGAAGTCTGCAGATTTAAACCTTGTCCACCATGATCAAACTGGATTTATGGGGCATCATAACTCTCCAGACACCATCCAGCAGCTTATTAATTTAATAGACTCCTGTCCATTCCCTGATGTTCCTGCCCTGACAGTCTCTCAAGATAAGGCGAAAGCCTTTTGACAGGACAGAGTGCATATATATTTTCTTCTGTTTTCTCGTGGATGGGGTTGTCGACAACTTGAAATGTGTGGCTCAGCAAATTTGGTTTTTTTTTCCCCTTTTGCTTTGCAGGAAAGATGACAGAGGCAACACTCCCATAGCTCCTGGGGTCACTAGGTCTGTGATTTTCCTCAATTACATATTTTATATGATGCCGTGCTACTTTATAATGAATAGTCAAAAAATATTTAAAGCATAGAAGTATTCAAAACTTTTTTTAAAAAAAGAAACAATAATGCAATTTAGTACATATTATAATAGAAGAGTTGGTTAGCAGAGAAAACTGGGAAAAATATCTTCACTTATGCACATATACACATGCATATAATATACATGTATGTATATGTTTCATTTACGTGACAAAATTTTAAAATATAAATATATACATTCATATTTTAAAATATAAATATATATAGACATGTATGTGTGCAAACATACATATTTCAGAGTATTTGTTGTTTCCTTGTGGGGCTGAATTTTAAGGACTTTTTTTGTTTCATGAAGTTCTAATAAAATGAAAACTATGGTTATTTTCTGATCTCAAAGTACAAACAAATAAGTCATAGTAAGAGTTAACGTACCATTGCATGTTAATTGCGCCAGTTCAAAGAGTATTATTCTGTGAAAATCAAATCAGGACAACGATAGTAATCACAAAGATGAAAACTGACATTTATACAGTGCTTTAAGATTTGCAAAGCACTTCACAAATATTATCTCATTTAATCCTCCCAATGTCTCTGGGTGTTAAGTAAATCCTATTGTTACCTCCATTGCATAGATGTGGAAACTGAGGCACACAGAGCTTAAGTGATAAATATAGTATCATACAGCTAGTAAGTGTCTGAGGTTGGATTAGAATTCAGAATCAACCCCAGATAAACAACAGTGCTGTGTTCTAAAGTATTGAAAAGTCAGAAGTTCAGGGACTTAAAAATAAAACTTGAAAACATAGTGTATGGGGAATGACACTAGGGTTCTGGATTTTGAAGAAATGAGTTCAAATCCTAACTAATCTACCTACTCTGTGTACCCTTTGGGAAGCCTCTTCCGCTGCCTATGTCACAATGTTTTTATCTCCAAAGTGAAGGAGTTCTATCTGGAGCCCTTGATGATTCAAATTACCTGGCACAGGTGAAAAACATTCCTGGTTGCTGACAAAATGGGCACATGAATTGTCAATAATATATGAAAGATTATGGAAAACAAAGGAGTCATCATAAGACTGGAGAAGGGAAATATTTTTTCAGTTTTCAAAACTGAGAGAACAAAAAGGTCCAAAACTATAAACAATGACTTAGTTTTCTGGGGAAATCCTAGAATGGATCATTTAAGAGATGTCTGGCTAGCATCTAAAAGTGGGAAGTGATGGTTATAAAGAGCCAGCACAGCTTCATCAAGAACATGTTAATTCCAGACTAACCTCATTTCCTTTTTGGATGGGATTATTAAACTAAGAGGTGAGAGGCATGTTGTGGATAGAGTTTAGTAACGTGAGGAGGTATTCAGGGATGGATCTTGTTGGTGTTTCAGTCATATCTGACTCTTCATGACTCCATTTTTTAATTTGGTTTCTGGCAAAGATATTAGAGTGCTTTGACATTTCCTCTGCTAGCTCATTTTACAGATGAGGAAACTGAGACAAACAGAGTTAAGTGACTTGTCTGGCATCACACAGCTAGTAATGTGTCAGAGGGCAGATTTCAACTCAGAAAGATGAATCTTCCTGACTCCAGGCCTGGCACTCTATCCACTGTGCCACCTAGTTGCCTACTGTGAGATGGATCTTAGGGATTCATAATTGTACACAGGCTCTTTAACATGCTTACCAATGACTTAGATAAAGACAAAGGGGGGATTATCATCAAATTTGCAAAAGAAACAAACAAAGAACTTGGAGGAAAATAACAAACACAAAGAGAAATAGGAATTAAAAGAATCAGACTAAAACATTGGACAGTATTCATTAGAGATAACTGTAAAATCTTATACTTGGGTACAAAAAAAATCAACTTTATCAGTCGAAGATGGGAGTGGCATGGTTAGACAGGAGTTGTTCTGGAAAAGACCTGGGGACTTATGTCAATTTTAAGCACAGTGTGAACCAGTGTGATATTAAAAAAAAAATGAATGCTATCTTGGGTTTCATTAAGAGAGCTATAGCTTCTGGAATAGGAAAGAGGGATATGGAAAGAATTGTTTCAATGTACTCTGCTTAATCAGATCTCATCTGAGATACTGCACTCATATCTGAGCATCTCAGTTTAATAAAGATATGAAAAAGTTGGAAAGTGTACAGAGGAGGACAACTAGAATGGAGAAAGCATTTATTAAGTACTTACTGTTTCCTAAGTGCTGTGCTAAGTTCTGGGGATATAAATATGAGACAATTCCTGCCCTAAAAGAGCTTATCTTATAATGGGATAGACAACATATATAGGGAAACTAGAGGTGAAAAGTGGGGAATGTATAGGGGGGATGCATGTGATAGCATGGTCTGACATTGGCTTGATTGTAGGTAAGAGAAGCCAAGAGCTTGCTAATCAGGGTCCAGGGACCCAGGGGTGGGAAACTAATTCCTGTGGGAGATGGGGTCAAGCTGGAGTGCAGGTAGCATCATCTAGAGATAGGTGGGAAGTAGCATCGTGGTCTGATTTTAGGCAAGAGATATTGGCTAACTTAACAGAGCTGAGGTATCTTGGAGTGGTGATGGGTTCTGAATATCATATGCTGTTAGGATTGTTTGAAATAACTGGCCACATTTAGCCTGGAGAATGAAAGCCTCTATTGTCTTTAAGTACCTGAAGGGCCATCATATAGAGAAAGGAATATAGACTGTTGTGTTTGGCCTCAGAGGGCAAAACCAGGAGAAATGGGAGGCAGTTGCAATGAGGTCAATTTAGGTAAGATATAAGGAAAACATTTCATAACAAGAATATCTGTCCAGAAGTGAAATGGGTCACCTTGATTGGTGGTTACTGGAGGTATTTATTGGAGGTCTTTGAGTAGAGACTGGATAACCACCTGTCCTGGGGTATACTTTTGTGTATGGGATGGCCTAGATGGTAGCTAAGGTCCCTTAGAAGTTAAATTCTGTTTTACTATGACTTTTGAAGTCTCTTTCACCCTTAAATCTGTGATTCTGAAAACAATTACAAAATTCCACTTTGCTAATATGATAAGTAATCACCAGTTATGTAGATAATATTTCTGTTTTATGTCTGATCACACCTATGAGAAAGTACTATTTTGTTTGGAGACACATACCCAAAAACTTAATTTAATGGTACCAATTTGATTTAAAACACCAGAGGAAACCTTGTATTGCATTATGCATGATATAATTTTTTCTTAAATCAATGGCATAAAAATAAAGATATTTAATAATTATAAGCCTCTATATTGCATACAAAACTAGTTAGGAGGAAAATGTCTTTGTAACAAACTATAATGCTTTGCCTGACTGCTTTCCTTCTCCTGTGTGGTTTTTTTTCTCATAGGATGAGATGAAGATTTTGATCCTGACCAGTTATGAAATGCTGACTAATCATCACGAGTCTTTTATTTCTAAATCTCCCTGAAATACAAGCCAACATGAGATGAACATTTCAATTAGTTAGTCTTCTAGGACAACTAAATTCCACATTTAGAAACTAGTGGCATACTGCAGGCTCAAGTAGCACAGTGGGTAATGTTCCTGGATCAGTCAGGAAGACCAGGAAGATGTGAGTTAAAATCTCCTTTCAGGTATTTACTAGCTGTGTGACAAAGAATAAGCCATTTAACAGCTCAGACTCAGTTTCTTCATCTGTCAAATGAGAAAGTTAGACAGTGGGCTCTGACATCTCTTCTAGCTCTAAAAGGATGGTCCTATAAAATAAATGCTTACTCTTTGGTAGATGGATTCGCTATCTCTATTCTAGAAAGTCTATACTGTTAATTGAATGAAACGAATGATTTTATCATTTAAAGGTTCATATGTATGTGTGTGTACACATATGTATATGTAAATGCACATACATAGGTGTATAAACATGTTTCTATATACACATACATATGTGTATACATACATAGACTGTCAAAATTAACATGAGATGAAAACCATTTCAAGTTCATATTTTCCTAAGATGATTTTGCAAAGTAAAAGGTACTGAACTAGAGAAGAACAGTCATTCTTGAAAATCTTTACTGACAACAGAGACCTGAGAGTGATGATAAATACTAGATTTCTGAAGGAAAACTGGCTTAAAGTAATTTATTCCCATTGAATTTCAATAGGCTACAGCTAGTACTACATAAATAGATAGATAGAAAGATCTTATCTGGATATACTTAAATGTATATATTTCCAATCCATTCCCTTGGTTGGGATATTCTTGCAGGCAACACTAAGATATACTATCTTGGATGACCCCATGCTGTTGTCTGACAGTCTTCCCAGACTTCAGGAGAGCTAATGAGAGGAGCAGTAGTGTTGTATGCTGAAACATATAAGTTGATCTTCTAAGTTTAAAAGTAGCCTTCCCAAATTGACTTGTGCCCCAAGTACACGATGAAAAGCATCCAGTTCCAGGTCCCCAGCAGAATCCTGGCTGCAGAATGGTTTCTCATCAGTTGAACTGAGCAAGTCAGAGGTGGAGAGAATGCAGCTGCTGTCCACAAAAAGTGAAGCATGTATGTGGCTATTTCTATTACGTCGAAACACTCAGAATGACTTCTCTGTTAAAATGGCAAGCCAAAGTTTATAAGGTTTATAATGCCTGATGCAGTTTTTGTGAATGAAAGGGAAGAGGTAGAGTATTTAATACAGAGTTCCTTAACTGGGGATCAGGGGATCTTCACGGGATCCATGGATAGATTTCAGTGGATTCATGAACTCGCATGGGAAAATAAGTACATCATTATTTCAATAAAATTGTTCTTCTTTGTAATCTTATGTATTTTATTTCCTGTATTTAAATACTATTCTGAAAATGATTCTATAGTTCTCAGCAGACTGTCAAAGGTATACACAACAACAAGAAAATTTAAAACTCTTAAAACAGCTGTTCTCAAACTTTTGGGCCCCAGAACTTCTTAAAAATTATTGAGATCCCCTCCAAAGAACTTTTTATATGGGTTTTATCTAACAATAGTTACCATTTTATAAATTAAAATGTCTTTAGTATTAGCATGAAAATTGTTTTGATTTTGTAAGTCCCCTAAAAGGATTTTAGAACCTCTAGCATTCCCCAGTAAACTGTTTGAGAACTATCCCCCTAAGTAAAAAAACAAAACAAAACCCAGGTACTATATTATAAATATTTAGTCAATCTCCAGAAAACCCTCATCCTTACCTTCTGACTGGTTGGCACTTTGAAAAAAAAACAAAACAAACACAAATGATACTAACACATGACAGGTGCCTCTAATGGATAGCGGCTTTTCCAAGTCTCCTCCCTCCATGCCATCCTTCATACTCTAGAGTACTTTTCTTTCCTTATGAATGGATTTAATTATGTCAGGTCTTCATTTGCCAACAGATACTCCCTGCAAACTTAACAGAGTCCAAACTATTTAGCATTCTACTTGAGACTCACCACAAACTGGTAACACTGTACCTTTATATCCTTTTCTCATACTGTCCTCCTTTATGTATTCTAGGGTCAAAACTAGCTCAGCTCTTCATTATCTCCCTTTATACTCCCAGAACTTTCTTTCTCACTTCCAATGTCTTTACACCTACCATCCCCTATGCCTGAAATGCCCCTTTTTACTTAATTTTTGCCTTTAGAAATACTACTCATCTTTCATGATTCAATTCATACACCACTTCCTTCATGAAACTTTCACTCATCAGGGAACAAGTATTTATCAAGTACATGCCAAGATACAGTGCTAGAGGCTGCCTGGGTGGAAATGAACTTTTCTTCCTTGAGTCTCATAGCATTTTGTCCACCTAGCATATTCAGTTCTGCAGTGTAGTTGGACAGAGCTATTTTATGGCATTGCATATTTCTATTTGTGCTTTCTCTTTCTCAGTAGACTGTAAGCCCTAGGAGGCTATGTTTTAAATACATTTGTAAATTATTTTAGAATCTAGCACAGTGATTCTTAGCTCATATCTGGTGCCTAGCAAATGAATCCTGAATGAATGAAAATAAACAAAAATAAATATAACTATGCTATGCACATTGAAAAGTTTTGCATATATGCTACAATAAAGATAAGAAAGGCATAGAAAAATGACATCATGAAATAGTTCATTTGTTGTCTTTTCATCCTCATTCTTTCTGGAATTGGGTCAAATCTAACCTGAAATTTTCTTTTTAGATGATTTATCAATGAAAATATAATAATGTAGAATTTATTAATAGTATTACTCATCACTTGTTCTACTTTATGTGTGTATAGCTTGGTCATTCACAATCCTAGGCTCCAATACAAAATCTTACCAGCCCTTTGCCCAACCACTACCTGCTTCCCACCAATAAATAATCTTGCAAGGTAAGGTTCTAGCTCTTTGCAAGAGTTTTCTATTTATCTCAGGACATGTTTGTTTGCTAGTGATGTAGCAGAAGTGGAATTTATAAGAACTGAAAACTAACTGGTTATGGGAGGGAACAAAAGGGGGAAAATGACGGTGACTCAGAGATTGTAAATTTGTGTGACTAGGAATAAAATGTGTCCCCAAAGTCTTAGTGCAACTTTAAGTATTAGAAGCTTAGTATACCATAATTTTTTTTGCATCGATTCACCTTTAATAGCTTAAAACTCACTAAGACTTGGGACACCTTATATAGCAGAGCCCTGGAAGTAGATAAGGGACATTTACATTCAACCCTTCCCTAAACCTCCAGACACTGTGAGATAGGTAGTGGAACTATTATTAGCTACACTGTGTAGAAAGAAACTAAAGCTCAGAGAAGTTGAGTAATTTAAGTCAAGTCACAAAAAGCCCACGTGGCAAAGTCAAGATTCAAACCAGTTATCACAGTCCAAAAGAATCGAATGCGCTACCACCGAAGATAACGAGTTCTCCTTCACTTGAGCTCTACAAGGATCATTATGGAATAAGCTGTGTATGTGACTCTTGTCCGGGTACGAGTAATCTGAGATTGCTTGCAAATCTCATTTTGTGGTAGTATAGTGCTCTTTCCACTGTTACTCTACTTAGGCAATCAGCTAGATATTGTAGCCAAATCATTCTCATATTCATCTCAATCTTATGGTTTGGAGTAGGGATTGGAATGCTTTCATTGATGTAACAAGACTGCACATTAATCAGTCAGCCATTTAATAAACATTTATTAAGCATTTACCATGTGCCAGGTACTATACTAAGCATTGGGATACAAAAAAGAGGCAAAGGATAGTCGCTGCCCTAAAGGAACTCCCAATGTAGGATATAGTCTCTTGTCTTTCACAGACATTCCAGTATAAATGTAGCTGAATTTTGGAAATCAGGACAGAAACATGAGGGTGGCCCTCAAGAGCAGGAAAACGTTTTCTTTTTTGTATTTCATCAGAACTGAACACAAGGCCTCACACACAGTAGGCACTTAATAAATGTTAAATAGGAAAATGATATTAAAGGCAGAAATAAAAAAAAGATAAGTGTTTTACTGTGACAGTATTCAAGATTCTCCCTGTGTAACTGGTTCACTACTGATTCTTCAAAAATATGTTTATTATCAAATGAGTATATTAATCAGCATGGAATACATTATAGACTAGTGGATATTTATCCAGATTTGAATCATTAATTAGTATGCTAACTAAACAGACCCGATCCAGTCATATAAGCTTAAGAACCCAGCATTTTTACAAAAGGGGTAAGTGAAATCAGCCTAAAGGGAGGACATACAGTTTTTTCCAATGAAAATAATTTATTTTCCCTTACATGACAGATTTATCAATTCATTCAACAATTATTAAAGGCATATGATTTGCTGGACATTGTACTAGATATTTTGTATACAAAAGCCAAAACTGAAATAGCCTTTACTTGCAGGGAGAGGTGTATGTATGAGATAGTGTTGAGCAATTGAAGAACATGTAAGTAAATGTTAAATACAAATATATACAGAAAAGTTTATTTATGAAAATGCAAAATATAAAATTAATAAAACACTAGCTAGACAGCTCAATCTAATTTTAAGGAACAGAACTAGTCATAAAGGAACTACAAAAAATCCTAGTTTAATTATATTTGCAGGTAATACCTATAAAGTTTTTAAAGAACCATTTACACTCATACTGCATAATTATTTTCCAAAATAGGATACTTAAATTTTCTGTTTAAAAATATTATATATTCTAAGAGATGCTTCTCAAAAGGGTGTTAGACATATATAGAAATGAAGGCTACATGATAACTAAAGTATCAATTTTTGAGAAGGTAAAGGAATGCTATATATATATATAAATGCATATATATAGCATTTCTTTCATATACAACACACATGCACATACATATAATATGAAAACAATCACAAAAATATCTCATTCTGAAAAATCCACACTAGAAGAATTTTTCCTCATTTTAGACTCCTGAGAAAGTGTACTTTTGGTGATGTAGCTTGGAAGATTAACATACCTTTTCAAAGCAAGTATCCCTCTCCATCTCAAGCCTCAAAAAAACCTTTCTCTTTACTTAAAAATTTTCTATGTAGAAAGCTGATACATTTCTAATTCTAATCCTATGGCAATGATGGGTGTAGCAAAATAAGACATTTTTTTCTTATCCTAAAATAATAATAACTAATGATATAAAAAGAAACCAGAAGTTCACTGAAATACTACAATAAGTTACAAACATACACGCAAAGATAGTCCATGGGTAGCTGAGTGAAATGGGAAGACAGAAACAGGAGGATTATTTGGTGAAGTTGTCACTGGGCCACTGTTCTAGCAGAAAGCCCCCTTTTCAATATCTTCATGGCGGGTAGGACCACTTGTCTTAGTGGAAAATGCCACTGATAAATGGCAATTCCAATAAAAAAAATGGGCTTTTTTTTCCTAAGCAGCCATTATAAGATCATTGGTTCTTTGTACCAACATAGTTCATCACTCACTCCTCAAAACACGTCTCTCATTTTTGTCAAACATAACCAGAAAGGCTTCAGACATTTCTGAAGCATGTTAGATTTTTTTCCCCCTGCATGGAGTTATCCTGTGGTGCTCTGCAATCAATTACTGTTATACTACCATCATTAATAATTTTCTTAATGAAAATGATTCTGTTGATCTCCGTTGTATTTTAATTATCAGAGTTAAGCATAATTACACTGCAGCTCTGAGCTGGCATGTGGACTCCTTTAGGGCGCAATTTTGTTTTAACATACTGATAATGTAATTTTACATTGTGTCAGTTGTTTAGTTATTATCCAGTTGTACAATTCCACTGTATTCCTGATAACAGATAATAACCTTAGTCCCTCCTATATCCTGAAGTCATTTAAAAAGCAATATTGGAGTTTCTCGAATAGCTAACTTAATCGCCTTATGATTTTATAATTCCCACTTCTAAATACTTGGCACAGGCATCCACCCTGTTTTAACAATGCCATAAACCAATAGGGCATCTATATACTGTCTGTAAAATATAGAATAGTTAAAGAAATGCTCATTGAAAAAAAATTTCATTTTAGCATTTTTCCTCCCAGAATATGAGATCTGGACAATATGTTCCAACTCATCCAGTCTAAACCCATCATCTTGCAGATAACAATACAGGGAAGGATAGGGAAGCCCAGAATGGTCAAGGGATTTGCTCAGTGTCATAAAGTCATTGATGAATATTGCCAGAACTCAGGCTCAACACTCCTCCTCATGTTCTTTTCACCATGCTGATATAGGAGATTTCCATTTAAAGCTGAAACCTAACTTTAGGGCCAGCTTCAAGATCTGATGTCCATTTTATCCTCACATTTTATGCTAAATCCTAAACCAGGCAGTTTACCAACCTGCAACAAAGCTTCAGTTCAGGGTTGAATAATATCCAAGCTTTTATATGGATGAGTACCTACAATCAAAGCTGCTATCTTCTGAAAAGAGAGACATGCTGGTTTGGTCGGGGTGCAGGAGGCAGAATCACCAAGAGCTCTGTTATCTCTCTCAGGATTTCTGACATTGTCTCTCAAGGGCCCCTTAAGCCTTTAAATGGTGATTTTCTGCTTCTGAGCTGGTGTCTGTAAACACACCGAACGGGGTCTTGCAGGATTTGTATCCGGTTTTGGGGAAAAAAACACTGCACTTTGGTTCCAAGTGAATCTGTATAGAATTTAGTGTTGGAAGCATCACGGAAACTATTCCCAGATACTGACGGTTTTGATGAGGCATTTCTTTTGTGTTCCCTGAACACTATTTCTTTGCTTGATTTGCTTGAGAACTTTTAATATATGTTGAGATATACAGGGATAATATTAAAAATATGTAAATAAAAGGGGGACTCTATATTCTATTCAGTTCTGTTTAGTCTGTATTTTCAGTTAAACAATACATATGTATTAAGTACCTGCTAAAGCCTCGGAGTGGGGGATATAAGTACAAAGATAGAACCTCTACATGCCATGAACTTAAGGTATAATAGAGAAGAAAAGTCCATATAAGTATTTATTCACTATAAATATAAAGATAACATTTAAAGATATATAAATATGAAGAAGTTAAATAAAAGGCATTGTGAGAGGGATGGAGCAGGGGAAGGGGGTCAGGAAAGGTTTCCAGAAGCAGATAATAATGTTTGAGTTGTGTCTTAAAGCAAGAAGGGAGGCCTAAGAGTTGGAAGTAAGGAGGGACTATATTCAAGGCCTGGGGGATGGCCAGAACAAATGTACAGAAACTGGAGGTAGAGTATTCTGTGTAAAGAAAAGAGAAACTCAGTTTGGCTGAATCACAGAGTGCAGGAGGTGGAATAATGCCTAATGAGGCTAAAAAAGTAGGTCTGGACCAGACCATGAAAGGTGAGAAAAATGAAACAGGAGAGTTTACCTTTGTCCTTGCAGTGGGAGGAAGGTCATTAGAGCTGAGTGAGCAGTGAGACTTGTGCTTAAGGAAAATTACTTTGGCAGCAGCAAGTAGGAGGATTGGAGGGCAGTTAGGAGGCTGTTATAGCAATATAGGCAAGAGAGGATGAGGGCCTGAACTAAGGGGATAGCTGAGCTGTGTGAGTGGAAAGAAGGGGTAAGGGGGGGGCATGTATTGTGGAGGTAGAAACTGCAAGATTTAGCAATTGATTGGACATGGGAGATAAGACAGAGTGAGCAGTACAGGATATGGACCATTTTACAAACTTAGAGGACTAGAAAGATGGTGGTGTCTTTGACAAAATAGGGGTGTGTGGAAGAGAATTTGGAGGTGGTAAGAAAATTATGAGTTCAGTTTTATACACTATGAGTAGGAGATGTTTCCAGGATATCCAGTTTAAAATAACCAAGGGGTAATTGGCAATATAGGACTAAAACATAAATGACAGACTATGGCGCTGTATATAGATCTATGAGTTATGGAATAAGTACAAGGTGAGAAAAAGCGAGAGGGAGAGGGAGGAAGGGAAGGGGAAAGAGACAGACACACATAGAGAGACAGACAAAACAGCAAAAACACAGAGAGAGACAGAATAAGAGAGAAAGAATATGAGAGAGATACAGAGAGGGGGGAGGGAGAGAGAGATGGAGAAAAAGAGAGGAGAGAGAGAGAGACAGAGAGAGGGAGAGAGAGAGAGAGAGAGAGAGAGAGAGAGAGAGAGAGAGAGAGAGAGAGAGAGAAACCTGGAGAACACTCACAGTTAATGAGTGTTATATAGATAATGAACCAGCAAAGGAGGCTGAAATGAAGTGGAAAACCATGAGAAAGTAGTGTCATGAAAACTCAGAGAAGGAAGAATATTCAGAAGGACATGAGAATGAACAGAGTTCTATGCAGCAGATAGTTTGAGAGGAATGAGGACTGAGAAAAGATATTCAGATTTGGCAACTGAAAGATAACTTTGAAAGGAGCTGCGGAGTTGAGTGAGAGGAATGTAACCCAAATTACAAAGGGTGAGAGAGGAAGTAGAGCCGATTAGTGTAGAAAGCTTTTTAAAGGAATCTGACAAACAGAGCTGGGACATAAAATACTAGTCTGAGAGAATGGGAGAGTGAAGGTTGTTTTTTTTTTAATTTTTTTAATTTTTTTTTTAAGGATGATGGAAGAGACTTGGACATGCTTAATAACAGAAGGGAAAGAACTAGCAGAGAGGAAGAGCTTGAAGATTCAATGTGTTTTGCTTGTTTTGTATTTTACAGGTATGCCTCATTTCATGTACCAGATTTTCTTAGGAAAAATGACAGAAATAAATTGTCATCATTCAAATCATATTTTAAATCTCATTTCAAAAGAGTTTACAAATTGAAGAACTCCCAAACATAAATACTTTAATTTACCTGATTTCCAGATCTGGGCTTTTATATACTAGATGTTCTTAAATTGGGGTGAACCTGCACAGCTAGTAACTGTGCTTACATGTATGTAAAGTAGTTTTTTTAAAAAATGGTTACCTTAAAGTTGAATCCCAAAATTCCAGCTAGACAGCACAATAGATAAGAGTACTGAGCCTGGAGTCAGTAATACCTGAGTTCAAATTTTACCTTGAATAGATACAAGCTGTGTGACCTCAGGTAAAACTGTTGGCCTCAGTTTCCACAAGTCTAAGATATACTGTTATTATATACCTTGCAGGGTCGCTGGAAGGATTAATTGAGATAATATTTGTAACATGCTTATTAGCACAGTGCCTGGTTCATAGCAGGCATTATATAAATGCTTATTCCCTTTCTCTCCTCCCCATTTTTTTACCATGTTTTCCACATCCCAGCTCTAATTGCTAAATTTTTAAAATGCCTTTTATTTCAACTAATACAAATGCAGAAAGAAAAATTCCAGGACTGGGAAACCTAGTCTTTGGTAGAATTAACTATAAAAATTTTAGAAAAATAATACTGTATATAAATCAGCCAATAATGCTAAAGAAAATATTTTAAAATTTCAGAATATTGATCAATGCATTAAATAATGATGACTTCAGAGGACAGTGATGAAACATTAACAAAGAGGTGGTGGACAGTAGAAGTTCTTTAGGTGCAATGGCAAGTCAGATAATGATGCCCAAGGGACTGGAGGCCTCCCTGGTAGGGCAGAAGTTAAATCCTACTGAACCTGGAAGACCAATATCAGAGAAAATGTTTCCCAACTAATGACTGCTAGGAAGGGGGCAGTGGGCCAGTGGATGAATTGAACAAGGTATTGAGTTTCCTCAGGTCAGATTATGGATAAGAGAAATCAGTATCCAACCAGGAAGCGACATCTAATACCTGGTAGGAATTCTGTAGAGGGAGCTGATGGAAAACAGGAATGCTTCCCTACTGGACTCTAGGATATTCCTTAGTATCTGGGTATTCTACCCAAGATGCTTAGCTTAGGGAAAGGCAAGGAAAAGGCAGTCTTATCATTGATATCATGGTCCTTAACTATTGATGTTCCCTAATGTTCTACATGGAATATGGAGGACAGAGCAGGTAAACTCGGGCTAAATACAAAAGAACGAAGGGATGGGAATAGATCTGGAAGAATAAGGTTAAAAGCTCAGGATTAGCTGAGGCTGGCAATGGAAGCTAAGGACCGCAAAAGACTTATGTGAGAGGCAAAAGGAAACTCCAAGAAAGCAGAGACTGATGTTTACAGGGTACGGGACAATGAGAATAGGTAACAGAGGCTTCTACTTTTCCTTAACTAAGGATAATATTGTTTTGGTAAGTACAGAACAAAACTAGTTAACAGAAAAGCCTGATTCAGTGAACAGAAGACCAACCTCAGAGTCATGAAATCTCAGGCTTGAGTCTTAGCTCTCAAGGAAAATATCTGATTTAACTTCCAAGTGCTCCAGGCTTCTTTCTATATATGTAAGTTACAGAGTCTCCATCACTAGAGTTTGCATTATAGGATTGCCTTGTACTGACGAATTGACAGATTTGGACCAAAACATACAAAATCAAAAGGAAGATGGCAAGAAAGCCTCTATCTGTCCTCGGTAAATTGAAGTCGCCCAAGCTGAATGACCTACTCCTCCTACTTTATCACAAAAAGAAAAAAAATACCCCCTTTTCTTCACAAAACATACAGTCATCATAGGCAACACCAGGGAAACCCTTAGGAAGAATGCTGGTTCCACATTCTGTACTTGACAACAATACAAGAAGTTCATGCTCTTTTTAAGTATTTTTCAGCATGGAGCCCAGGAATCGTTTCCCACCAGCTAAAATTGATTTGGGGGCTCAAGGACAATTTAGAAATCAGAGGTTGAGATACAGTGGAAGTTATTTGGCCAAGTCTACCCATGGAAAAACAGGCAATGGAATATTACACATGGAATCAAGTGAGCAAGCATGCCCCAAGGAAGCTGAAGATTCAGTCCTGTGATTTCCAAAACAGAAGAACTATGAGTGAACTCGTTATTGTTAGCATTAGCATTTGAAAATGTGAAAAGGAGGTGCATAGTTTTCATTGCTACATAGGGTCATCCCACACATAGCTGCATATAAAATATGAAACAATCCTTGAAAAACCCATCTATAGAATAAGGCACATGTTTCAATGCTAAGGGTCATGCTCACTTTTATCAGCAGCACACCTGCCAATCCCTAACGCTCAGAGGCAGCGGCAGATCTTAGGAGCAAGTATGCCACTCCTGTGTTTCTGACAACACACTCAAGACTTAGAGATACTACTGCCTTTTCATCAGGTACTTTTTCAATCTTTTCTTTCTTTCTTTCTTTCTTTTCTTCCTTCCTTCCTTCCTTCCTTCCCCTTCCTTTCTTTCTTTTCTGTTGCAAAAAAGAAGGCAAATTATTCTCCCCAGAATTATCTGGAGTTTTTTGACAATAACTGCGACAAAAATAACCAAAGAGGTGATTTCACATGTGCTTGGGTATGCTAATCGCTTCCTGAAATGACAATATATGGACTGGGGATAGGGCAGAGGATGCAGGGGGAGAGGAAGAGGAAGGGCGCTGAATTATAACATCTTAGAAATTCACATACCTTTTTGCTTTAATGTGACAAGGGGATATCACAGGCAGTAAAATAACACAAAGTGAAAGAATGGAGTTGGGAACAATGAACTGCTGCTGTGCAAAATGGAAATGAAAGCCTGGGAAGTTATTTATTTATTTTTCTTCTCCTTGTAGTTTTGTTTTAAAAAGCCAGTATGCCTCTTAAATGATTTAGTAGGTAAGGACTGAGTGTCTATCCAGTGCAACAAAAGGAAATGGCACAGATAAGCAAGAGCTTGGGGTTTTTTCAACCGAAATGTTGTACATTTTTGTTTTTCATTCTACTCACAAATATGTAGTAAACCTGCCTTAATCTGCATTACATAGGCCTGACAAACCCCTTCAGTTTCCTAGGTAAAAAGCAAATACACATGAGTGCCAGTAATGACTCTTCCTCTAGCCAGCATAGTCACTGAAGTTTATATCTATAGGCAAAATTATGGGAACTCTGCTATCTCTGAACTGGCAATCTAAGTTGTCTTTCCAACTTCCTAAAGCCTGATAAATCATAAGTTCATAGATCTAAAGCTGGAAGAGCCCCCAGAGGCCATCTAGTCCAAATATCACATTTTATAGATAAAGAAATGGAAACCTAGAGAACTGAAGCAATATGCCCAAGACTGCGTGATAAGAAGCATCTAGAGCCAAGGTGAGATTGTCACATCTCAGGCTTTCCAATCCACAGTTCCAGGTAACAGATGGCTTGTGGCCCATATAGGTCTGTGGCCAACACAGAACTATTGACTTTATGATCTTTAGGCTTGTCCTTGATGGTTTTGAATCATTCTCTTTTGTAAGTAATCATAGCCTTCTGTGAGATCCAGGAAAGCTATTCCTTCCCTTGGGATGCCTGCCCCTGACAAGTTGGTCGTATTCTACTTCTAACTCTTTCTCCTCTTAGTCTGGACACTCAGAAGTATCTTTCTGGATGCAGTTTTTGTGTATGGGTCATTCTTACATTCCTAAGAGAATGTTTGGTCTCTCTTCTAGAGGAGTACTTGCTCCTGTTGTATCGCAAGTATTTCAGGTTAGAAAATTAATGGGTAAGAGTTTGATAATTATAGAAGGGAAAAGAATATATCAGACCCTGGGGTCCCTACTGATTTTAAACATGCAAATTCCCTCTTTTCAGAGATTCCACTTTCAAAGACTTGAGGCAGTTTAAAGGCAATCCTCTTATAAGTGTACAAATTGTAATGGCTATAGGAACAAGTTGTAATTGTTTCTAGTAAGTTTTTAAGACTTTGATGTTACGATTAGTACTTTGTATGCTAATATATTGATAGGGATGCTTATTTGCCTGGACGCCTGAATGTGGAAATGGTCAGTAGGTTTTCTGAAAAAAATAAATCTTTAATCTCAGTAGGTTTATTTGTTAGACATAAAACCAAAAGGAAATTAAATGCTGAGGTGCAGTAATACTAACAAAGAACCAACATTGAGAAATTGATGGAAAATCTCTAAAGCCAGATTTTAACTTCACTGTGAAAGTGCTAAAAAAAAAAAAACTAAACACATGCTAAGCTGTTCTTATATGTCCCATGACAATGACATCATTATGTTATGCCTCTGCTGTCCTCAGGATGTAGCAACATTCCATGATGCAATTTGATGGCTCAACAAACAAATGTAAGGCAGCACAATACAAGCCAATGGCTTCCGTTTTTCACACTGGCCTTGTGTCCTTAAGTATATCCACAGAAAAGGATTATGAACCCTTCTAATGCTTTGGGTCTCATCCCTCAGTGCTTCAAAAGATCAAGTGTCTTTAGTTTAAATATCTCCTTCATCTATGAAAATTGAGACCCCTCTAAGAGTTTATAGATGGTTTTATGAGCTCCTTGTGGCCAAAGAATTCACCAATTTGAGACTAACTCTTTGGTGATATGTTTAGTCTAATAATGTAAAAGAAGCTGTCTGGTACAGTGGATAGCATCTTGACTTGGAATCCTGGAGACCTGGGTTCAAATTCTTCCTTCTGACACTAACAGAGAAGCCATTTAACCTTCATAAAACTTAGTTCCCTCATGTAAAATGATGGTAACAGTAGCTATACAACCAGCTAGCTTGCGTCTATACAGTAGGAATCAGAGGTCCCCTTGAGAGATCATGCTGACAGGATCTAAGTGTTGAAGTTAACATGATAATATCAAGATGAAAATATGCACTTCCAGGCTTAAATGAGATAGTAATTATATAAAGTGCTTTGCAAACTTTTAAGTGCTACATAGTTGCTACTGTTGGGTCATTTCAGTCATGTCCAACTCTTCACGATTCCATTTGGGGTTTTCTTGACAAAGAAAATGGAGCGGTTTGCCATTTCCTTGGCCAGTTCATTTTACAGATAAGGAACTGAGGCAAATAGGGTTAAGTGACTTGCCTAGGGTCTCATAACCAATAAGTGTCTGAGGCCAAATGTGAACACAGGAAAGGGAGTCTTCCCAAATTCCAAGCTCAGTGCTCTAACCATTGTACCACTTAGCTGCCCCTTAAAGTGCAACATGAATACCACTTAATAACAGCAACCTACATTTCTGGTGCTTTATGATTACAAAACATTTCCCATTTCATTATCTCTTTTGATTTTCCTAGCAACTCTGTGGAAGTTTCATTATGTAGTTTTACAGATAAGAAAACTGAGGCCTAGAGTGGCCAAGGTATCTCAAATAACTGGTTATGTGTAATCAATCCTTTCCAATAAACAATTTTAAGTAATCTGCAAGGTAATATGACATGAAACCATGCAACTTTATATGGACAGTTATATTTCAAGGAGAATTAATTTAAAGTTTATGCCCCAAAATTGGAATCTGAAATCTCATTAATTGATGAAACTGACAGTACGCAATTACTGAAGTGAAGGGTGAAACTGATAAAAGAATGTGTAACCAGCAGGAAAAGCATATGCTGTGTCAAATAAATGGGTGACACAGGATATAAATAATTTTATAATATTTTATACTGTACATTTCACACGTTAAAAGCACCAGTATTCCTTCACTTGGATAAAAAGAATATAATGATATTCAGACATGCGAGTGCAGAAGAGAGGCCCATATTCTTTGCCTTGTGTTTCCTGGTCAGTTCATTTGTTGCTGCTGTCGGTTTTGCAATAGGCAGGTTTCAATACTTCCATTAATGCCTTCTAAAGAAAGAAAATCGTCTTGTGTTTACCTTTGCTGTACACAATGCAGTTATTTTTGTTGTCTTCTACTCCTTGCCAAGTCACATCCAGAAGCCACTTGGGGCCAGCAGTCAGTACCATGGGGACAGGAGCCTTTGTCTTCTGTAGAAAGAATGATAACAAACAGATGCCATTTGCTTTCGTTGATTAATAGTAATAATTATTTTATATTTGCAAACAACTAAATCTCCAAACCCATAATCCAAGGACTTATTCCCCTGCCTCACAGTATTTTTTTTTCTTTTTTTAAGATGACAGAAGCTATAGGGCTTTACAGCGTTCAGAGATCTGAATGGTGGAATTACTATCAAGGATTTTTTTCTCAATGATATGGGATCAGATCTCCTAGATTAGGCAGATCTCTCGTGACTCGGAATTATAAAGAGAATGCAGATGACTTTCACTGCAAAGAGCAGAGTGTTTAGAAGTGAACTTTAGCCACATTGTACTTTCATATCAACAGGATCTCACTATTTCCTGAAACAGACAGGAAAGAATTTAAAGAATCAGTATCCATTTCAAAGCTCTATCCTGAGCAACATTTATATTAGAGTAGGAAATTATTCTGAACGGATAATGTCATTTCCCTCCCTCCTACCCCCACTTTTGCTAATTGTTGCTGTGCTATTTGACTGTAGCGGAAGTAACAAAAATGCTAATGATTTATTATACATTGTCTCCAGAAAGTTGCAAAAGAAATGTGAATGAATTCAGATGCAGAGAGGCTGATCAAACCATCATGTCCCTGGCTTTCTTGCAGAGGTACCCAGGTAGGAAGATACACATTGACAGTTTTTAAAGGAATATTAGCAAGTATGTAGTTTGGATTTTCTAGTCCAGGGGCTCATTGTGTGGGGGCTTTTTAAGCCCCCAAATTACTTGTGTCTAGTTCTTTTGATAAATTTAAACAGTAAGAAGCTGACTTGTAAGGAATTTAGCAAGCTTTAGCCATCTAGACTTTTTATTCTAGCCACAAGCCAGGATGAAATGCCATTTAGTCTTTTATCATTCACCAGCCCATGTTCTGTATATCAAACATCATGAAGCCACAACACAGAGTACAATAAAAGGTCTCAAGGTAATTTTGAACTGAATTTTCACCTTGATATAATCCTGTCAGAGGGACTCTAGTCCATTTGGGGACTTTGCCACATGTTCTATGCTATCACAGATTTCCCCAGTTCACTTGAGGCTTTCCATGTGATCAACTGATTTCAAATCTTGGATGAATCTGTAAAACCCATCTGACATTCACCTGGACAACTTTAATGCATTAGGTAGTAAACTCACATTACAAATTGAATGTAAAATAAATGTGATCCATAAACCCTGCCCCAATGCTATCAGAGACACTAATCTGACAATATAATATAATATTTGTTAAAGAAATTACAATATTAGATAAATAATAAAATTAATAAATATCACATACTGCATTGAGAATTTCAATGAGCCAAAGAAACAAAGAAAAGGCAGTTAGTTAATAAGGGTGAATTATAAAAAAATATTTTTAATCTAATTTTATAAGAGGACCAATAATTTATTATGAAGAAAGCACTTTTTTCAGCCAAGTTTATTCTATAGAATTAGGAAACATATATTAGAAACAAGTCAAGTTATCTTATTTCAATGGGGGAAAGAGGTGATGATTCAGTATTAATGCCTAAAAAGTTTCATCTTCAGCACTAGGGCCTAATTTTCTGTCTTCGGGCTGAACTAGCCAGGCCTATAAAAAATGCAGGTGCAGCATAGGCTCCTAACAAAATTCAGGAATTCATGTAAAAATGGTGTTTCGTTTGTGCAAGCTGGTGCTAAGGTTATCTACAGAGTTGCCATTTCTTGGTGCTGACTTTGTATGTGTGTGTAAATATAAGCCCTTACAAATGTCAAACTGATGTTCCATACAAGCATCTCTTCTGCTCAGGGATGAAAATTAGTCTTTGAGGAGCTCTACATCCTGTCTAGGGTATGTTCTGTTTGACAGCTAGTGCTTTTGGTAATGTAACAGTATGCTATCAATAATCAATAATTTACCTAGTTGACAGTATTAGCTATCTTCTTGTTTTTAAATTAAATTACATTAAACTAAATTATTTAATCTTAAACTTTAAATTACTTAATCCTACTTTCTACTATTTTGCAACTCCAAGGATGGGGGTAGGACAGGGAGATAATGACTTGAAAAGTAGTGACCCTATATGTGTGTGTGTGTGTGTGTGTGTGTGTATGTACGCAGATTTTTTTCAGTTAAAAGTTACCTTGTCCTATCTCTTAATTCTAGAGATGGGCAAACTCAGGCCTAGGATGGTGAAAGTGCCCAAGATCACAAAGAATGTAAATGGCTGATTTGGATTTTGAATCCATGTCTACTAAACTCCAGGTGGAGGGATGTCTGCACTACTGCTACCTGCAGTGCTTACAACCATGTGAATCATAGTATAATAAAACTAGTCAGTATAATTTCTAAGGCCAGACTCCATAACTGATACATTTGGTCAAAGATATATGAATCATATAGCCGCCTCTAGTCAGTATAATCAAGCTAAATCATAGTAATTGATTTGTTTTTCCAGTGATTGAAACATTATTAATGTTTCAGACAATTCTCTTGAAATAAATCTGATAGTAACTCAGGATACCTGGGACAGATGTTCTTGGTTAAAGCACAGAATTGGGGGCAACAGTCCCTTTTTAGTCAAAAGCTGAAAAACAAATGCAAAAACCAAAAGAATGGAAGAATGCTAGGATCAGGTAGAGGGGGAAAATGTTAGCTTTGCTGCTTGAGAGGCAGGATAAATCAGTTTATTTGTAGGGAAATCAGCTTCTGCAGACTTCTTGACTATACTCCTATAAGGAGGTCAGGTATAGAGGATAACAGAGTTACCTGAGACTAACTGAAGTCTAAACAACATGACCCCCACACCCACCATAAAAAATAAATTCAAAAAGTACAGATCAAGTAAAGTGACATGTGACCACACTTTTCCCCCCTTAAACTATAGACTATTAGTTCCATGAGGGCAGAGACTGTGTTTTATTCACTACTGAATACTTCAGGGTCCTGTACATGAACTAGGTCTTCAATAAATATTTCTTGAATAAATTAATAAATAGGCAGAGACCAAAATACTTTGCTGTAAAAAATGACCTTGATCTATTATCAAGCATTTATTAAAGGATTACCAAATACCAGATACTATTCTAAGCATTTTACAAATATTATCTCACTTGATCCTCAAAACAATCCTGAGAAGTATGTGCAGCTAATATCCTCATTTTACAGATGAAACAGAGGTTAAGTGACTCATAAAGAGAAACACAGCTAGTAAGCATCTGAAGTTGGATTTGAACTCAGGGCTTCCTTACTCCAGACCTCCCTACTACTGTATCCACTATACCACCCAGATGCCTCAATTTTTGTATAAATATATAGCACATATGCACAAAGTGAATGAATAGAAAAATAAACATAGTAGATAAGTACAAAGTAGTTTATGAGAGATGGTACTAGACATTTGGGAATTACAAAGCGATTTATGCAGAATATGATGCTTGAGTTGTATGTTAGAGAAAGAGAAGGACTCTACTAGGTGGAGATCTGGAGGTAGTGTTTTCCAAGCTTATGGGATAGCCAAGGCAAAGTCAGAGAGTTAGGATATAATGCCACACGGATGAAAGGCCAAAAGCAAGCCAGTTTGAGGCTGTGGCCAGGTTGTATAGACGTTTAAAGCAAAACAGGCATTATGAAAATGACAGCTAGATTTACCCATGTGCAAGGGCCAAAAAAGGGACCCCTGAAGTTCAGAGTTTTCTCAGTCTTTACAGTTCAGAGAACTGCTTCTTGTGCACATGCAAATCAGTGGAATAACCACATTTGAATGCTTACATCATTGTCCCTGAGCGGGGAAGTGCTGATGGCACTGGGGAACAGAAAGTTAGGAAAAGAAGCTGGATAAGACCAAGTACCATAGAGGAGGGCATGTGCTGGGGGAAACAGGGTCAATTAGGGATTAATTATCAAATATCTGAAGGAGACCAAGATTCCAGAGCTGTAGGAAAAAAACTTAGACCTCATTAAGGATGAGAGTGGTCTCAAGGTATGGAGAGTACCCCCTCCTTAGAGGTCTTCAAGTAGAGCCTGGGCAACCATTGGTTGGGCATGTTATGTGTGGGTTGAGCTAGGTGACCACTGATGTCCCTGCCAATTCTCAAAATCTGTGAAGAGAAAGAGTATTAGTGACTGACCCATATATCTACTTTCTCAAGCATATGATTATTAAAATCATGATGTAAACAAGCACTAAAGGCATCCTAGATGAGACTCTAAGTAGGAAATAGACAGACATTCACTTGTGATACATTACAAAAGATCACATCCTTACTGCAACACAATTGATGGAAAAATATAAAGAACACAAGATCCTGTTGGGCTTATTTACCATAAAAAAGGCATTTGATTCAGAGGAACAGATTGGTGCCTTAAAAGACTCTCCTCCAAAAATGTGTTTCACAGGGATATGTTAAGATTCCTTGAAATATGCAATCAATATGATGCTGTTTGAAGGCTATCTCATCCTGAAGTTAGGCATATTAAGGCAAGCATAAAACAAAGTGATGGATGCTCACTATGCATGATTGCTGTTGTAATGGAGGGGACCTAAAACAGAATCTAAGTTGAGTAGAGAATGCTCATAGACTTAGGAATTCCCAAGAAACTGCTATTTCTGATGATGTTTCACTGAAGACATTAAGTCCTAGAATACTTTAAAGGGTGCCCAAGTCAGGTGTTATGTTATATCTGCCCTGAGGAGCTAGAAGCTCTCTCAGAAGGAGAGAGTTTTGGAGTTTGCACAGCAGAGAGAGGGTGGAGTAGAAGAACATGAGAATGAAAGCAGATGTGGTGGTATTGGAGACAGTCTATGATTCAATGACTGAATAACCACATGCCCCTTGGTGCCAGGGTAATGCCCCTCAAGGTGGCCCATGTGCTACTACTTTGGAGATGACTGTTTTAGACAAGATACAGTTGTGAAATTGAATGGATGATCCATAGAGTTCACTCATCAGTTCCATTCACCCCACTCTGATCATTTGCCAAGTTATGTTGTTCTGATTCCCCAAACATCTCCAGTGTATTCTCTACTCACATGGCCTGACGGGCTCAGATCCTCGTTCCCTCTACCCAGATTTACTGTTAATATTTGGTCTTGTTATTTCAAGCCTCTTCCTACACTAATTCATCCTCCAAATTTCCTTATAGCACCCTAGTCTGACCATGCCACAGACCCTACTCAATAAACACTTGTGACTTCTTGCTTATCAATAGGATTAAATATAAATGTCTCTTTTTGGCATTTAATTTCTAATTTAGCATCTTTATTTTCTGTCCCATTCCAATCTTCCCAGTAGCTTTCCACATTCCTCCCTTCCATATATGCTGTAATGGAGCTGAACTAGTCTATTAATTGATCTGGATATATGTATACATGTATACAACAGGACTGTTACTTCTTTACTACTATAATTCCTTCACTATCAACAGAGAGTGCATTAACTTCATGAGTAACCCTACCATGCTCCTGACATCTAATAAGCAAATACGTAAACCCTTCCCTTCTTTTCCTAATTCTGTGAGCCAACTTGTTCTTGGTCATGACATCTCTTACTCTATATTTTTATATGCACAAATGCTAACTTCACAGTTAGACTAACTGCTTGCATTCAACAGGTAGGTACAGGTACCCTCAGAGGTAGGTTTTTTTAAAATTTTCAGTACACACCATTGTTGCCAATATGGTAAATGTTTATTTTTTAAAATTTGTTGTATAATTTCTGAGAAGACAGTAATTGACAGTACAAACTGAAAATGCTGATTGAACATCATTTTAAAAGAGCTTCTCTGGTGGAATCCCTGCATAACCCAAACTTATTCTGACAGAAGTGATATTTTGATACAGTCAAAGTAACATGTAGGCATAAAGAAAAAACGTCAACAATTGCATATAAATGTATTGTTTATGTAAGAATTAAAATATGGATTTTTCAAGCAAGCTTACACTTGTATGCTCACTGTATGGAGGGAAGAGGGAGAGGGAGAGAGAAAGGAGAGAGAGAGAGAGAGAGAGAGAGAGAGAGAGAGAGAGAGAGAGAGAGAGAGAGAGAGAGAGAGAGAATTTTCAATAACTTAAATCGATTCAAGGCATACAGTCCAAGCCCAGGATTTTCGCTAAGCTAAAGTATTAAAAAAACAACCAGAAATGTTGTGGACCATTGAGCCTACACCACATGAAAAGAAACTTGAAAAATCTGCACCTTGAGTTACTGTTTGAATCTGAAGTCTCACATTTCAACAGCCAATGACTAGACAAATTTGAAAAGGACAAAATGAGCAAAAATCTTACATCGAAGGAACAATTAGACTCATCTAATGTTGATAAAACAGGTCAAACTAGCATCCACTTTTCTCTAACCTTTCAAGTTAACTGTAACAGCAGAGGAAGCAGCTCTCAATGAATGTTTATTCTAAAGCCAAGAGGTTAATGGAGATGAAACGAGGAAGCACAAAGGTAAAAGACTAGAGAAGCATTCTAAACTATGCAATTGATGACATAATGTTATTTCAGGGATTCCTAATGCTCTTCTGAATTGTCAGTGATTTCTAATTTGAAGAACACAAACTGACAGAAATTGCAGGAGAGCCTGAACCAGGAAAACCTGACACTACTTGCATTCTTACAAAATATCAATGTCACGAAAAGCAAAAAAAGTTGGTCTCTATTGACTTTGCTGTGGAAAATTATATAAAAAAAACCCTGATTACAGAGCTTCAAGTCAGTGCCCAGAGATTCGGTGCAACTGATGAAAATGTTCTGGTTGTATGCTTCAATAACTGAGAAATACTGTGAGGTGAAACACCGTTATGTTACCAATTCATAGCCACTTTCCTTAGGTACACATATAAATATATGTAGAAATGTCACAGGTTTGCTGTAGATGTCAGGTTTTCATAACCAGGACCAGAAAAAAATCCCTGGACCACAGAGGAAGGTCTGATGCCCTCAATTCTAAATTATTCTCTAAACCTAAAGGAAAATGATCATGTATAAGAATTGATCATGTGCCTCTAGACGAAAAAAATCTGCATTACAGAAATTTCAGTTAATGTATCCATGCAGCTTTCCACACTGAAATTTAATTCAAATGCAATTTGACAGGGTGCTGTATCACTCACATGCTGACTCTATGTAGTTTCTGGTGCCACAAAATACAAATTTAAACATTCTCTGACTCAGCCTGCTATATGGTAGAGCAGAATCACATAAATTCTTGGACTATGTAGGATAGAAAGAAACTTTTAGTATGGAAGAAAGCCTCCATACATGGTGGTCACATTATTTAATCATTTTTTGACTAAAGACTTAAGTAAAAGATAGGAAATATGTACTGGATTAAACAGAACAGCAAAACTCATCACTTGATATTTTTGCAATAGAAAGCACAATGTTTGGATCAATTTAAGGAAATGACAGGGAAAAACATACAAAATAGTAAGTTGTACACCTGGGGAAAAATGTGAATGGCTTACATATAAAAAAATTACATAATTCTTTCATATAAGAACTTGACATTTTTGTACCTCCACATAGTAATCACAGAGCTCTGTGCCCAACAGTATGGTCAGATCTGTTACTTTTCTAATTATGAAACAATAGATTTGATGTGATGTTTGGTATCAAAGCTCTTCTATAACCAATGAAAGCAGTGTTTTCACATATATATTTATATATATATATATATATATATATATATATATACACACACATATATCTGTATATATACATACATACACATGTAAAACCTTGCTGTATATATATATATATATATACATACACATATATATTATATATGTATATACGTGTGTGTATCTCAAAGTGTTGCCACTGAAAATATGATGAATTATATTTTGTAATTATACAGAGATATCCAATAAGACATGCCACCCTTCTACAGAGTCCTCTCAATTGAGATTTTGGGACTCAATTATTTTCCTAGACTATTTCTGCAAAACTATGTGGTAAGTATAGCTGGATTTACCTCTTCGAAAAACATCAGAGTTTCAAAAACTTCCAGAAGTACATAGAAAAATATCTTGTGCATTGGTCAGAGCATGTAGACAGGGTACCCACAACAAACTACCACAAGTCCGAGTTGGTGCTTTTAAGGGGATTTCACTTAGTCTACATACTTCTATAAATCAAACAGAATCCCATGATATATGAAAAACACAATACATAATAATTTTCATACAACGGAAACAGTATGACAAAGAATTATATTAAAGGCAGAAGCTTATGACAGGAGATACTCTGTGACTCTACTGATTATAGTATTTAACTTCTAGTATAGTCCTGGTTGAAGATGTCCTACTTGACGTATGCTAGTCTCCATCATGATGTTTGTACATCCATTGCAAAATATTTGGGCTATGAAATTTAGAACAGGTGGATTATTGAGCAAGTTGATGAAACAAATTCTGGAATTCTTGGCTGATGAGTACTGTAATCACACTCTTTAAGTTGAAGCTAATTATATGAGAACGATTGATCATTTTAAATATTCTTGAACACTGAGATGTTTTTATTTTAAGTCTTCAAACCTTAGGAAAGGATATCTCAAGTCATTATTTAACTAAGTAATTTCAGCTGGGAAATCATGATCTTATAAAACAAGGCAACAGGAAGTGTTCTGCAATATATAAAGTTCATTTAAAAGAGATATTTGCCGCTAAATAGAAACAATCATTTTATGTTCTTTAGAAACATAACAAAACTCTTATTCAAAGTGACATATAGTAATGAAACCTGTTTTTATATTTATAGATGCAAAATACAATTAAAAACTTGAGACACTGAAGTATTTGGTATTCTTTTGCCTTCCAGAAACAACATTCGGCTCCAGATGAGAACCACTCTCTTCCAAGCAAAAAGTTATGAATTCCATTAAATCCAATGTTATCTATATAGTTCTGGCAGTAACATGGTGGTAGAAGAGTACTACACTCTTGGGAGAATCTCTTGAGATAGCTAGGTGGTATAGTGGATTGAATGCTGGACTAAGAATCAGGAATTCCTGAGTTTAAATCTTTTCTCAGATGCTAGCTCGCTGTGTAATCCTAGGCAAGTCACCTAACCAGGATATTGGCTAAGCTGAAGTATTTAAAAAAAACAATAAGTAAAATGTTATGGATTGTTGAGTTTGAACCAGGTAAACTTGAAAAAAATCTGTCTCATTTTCCTCATTTGTAAAATGGGGATAATGATAGTACCTATTGCACAGAGTTGTTGAGAAGATCTATAAATAGGGAGCACTTTGTAAACCTTAAAACACTATATAAATGCTAAGTATTATTTTTACACAGTTTTTAGAATGGCAGTTATACTCATATACATATACTCATATCAATATGAGAATTTTGTTCTGATAGGAGACCTAAGAGTACTGTCTCTGGAGTTATAGGTCTTGGATTTAAATCATGCCTTGACCTGTGGGAGCTTGAATAAATTTTTTTAACTCTCTGGGTCTCAGTTTATTCATATGTAAGATGAAGGAGTTGGTCTCAGAGGTTGTTTCCATATGTCAAAAACCTTATTTAAAAAAAAAAAGCTATGGAGGAATTCAATAAAAAAAATTTAGTAAAGCTCTTTCAAATCCTGAAGGTTAGATGGATGCTATACACATATGTACATGTGACTTCCCCTAATTAATATAAAAGTGATTCATGCTTTCAGTTGGGTTACATGACCCTTTAACTCTTGAATTTACAAGTCCATGAATGAATCTTCAAATATTAGAGACATGTCCAAAGAAGGAGAAAAAGAAATCTGAACTTTAATATATGTGAAAGGAAAAAAAATTGAGGGAATTGCCAATATCATCTATTCCAGGCATTCAGTTCATGATGACCACTTAAGAGAAAGAAAGTATATGTAAGACATGTTACTTGATGACAGGTGCAACATACTCAAGTTTGGCAAATGAATGGGTTAAAGGGTAAAAATCGAACTTGGGCAGATGCCATGTAAAAGTAGTTCTAGTTAAAGATATGCTAATTAGCAAGATAGTTTGCAATTTTGAAGAAATTGCAAGTGTACAAATGGAGTCAACAAAGTTGAAATTCTGAGCATGACTACAGATGTCATTGTTTTTTTTTTTAAATTTAATCAGTATGTACGGAAGTATTATGTTAATTCTATGGCAAATTCTGCTAAAACTCTATTCTATGCCATGGCATAGAGGTGACCTGGAGTCCTTAAATACTATGCCACTAGAAGAAAAGTTTTGGCAGGTCCTATCAAACAAGAAATACTATGTGTACAGGCTCAGAAAATTTCTATGTGTTGTCCAAAAACCACCTTAGAAAAATTTGTAGGAGTTCATTGCTACACTGGCCAGCATATGTTTTATTTTTGGAGGTTAGGTGGTGGGGCAATTATTAAAGTCCATTCACTACAACAATTCACTGAGCAGTTGCCATTTGTATTGATGGAGGAAATAGCTACAGTGTGGAAATCATAAGTACTTTAGGTATTGAAATACTTTGATTTGGGAGCATAAACAATAGGACATGTGACTTGACTGGTGTACACTTCTAACAGTGGTAGGAGGCCTCTAGTTTCTACTTTATGCATAGACTGTAAGATGAACTCAGGCAATAAAGCCTCTCTTTCATTTGCTTCCCACAGTATTCTTGTAAAGTACCAAACTGCAATGAGGGAGAGGTAGAAATGAGTTTCCATTGATCCCAGGGCTGGCTATCTAATCAGTTGTGAGGGTACACCTGGGGAAAAGATCTAACGCCCTTCATATCTATTCAATGATGCCAAAACAAAACCACCTGAGATTGGGGTTTCCTACGTGACAAAACTAATATATTCAATCATTTTAATTAGAAAGCAATTATAATTTATTTATAATTCTCCTGTACCTTTTCTGTTTTGATAGTATTTAGTTACTTAAGGAAACCTCATTTTAATCTTTTAAAGAACTCAAGAAGGGCAGCTAGGTGGAGCAGTGGATAGTGCACCAAGCCTGGAGTCAGGAAGACCCGAGTTCAAATGTGGCCTGGGCTAGTCACTTTAATTGCCTTCAAAAAAATTCAATGCGTGATCCTAGATGGCATAGTAGACAGAAAACTAGGCATGAATCTGGAATATTTTATCCTCCTCAGTTCAAATTTGGCCTTAAACACTTACTAGCTATATGACCCTGGTCAAGTCACTTAATCCTGTTTGCTTCAGTTTCCTCATTTGTAAAATGAGTTGGAGAAGGAAATGGCAAACCACTCCAGTATCTTTGCCAAGGAAACCCCAGATGGAATCACAAAGAATGAGACATGACTAAAAACTGACTGCAGAACAGTATTTAAATAGTCCATGCAAGTTTATTAATCAGATTTGCAGATGAGGAGTATGATTATCTTGAGTTTAGCACTCATATAAGAAATAACTTCACATTAAAACTAAGCTTGATATTTTATAAATTCCAATTCAGATTCTATTGCACAATCTAAATAATTCATATTAAGATGTAAAGTTCACATAACTGTATAACCACTAGATCTATTCTGCAGTCAATGAGAACTAAAGCCTGCTTTTCTATAGGATATAAAAATTTAGTTATATATCTCTAACTCTATTGGGCCCCAGGGTATTAGGGCCAATTATGCATTCTGACCTTCCAAAGAATCATATGAAATGTAGGGCCTAATGACATTGTAAAAAAGGAGAAATGCTTCCTTTTTTCTCTCTCAATTTTTTTAAAAGATGAATTTTAATTTTCAAGGAAATGTAGTCCAAATATTTTCTCTACATGATTGTAAGTAAAAATTAACAAACTGATATTATCTCATTCTTTAAATTCAATGGAAATACTCCTATATAATGCATGTGTAAAATTTACATATGTATGTAGATATGTGGATATCTATATATCTACATATGCATATACATACAATATGTCATAGACAGATAGATTGTCGGACGGAGAGAGAGACAGACTGACGGACAGATGGACGGACAGACTGATGGACAGATGACAGACAGATAGATAGATAGCCAGATAAAATGGAAGTAGCTGTCAGAGAATGGGTAAGAATAATGGTGGTAGAGTACAACTTCACAGAAACAGCATCCTGGAATCTCAAGGGGACCTAGGGAGTCATCTGGTCCAACTCAAATCTGAGGGAGAATCCTTCCTACAACATTTACAGGACATGCTCATCCAACATTTGCTTAAAGACCTGAAGTGCTGTGTGCATGTGTATACAAACACATACACATATACACACATATACATACATACACACATATATACATGTATATATGTATATATGTATAGCTATATATGTATACACATATAAATATATAAAATATACATATATATTTCATTATTTTAAGTTCAATTTTTGCTCTTTCTAACTTCCACTTGAATATGTCCCTTATCCAGGTACAGAGTCCACCAAATAATGTAAAGGATGGATAGAGTTCACATGCAATTGAGTGGTGGCAACCTTGATTACCACCTCCAAATCCCTGTACATGATTCTACAGCCCCAGTATATTCTAAAATCAATGGCCATATCTATAGATGACTGAATCACTCTCTTGGGAAGTTGTTAAAGCCAAAGGGAATCTCTTTAGGAATGGTTTTAAAGATCTAATCCTGATGTCCATAAAAGTAAGGCAATAAATTATCTTCCATGATAATTGATAAGCGTGATAATAGTGCTTATCCATGATCCTCTGATAAAAGTAGTTAACAGTTTCAGTGTTACATTATGCATGATCCTTGACTGCTATTAGTAAATGCTAATTGCATCATGCTACATAAGTGTTTTTCAGTGGTTTTCTAAATATTTCATATGTCTATGAATTTAATGTTTAGGGGAATATTCTGTTGGTTGAGAATAAAAAATTAACATTAACAGGAAAGCAGAAGCAGAATAAAGATCAAATCAGAACTCAGCTTTTGACAGAAGAAATTCTTTTTATGATTCAGGCAAAGAGCTCTAGCATACTTTAAATAAGTATTGACACACACTTTATTACATACACATATGCCTATATTTAGTTCTGATTTTTCCTGGTGGGGAGGGGAGGGTATGTTCTTATGATTTTACTGTTCTAGGAGTCATTTAATGAGGAAACTTCTTTTTTCTATGATAATGGCAATTCTTCTACAACTTATACTCTTAGAGGCTTTCCTGGGACCACTATGGTAAGTGACTTGATCAGCACATGGCCAACATATGTCAGAGGAAGGACTTGAACCAGGACTTTCTGATTTTGAGGCAATCTTTCTATCTGCTGTACCAGTTTTATTTTATTTTTTCACTTGCCTACTTTTATAACTAGGGAACCTAGGTGTTGTAGTGGATAAAGTGCCAGGTCTGGAGACAGGAAGACTACTTCTTGAGTTCAAATTTAGCCTCAGACGCTTACTAGCTGCGTGAGCAGGAGCATGTCACTTAACCCTGTTTACCTCAGTTTCTTTATCAGTAAAATGAGCAGGAGATGCAAATGGCAAACCACTCCAGTGTCTTTGCCAAGAAAAACCCAAATGGGGTCAGAAAGAATCAGACATGATTGAAATGACTCAACAACATCATCAACCACAATAACCTTTTGTAACTAGGAAAGCATTCAAAGGCTCATAAGAACTGCCTGTGTTCCCTCCCCATCCCCACCTTTGTGTCTATGTATGTGTGTCTCATGGTCTAAGCAGCTAGGTGGTAGAGTGGATGAAGAGCTGGGCCTGGAGTCTGGAATACCTGAGTTCAAATCTAATCTCAGTCACTTCTTAGGTGTGGGATACTTGAGTTATATCTGCAGAAACTTCTCCAAATGTAAAGTAGGGATAATAGCACCTAAGTCCCAGGGCTATCATGAGGGTCAAAAAGCGCAACAATTGTAAAGCACTTAACACAGTGCCTGTTTCTTAATAAATGCTCGTCCTTCACCCTAAGTCTTCCACCCACTAATGATTAGTATGGAAGCTTTGATTTGCACCACTGACCTGGACTGCTTCTCAAATTCCTAAAGCAGTCTGGTGGCCACCAGATGGACTCTGGAATCAGCAAAACACTAAATTAGCCCATGGAACATCAGAACTCCTGAGCTCCAGTGATCCACCAGCCTCAGCCTCCCCAAGTTGCAGGAATTATAGCTGTACACCCCCAATTCCTACCAGGTTTTTCTTTCCGGTAATGATATAATCTAATCATGTCATCATGCTCAGAAACCTTTAATCCTTTCCTATTACCTTTTAAGTGAAATATAAGTTCTTTTAGGTAACATCTAAGGCATTACAAATTAGATTCTACCTTACCTTTTTAATCTTATGTCATATTATTTACTTCTGCACACTCTATGATTAAGCCAAAATGACCTATTCATTGTTTTCTTTACACACACTGACCTTGACCACTTCTGTGCCTTTGTTTTCACTGTTTCACCTGTTTCCTCTTTCTCTCCATTTGTTGAATTCCTATGCAACTTGAAAGGACAGCACTAGCTCTTTAAGTAAGCCTTCCTTGGCTCCACAACTGATTAAGTCAAGTTAACAAAAATTAAACCCTCACCATATGCCAGGCACTACACTAAGGGCTAAGGAAGCAAAGAAAGGCAAAAACAGTCTCTGTTTTCTAATAATTGGCTATAAGGAATACTATACAGAAGGCAATCCAAATGGAGAAGCAGCTGAGAGGTCTAGGAAGGATTTCTGAGGTAGCTGAGATTTGAGCTTAGTTTTGAAGGAAGTCAAGGAAACTAAAGAGGTAGAACATTCAAATGCTGAGAGTAGTTATTGTAAAGGCATGGAGATGGTAGATGGAATGTCATGTTCAAAGCACTACAAGTAGGCTAGTGTTGTTAGAATGTAGAGTATATGGAGGATGATCAAGTGTCAAATGCCTGGAAAGGTAGGAAAGTCAGGTTATAAAGAGCTTTAAATACCAAATAGGAGTTTTTATTTGATCCTAGAGGTAACAGAGATCTGGACCTCATTGAGCAGAGGATCAATGAAGCCAGTGGGAAATATATGCTAAACACAAATAAATTTTAAAAAGAGGTGAGAAAATGGTATTTCCTTTTTCCTACCTTCTTTTTGATTTCTCTGAATATTTCATTTTTACCTAATCACTGTAATTCAAATCCTAGCTCCTGAACTCACAAGTAGTACTTAACAGAGGGTTCCACGAGCATGTGAGACTATGTTTGATATTTCTCTTACTACAATGTCTTGCATGTGGTAGGCCCTCAGTAATTACTGATGGGGAAGCAGCTTAGTAGAGTTAAAAAGAATATAGGATTTGGGATTGGAGAATATGGGTTCAAATCTCAGTGCTGCTACTTGTTAATGGTGTGACATATCCACTTGACACAAGTCCTTCGGTCTCTCTGGGCCTCATTTTATTTATTTAAAATTAGGCAGTAGGGATGAATAATCTCCAAAGTCTCTCCTAGCTATGATAATCTGGGGTCTAGGATTCCAAGATTACTGTTATGTGAGTAAAATAGTTCTGTAGCTCATAACCCATGCATACACATTTCTGCCACTGCTGCAAACCTCACACTCAGCCCCATAGACACGTGAAAAAGAGTGCATAGTATCCCTGTAGGGAACGCAGGGATTTTTTCCTACTGATAACAAGAACTCTGAAATAGAAAGAACACTGTATCTTCATACATAACAATGTATGTGGAACATACTGAAGTGCTCTCATTGCATTTGGGAATCTGAAAAAAACCTCATTAAAAATGTAAACTGTATCAAGCAAAGAGAAGTATACTGTCTCACACTTTTTTCTGTCATCAAAATTGAGATGTGATAGAAAGGGGCAAGGGTGCAGAGTAGAACAGCAGAGTGATGAGGAGTCCAGCAGCAGGACCAGTAGACATAAAGTTTGGGTTGCAGTAAGACTTACAGAATCTAGATTGCTGGAAAATAGCTTGGGGCTTCCATAATAGCTTTCTCACCCGATTTCTCAGTTAAATCAGCACAAGCATCACGAATGCAAAATAATGATATGTATTACCATATGCATAATAGATCTAAAACTCCAGAAACAACAGAGGAATGCCACCACCATTTTCAAAATAATCTTAAAGGAAAATTACGAAATCAGGTTCTTATGGATGGGACTCTAATAGATACTTTCATAGTCACTAAGGATTTGCTGATTTTGGGTGAACAAGCTGTGTGGGGTATAACAGTAACATTAAGAGGTCTGCTTTTGGATACTGCCCATTAGCAATATTTTTTAAAGTTAACTTTGTGAACTGGAGAAAGAATGTTTAAAATAATATGAAGTAAAGAATAAGGCATGTTCGTATTTTACCTTAGTGCCTCCTTCAAATTACTGTAGGTCAAGGGAAGAATAATTTGGAATAAAAATCCTTGCATTTCTAAATTTTATAATAAATCAAGGTTAAATGTAGCTAAAATTGTTTGGGAGGGAAGAGAATACTTTGCATTGGCTGGCACTGACAGGGTGGGGGAACCATTGCAGGAGATGTGTGAGAGATAAGCAATGACAGGCTGGAGAAACTCTTGGAAAGCTACTGCATTCCAAAAACAAAACTTTGAGAATGTTTTAACTTAATCTCACCTACTGTAATTTAAGCCCCCTTTTTATATTGACTTTCTCTGGTGAGAAGAGAGATTCAAACTCAATATAATAGCCATTCACAAATTGTACTTGGAGGCAGACTGCCAACTTTATCTTTATCAAGACAAACAAATTCTTATTTCTTTAACCTTATTCTTTTCTCAAACTTCTATTTTTTGCTGCTGTCCTCTGGAGGTTCTCCAAGTACTCTACAGTCTTCTCCACTGGATCCCAGGATTCCAAAGTCTCAGAGTCTGAAGAAATGTCAGAGACAGTGTAGTCTAGCCTATACCTAAAGTGGATCCCCTCCTATAACACACTCAAGTGATCCTCCAGTCTTTCCTTAAATATCAAAGGGGAAAAGGAATGCATGTCCCCATACCCAATGCAGTCCAGGCCACCTTTGAATTAATAGTTTTGATTAATAGGAATGCTTTCTTTATAAGAGGTCTAAATTTTCCTTCTTGCATTCCTAGGTCTTATTTCTGAGTTTTGGGTCAAGAAAAACAATTCTAATCCCTCTTCCAAAAACAGAACCTCAAGTAACTAAAACAGTTATAATACCACCTATCCGCCAAGTTTTATCTTCCTTAGGTTAACCTTATTTCCTTCAAGCAACATTTGTTGGATCCTGAACATCTTTGCCACCTCTATGACTTCATAGTCATATAATTTTCTCGAGGTAATAGCACTAGATGACCTCTGAATTATGAGTCACCATCTCATTTACTATCTTCTGAACCTACCCCACTTTGTAAGTAGTGCTGAACACAATACCAAAGATGTGGTCTAACCATTGCAATATATAAGCTACCGACTCTTGGACACATTAGCTTTTCTGGATGCATATCATGCTGTTTGTTAACTCTTAAAACATTTACAATTCATTAAAACTCAGACGAAACATGGAACTCTTGGAAAGGCATAATAAATATGGTATATATGAGAGCAAATATCCTTTTGGAATATATGGGAAACTTTTGGAACTTTCTCAATGACTAATAAATGTCACTGCCAATTTGAACGTCTTTAGTAGTGCACTACAGGGATCTGTTTTAGTCCTGTGTATTTTTAACAGTTTTATTAATTATTCCCTTAATGGGATAAACAGATGCTTATCAAATTTTTATATTACACAAGGTTAGAAGGAATAGTTAATACATATGAATGGCAAATGACATCAAAATACCTTGATGGCCTAGAATGTTGATCTAAATTACTAATAAAATTCAATAGGTACAAATATAAGGTCTTACAGGAGTTCAAAAAGTCAATTTCATATGTACTAGAAGATTATAAATGCCTGCTAGATAGATATCTAGGTGTGAAAAGAGTCTTGGGAGATTTAACAGAGATCCAACTAAATATATTCCAAAAGTGAGATACAATTACAAGAAAATAAAAACAAGGGTGTTTTTGTCTGCATTGAGAGAAAGAGTGTCAAGGGTGACAGCTGCACTGTACGTATGCTGTCCAGGTCAGATGACCTCTAGATTCATTGAGTGATGTATTTTAAGAAAAGCACTAATAATCTTACTGGTATGTAAAGCCCACATGATCACTTATTTGGGGGTGTTCTATGAAGAATTCTTACTGAGGTAAAGGTTGGACTGCATGGATTATGAAACTCTTTCCGATGTTAAAATTTGTAGATTCTATATTATCTGCTCCTCTTCAGTGCATGGGATCGGGGAGAATTCAAGAAAGAAACATCTCAGTTCTGGGCAGCTTCAATTCTAATCCCTCACTTCCAAGCAGGTACTAAGAGCTCTAGACCATTTCTAAGATGTAGAGATATATCTCAGAATCATTTTTATTTTTTAAAAACTAAATGATTTAATTAATCAATGAATATTTCAAGCTAAACATTTACCAAATACCTTCTGAGTGTACTGAGAAATGTCCTAGAAAATGAATTGGCATTTATATAAAACTCAATCCCTTTTGAGAGAGTGTACAATTTAATAGAGAGACACTATACACATATAGGTCGGCAAATACAATAAACATATATAAAGTATATGAAAAAAGTTGAAAACAAGTTCTTTGTAAGGTTTTGTGAAAAAGAGCATTTTAGAAAGATGTGAGGGAGGACTCAGTCAGACTTTATAGATGAACAGGCATTTGAGTTTGGCTTTAAAGAAGAGGTAGGATTGTCAGTGAGTAAAGAAAAGGAAGGAGAATGTTCTAAATATCAGCAAAGGCAGGAAGAAGGTGTAGTGTTTGGTGAGGAAACTAAAAGTAATCCAGTATGAGCAGAGCAAGGAATGTACTCTATTACAAATCCTCCATAATCTAACCATAATGGATCTTGACTGTTAGACCAAAGACTTTTTATTTACTTATAGGTAATAGAACTTAGAAAAGGGATCATAGAACTTAGAAAAGGGATGGAATTTAGAGATCAAACGTCCATAAACTTCAACATGAATAAAGACCATAGCTGTCATCTAGACACCCCTCTGCCCATTGTTTTACAAATGAGAAAACTGGGGTATTCAAGTGAATCATATAAGGTCACACAAGTAGTACTTAACAGAAGTGCTATTTATATCCAGATCCTTCAACTCTGAACCCAGTGCTCTTTTATCTAGTACCATAATTCTTCAGTTCATCTTGTTCAACCTCCTGATTTTACAAAGATTTGGTGTCAGAGAGAGAAATTGCATGCTTAAAGTTGTACCAGGAGTAGGCAATCTCCAAAGCTGGAGCAATTGACTTGAAAGCCAGTGCTTTTCACAATCCACCTGTTCCACTTTAGCCATTAGAAACCAGGAAAAGATCTTGGAGCATCAGTGACTGTAGATCGCTGCACTCATGACTTATTCCCTTGTATACCAAGATGTGTGTGAGGTGAATTCTTTCAATATTCTTAGACATGACATTTACCCTCTAGGTCATTCACTTTTCTAATCTGTACTGCTAAAACAGAAACACACAGACTGAGGAATTATCACTAACCTACAGAATGTACTCTACAACTTTTCAGAGAAATCTTGAAAGTCTATGCAATTCTTAAATTGGTAGATGAAAAATGAAAAGTCTAATTAATTAACTGGAATCTTGTCTAGATAATTTCAGAAAATCATTTGGATGATTAGCTGGTTTTATTTTAGTTTATATCTAAAGTTGGGCATTTTATAGATATAATCTATCACCAAAAATCTGTAATTAAAAACTGATTATAATCAATCTGTAAAGAAGTGAAAGTAAAGGTTGAGAGAGTGGAAAAAGAACACAAATAAGTCATAACCCAGATTCTTTTCCCAGGTGGCCATTAAATGCATAAATTTGGGAAAGTTGTTAATCTATAATTCATTTCATACAGAATGAGTGGATTGGATTAAGTGATCTCTAAGTTCTTTACCTTTAAATAACTATGGTTCTAATCATTCAATAAGCCCTTGCTATCACTATAAAATATATCATAGCTTTCCAAGAAGTTGCAGGTCACCCAAAAGGCAGTATGGAGAGACATGAGGGTAAAATCAGCTATAGGTTGCTAGTAAGAAGAGAGTCTGTTGAGTGAGAAAAATACATGTCTTTTGTAGCAAAGAAAATAGATCTAAGGTCCAAATAGAAATGACAATAAGACCTCCAAAACTATAGCAGATTGGCTGAAATATATGAACAGTTTTCAAATGACAATTTGCAAGCTAACAACGATCACATAAAATAATGTCTCAAATCATTAATTGTTAGACAAATGCAAATTAAAACAAATTTGAGTTGTCAGCTAATATTCCTCAAAGTGACAAAGATGAGAAAAGATGGAAATATGCAATGCTGATGGAACTGTGGGAAGACAGGTGCTAATAACATATTGTTATGGAATCTGTGAATTATTTCATTCATTCTAGGGAAAAGTGGAATTATGTGAGAAAATATATTCAACTGTTCCCATTTATGTCACTTGCTATGTTTTTGACTTTGGGAAGTCATTTAACCACTTTAGCCTCAATTTCTTCACCTAGAAAATTAATGGGGGAGCTGGGAGTGGTAGTGCCCAACTATAATTCCAGAAACCTGGAAGGCTAGGTTATGACATCACTTGATCTCAGGAGTTCTGAACTGCAGTGGGCAAAGGCGATCAGGTGTCCACACTAGGTCTGCTACCACTGTGGTCAGCCCCCAAGAGAAGGAAAAGGGATGGAAGGGAGAAAGAGCAACATGTTGCCCAAGAAGGGAGTGAAGTAGGCTAGACTGGAAATGGAACAGGTAAAATTTACTTTACTAAACAGAGGCAGATTGGGCCCCTACGTGTTCCCAGCCTTGGTGACTTGAGGATATCTGTGCAATTCTTAAATTGGTAAATGAAAAATGAAAATTCTAGTGAATAAATGAGTGGTCAGTTTTGTTTGTTTTTCTTTGTTAAAAGATAAAGTTTAATAGAGGAAAGACATATTGGAAAATGAATAATCTAAAACGAAAGGAAAAATAAAACACAACAGAAACAAACCAGGCTACAGCATATTATCAACAAAGGCTTGTGTACCTCAATTGTCCTAAGAGATAGAAGTACAAGGGAAAGAAAGTGTACTTATGAGAGCAATGAGTAACCCAAGTGGTATTCATATAGTGTCAGGAGACTGAAAAGCAACGTTCTTGAAAGCTTGGCGATCCCCAAGTAAATGAATTATGAGAACACAAAAAGGCACTGATTTGAGCTGCAATCTGCACTGCTGTAGACAGTTCTCCCATCAGTGAGATCCCAGATACTCCATGACTTAAAATATGTGTCAAACATTTGGTTAAGGGTTAAATAGAATACAGACAAAGTGAATCAAAACAGACTTCCAGATTTAGGGCTGAATTGCCATGAGGAAATGTTTCTCAGATCACACAAGACATGAAGCTAGAATAACAAACAAAGAAGGAGCAGTTGGGGAAACAGGAGGAAAAATGGCATAGTTTAAGTGTCATGGAAGCTGAGAATTTCAAGGAAACGATATTATCAAAAACAACAGAGAAGAATAATTCTTCCTTATAGCTATGTATTTAGAGGAGTGCTGCTAAGAACAAATCCTTTGCAGTTAATATTTTTCATCTTCCTCCTTAGTAACATGGAAATTACACTCTCAGGTTCAGCTTTTCGATTCATCTATTCGTATTTCTAGCCTAACACTCAGCTACTTCCTCAAGGTTTCACACACACTCATACAAACATACAGAAACCCAAGTTAAACGTAGTCTCTGTGGAAGTAGACAACAAAATGGGTGGGAAAATTCACAAGTTTTGAAGTAATAGAAAAAAACACTAGACATATTAATAGATATTTTAAAAAAATCACTCCTCACTCTACCAAAATAATGTAGCTTGTTTTCTGTCAATATAACATGTTTCTGTCCTATAACATGTTTTAAACTGAATGAAATGTTGGTTAAGGGTAGCTCAATAGTTTGAAATTATTCCTTGATATACCCAGATGGAGTGAAAAGTGTGCAGACTGCCACTTCTGAAGGTATTTGGACCATTCCAATCTAGTGGAAGTCAGTTAAGATTTGGATGAACTTGAAACTCATTTTGATTTCTAATGGGAAAACAAAACACAATGATGATTCAGCTCCTTGACTGGTTCATAAAAACCTATTTAATCCCTAATGCGGTGGAATTAGCAAACTGAGTTTTGAATCCTGAGAACAAGAGGATGTGTGGTAAAGAGAAGGAAATGAGTGAGTTTTCCTACCAAATCCTGTGGTCAGGGCTAGGATTAGAACAAAAAAAATAGACCAAATTTATCACGAGCATTTCCCCAAAACTATTACTGTCTCCTCATGGCATTTTCTAGTGCCCAAGGTCATATTCCATTATTCTTCCCTATATCTCACCTCCATTTTAGCATTTCTATTTTGGTTACTATGGCAAGATAAGCTAACACCCCAAATATTCCATGATCTGAAATAAGCTTAACCCTCCCACTCCCCAAAGAAAATTAAACAAAAACTCAGAATTTTCATTGCCTGAGAGCAGTTAATCTCAACTACATTTAGGGAGAGTAAGTTTCTTTTCAGCTCTAAAAGAATATTTCTTTTTTTAAAATCATACTTATTGTGTAGCTGATTGTTAGGAAAATTAATCCTATCATTCCCAGATATATTTGCATTTTTAAAGGAGGATGCTTGCTTTAACACAAAGAAAGCCCTTGTTTGTGGAATGTAAGGTATAACTAAATTAACTGATCATTTTCAGGCACCATATGGGAAAACAATTCTGGGGAAGGAAGCTGGAGTCTATATGGACAACTTAGCCCTTCTTCAGAATGTCTACTCAGGTCTTCTTACCACTTAATTTTCTTCTCAAGTCCTGAATCCACATTTTCTACCAAAATTCCATGCTCTTATTATTTTCTTTGTTTCTTTCACAATGGTAATCACGGTGGTGGGCCCAAGAACTCCGGCACTGTGGAGTACAGTCTACAGAATGATCTATATGGAGATATCAGTACCTTAAGTGTCATCCTGTACAACCCAATATTTTACTGATAAGTAAACCAAGGCCCAGAAGAAGCGAGTTGCCTTTAAGAATCAGTTTTGGTTTTCTGACAATATTTTAGTATCTCTCAGGTCTGAATGAAATGACATAATTATGTAGATTGTTTCCTAAGTCAGGCATTTAAAGTTGTTGAGTGACAAAAAGGCCGCTTGAATGGGTCTGTAAAAATCAGGGTCCATAGGGATTGACTTGTAGTCTTCCTGAGATTTGTGGATATAAACTTACAGATGGCCGGGGAGTCACAGTGAAACTAGGTAAAATACACCCATAGAATGTTCCTGCTCTTGAGGGAGAGAGAATACTTTCTGAAAAATCTGAACTCCAGCAGTCCCTTCTCTCTCAGGCCCTTACTACATGTTCCCTGTCACTAATTGGCAGCAGCTGCTCCAGACAGCCCTGGCCCTGGCAAACAGATTGCAGAGTTTTTCTTGCCCTCAGGAGATCTGTCTCTCCAGGTGAGGTTTGGGGCCATGCATAGAGCACTGTGGTGAGCTTACATTGCAGATGCTTAGTCCTATGGACAAATTAAGGAATGTAATATTTCAGCACCCCTTGCCAAGTCCTTGAGGAATCCAGAGTGCAATTAACTAACTTGGATATTTGAGAGTTTAAATTTGAAGTGCCCCCAATGCATAGCACTTTTAACCACAGTTAAAAGAATTAAATTGAATGACATCTTTGGGAATCAAATCTATTTTGACCTAGGCACATGGATGATGGCACATCCATCAATCAATATATAATCAATCAACAAGTATTTATTCAACACCTCCTAAGTGGTAGGCACTGTGTTAGCCCCTAGAGATACAAATACAAAGAATGAAGCAGTTCTTAGAACATAAGATCTAATGGAGGAGAGAAGTCCATATATGAAAAAACATGCGGAGAATAAATATAAAAAAATATACCAAGTAATTAAGTACAAAGTAGTTTGAGAGGGAAGACACTAGCATTTGGAGAGATCAGGAAAGGCTTCAAGAAGGACATGCTATTTGAACTGCATCTTGCACTGGGTTAAGCTGTTCTCCATATTTAGAGTTCAAACTAACCAAAGCCGTGAAACCAAAGCTGTTTTCATTGAAAGTTAAAAGCATTCACACATTTTAACTTTTCAGAAAGCTCAAATTCACCACTACATCTCGTTGACAGAGAGTTTCACTATCAACTCACTTGCCAGAACACTGGACAGCCAATGATGTCATTTTTAATGTTTTCTTTTTCTCTATAATATTATAAAAATGAAGCTTATTCTGTTTTTAATCACGAGTCTTATCCAGCAATCAAGGCAGGTATATAATAAGCTAAGCTCTTCTGTAAATCTAAACACTCCCCACAAATGGAAAAGATACAGCCTGAGCTGTCTGATTGTTACTAAGGCAACTATCTAAAATGAAAATCTGATTAACCCTTTCCTGCCTGTAACTATCCATGTGTCATGTTAGTTGACTTCCATGCACTTATCTCTCCTTTTTCCCCCTCAAGAAATTCATAATTGTGTTGCTTCAGAGTAGTTATGCTGTAGTTATCCTATCTGAGGTTGAGAGGGCTGTAATGGGTAAGAGTTTTGTCTGGCCAGCTGAGTCGGGCGGCTGCCTCCTTATTAGGATTATATTGCGGAAAACAAATAAAACAGAACATGAGGCTTGAAGCTCACTTAAGGCACAGTTTTGATTACATTCTTGACAACAACAAGGGGTTTCCTTTCACCTAATAGCAGAGTAGTCCTGTATTTTCCTTTCACTCAGGAAATGTTTGACAGTAAAAGCTGTATGTTTCATAAACATATTTTTCTCAACTCCTTTTGAATGACATTAACAACTGTTAACATTTACATGGAAGAGTAGTGTTTCTAACAGTATGCGATGTTTTAGCCAAAAATAAATATTCTAATATAGGCATATTTCACTCTCTGATTTTTAATCCAGAGAAGAATAAGAAAAAAATAACAAATGATCTTAAAGGCAAAAAAAGGAATCCTTGCCAAAGACAAGTCTGACAATGGAAACCATATACCTGATTCATTACTTTATTAGATTAAGAATATTGTACTATGTAAGGAAAGTCCATATGTAAATCTATATTTGCAAATATTTGTTTTGAGCACTCAAGGCTTTCCATCAACTTCCCCATCTTCATTCACTAGGTTTTCCAATTCTGCTTTCACCCATCTCCAACTCCCTTATTTCAGCTAAATACACTTGTTATGCTCTTTGTATGGCTTAATTTCTGCCTCCATGTCCTTGCTTGTCCTCCTCACTTAGAATATCCTCTTACCTCCTTTACATTAGCTCATAACCATCAATGTTCATTGCCTTTAGGAAATCTTTCATAATTAACCTGTCTCACTCCGGCCATTCCTTTATACCTTCCCTCATAACACATTTACACTTAACCATTTCACATTTGTTGATATGTTCCCTCTAATTGCCCTGTAATTTTCCTTATAATTTTATTTGTATATATATTTTTTCATGCAATTTGTGTCCACTGAAGTAGATTATCTCCATATTCATTAGTATCTTCACCATCATATATTTCTCTGATGGTACAGTCTTCTTCAGCAATGAAGGACGAACACACACGTATACTGTAATACTCCATTAAACATTAGTATACCAAATATGCTTCCTACTGAATGTGTGCACACACACAAACACACACACATACCCCTACATAATCTCTATATATTCGCCATTTAAAATTGCTGCAAATATTCTTTTAGATAGTTAGAGTCTATTAATTGTCTCATGAACACATGTGCTTGCTGACTAGGCCTTTACTCATGTTTTTCCTAATAGGTCCTTTCAACTCCACTCTTAAAGACTGAGCCCAGGATTCTTTTCTTGAAGTACAAGCCATTCTAGCCACTAAACATCTATTGCCCTTCTACTATTCTATGGAATTTGTATCTATACTATCCATTTAGCAACTAATTTCAAATTGTAATCTCATGTCCTATATGTCACACTTAAAGCTGGGCATCTCCACCTGTATGTTATGACCACTGAATTACCTTAAACTCAGTTTATCTAAAATTGTGTATACTCCCTCCCTTAACCAGCTCTTCCTCATAACTTCATTCCTCTTAATGGTACCATTGCCGTCAAAGTTTCTTGAGAATATAACTTGTGAATTATCTGTGACTCTTCTTCCTGATGACAGATCCATTTATATGTGAAAACTAGTTATTTCTATGTGAAAAAAATTATGTTTTCATGGATATTTTTCCTCTTTCTCATTCTGAGTCCCTTTTTCCTCGTCAATGTCTCCTACTTCAACTTTATTTCTCACAGCTGTATCAATGTCACTAATTTTTACATCACAGTCATCTTAGGATATGATTCATTTCAGCTTCCAATAAATCTTTCTTAGTAATAAAGAAAAAGAGTCAAGTAATACTAACTCATACTCCAACCATATTTTAAAGTGTATACAACACACTGTACCCACAGTCAACCATTTCTTCATGAAAATTTCCTTATATATTCTGTGGAACCAAGTAAGTCAAGTAAATTTTATAGCATTCAGTATCATTTTAGCATTTCTTTTTGTAGTTATTGTGTATGTGATTTTCTTGATCCTCTCTGCCCATCTATTTGGAATTGGCTGAACAAACTGTGAGATATGAATGCAAAATATTATTCAATATATCATTAAGTTGTATATCATTATGTGTTATACAAATATAATGAAAGTGTTGCATCAACAAAGAATTGTTAATAGTGTCAATTGTTAATGTGTTAATATTTTATTGAATGGTAAAACTTTGGAAAAATTATCTAGATTCATAATATTGGCATTATCCTTGATTTCTGATTCTTCCTCACTATACACATTTGTTTCCAAATATTACATTTTTTACTTCTACAATTTTTACTGTTTTCTCTCTACTCATATAACCACTATCTTAGTTCATACTCCCATCGCCTCTTGTCTGGATGATTATAACAGTTTCCTAATTCATCTTCCTACCTCAAGTATCTCTTCTCTCTGACCCATCCTCCCACACCACTGTCAAAGTGATTTTCCCAAACTGCAAGTCTGATCATGTCACTTCTGACTCAATACATTTCTATATAGCATTTAAAGTCCTTCCCAACATAGGCCCAATTTAACTTTCCAACTCTAATAAATACGTTACTCTCCTTCCCACATTTGGAGGTTCAATCCAACTGACTTTCTTGCACTCTCATTCATGATAATCCATCTTTCAACTCTATGCCACTGCGTAGGCTGCCTTCCAACTTTTGAATACCTTCCCTCTTTCCTTCTGCTTTTCATAATCCCCAATTTCTTTCAAAACTCTGCCCAAGTGATATCTTCTAAACAGTGTTCTTTTTGATCCTCCTAGATTCTAGTACTCAAATAATATTACCTTGTGTTTACTTTGTATAATTTAATTATACATTTTATCTTCTCTTAGAATGTAAGTTCATTGAGGACAGGGATTATTTCACTTATGTCTTGTATGCCTACTGACTAGGACTGCACATGGCAAATTGTAAACACTTAAATGCTAGCTTGTTGGCTGGTTAGAACAGAAATAAATAGCTTATTCAATTACTTTGCATCTGCAAATACAAAAATCCTTCAGGATAATCAAAATTCTAAAAAAAAAAATGAATGGAATAATGTTTTCTATGTTGTGACTAACAGCCAGTGGAATTTTTTTTTGTCCTCAAAGCACCTATTTTCCTGAGGAAAGCTACTTTGAATATGATTGGTTTCAATTTATCTCTAAGAATTAAGTCTTAAGGGTACAGGAGCTAGATTTGAAGTCGAAAGCTGTGGATTCAAATCTAAGCTGTGTGTGTTTAGTTATTTTAATCCTCTGAACTCCAGTTTCCTAATATATCAAGGGGAGACAGTAATATTTTCGCTCCTTCTGTAGCAATGTAGTTGTGAGATTCCTGTGGAACAAACAGAATGTGCTTATAAGATAACATATATGTAAGGTATTACCCAGGGACTTTTTTGTGGATATCATGTCAGACAAAAATGCCTGGCACACACTGCAACAATTTTTCCTTGCAATAATTTAATAACTAAACTAATCAATTAATAATCCTTTTTAACTATCAAATTTCTAAAACTGCCTACTGCATAAGATACCTCTCCATTGTCAAAACATTCATGGATCTATAGGCCCAAGGAGATCACCTATAAATAAAACCATGGCTTTTAAGTGAAAAGCCCTGTTCAGCAATTACTTGCTAAATTGAGTCTCTAACCGATTCTTAATAAAACTTAGATTTCATTGTCATCAACATTGCTTTATAGCTTAGAGTTATATAATCCAACTCCATTCTTTTACAAACGAGGAATTTGGGGTCCAGAAGACTTATTTGCAAAAGATGTAGAGAACATGAATTAATTAAACACCTCCTATGTCCTAGGCTCTATAAATAACCATCTCATGGGATCCTTATGGCAATCGTGGGAAATGGGGGCTATTTTTATCTCTGTTTTATACTTGAGAATACTAGGCAATTAGCACTTGCCATGGCCAGTGTCGTAATCTGAATTTGAACGACTCCAGGTCCTGTGTTCCATCCACTGTGTCATCTAGCTGGCATAGTCGGGGGCAGAAATGGTACCTGAGGCAATTGGGGTTAAGTGATTTGTCCAAAGTCACAAAACTAGTAAGTGTCAAATGTCTGGGCCTGGATTTGACCTCAGGTCCTACTGACTCTAGGACCCTGCTCTATCCACTGTTCCACCCAACTGCCTCAGAAATGGTATTGGAACCCTATCGTCGATCTCTGAATCCAGCGCTCTTTCCACTTCTCCACGGTGCCTCTCGAATCTAATTATCACCATTTTTGTCTTATTTAGCTCCGGCATCTCTCCCTTTATGAAATCTTCTCTGATCTAGTTACTAGACCTTTCTTTCTTCAAATTACCTTATGTTATACTTAACTGCACAATACCTTATGGAGGCATCATGGTTTATTTAGTAGAGAGAATGGTAGACACAGAAGAGAAAGACTTGAATTCAAGTCTCCCTTCAAGCCCATAACTAGGTGACCCTAGGCAATTCACTTAACCTCTGGATGCCCTCCAAGCACTCTAAAAGTTGAAAATTTGTGGAACAAGATCTGTTCTGCATTAGTAGAGTTTCCTAACTAGAAAATCCCTATCCCAATAAAATTACAAATGAGGAGGGGTAGTGAATGGACAGCGACAAAGAAAGCCAGAGAGAGAGAAAGACAGACTTCTCCATTCTTCTTACATCTTACTCCCTTCCACTGCCTGTTAATCCAGTGACACTGCCCTCCTAGCTGCTTGAACAAGATTTCCTTGACTGCAGACATTTTCACTAGCTGACCCTCATCTCATGCCTGATGGTCATCCCTCTTCATCTCTACCTGCTGACATCCTGGGCTTTCTCCAAATCTCAGCTAAGGTATTATCGCTGGCAAGAGACTTTTCTGGATCTCCATTGATACAAGTGCCTTCCCTCTGTTGATTATTTCCAACTTAAATATGTATAGCTTAGGTATATGTAATTGCTTGCATTTTGTCTGGGACTCTTTTTTTGCCTTTCTTTCCATCCCCAACACTAAGCACAATGCCTGACCCATAATAGGCAATTTGATTAATGTTAACTGACCGACAAATTAAAGTTCTTTTATCCTTTTTATTAGAGAAGTAAAGTTATTTTTAAAAGTTTTTAAAGGCCATAAAAAAGCATAATATCTTAATGTTTTACTTCCATCTTTATACATACATATATGTAAAAGGTCAGCTGTTACCTGCTGCTTAAAACAAGCAGAACTTGAGCCAGGAGAGAGGCAGTCACACTTAAATAGGAGGGACTTAAAGATTATGTACATAAATTGAATGTATTCAAATGCACAGGGCTCAATGACTTACATAGGATCCTGAAAACTGAGTAATTGTTAGGTATTGTGGCAGCCCAACTAGTAATGATGTTTGAGAAAGCTGGTGGGGTGCCGGAAAACCAGCAAAGGTCATGGGGAGACCCAAAGAAACAAGCCTGAAAACAGCAAACTTTAAAAAGTAGGGGATCGGGCTATAAAGCATCAATTTGCAAGGTTGGTCAAAGAAGATGGCAGGCAGGCTTTGGGTAACGACTGGAATGGCTTCATGATGAAAAGATTAAACTCATTTCTCCATCTGTTTTCCTTTGATTTCTTCTCATTGTCCTTTGCATATAACAAACACTCCCATCTTCTGATTCCCTGTTCTTTCCTTGCCTGTCCTACATGCCTGGAGTGCTCCTCTTCCTCTGCTTCTTGGTTTCCCCGGCCTCTTTCAACATTCCCCTCAATCTTGCCTTCTGCAGGAGGCCTTTCCTGCTCTCTCCCATGGGTAATTCACTCCCTCTGAAATTACCCTCTGTCAACTCTGTATATATCATATATGGACATAGTTGTCTCCCCATATTGGAATATAAGCTTTTTGAGGGAAAGAACCATGATTTGCCTTTTTGTATCTAAGTGGCTGGGGTTAGTTAGCACAGTCCTTGGCACATAATCAATGCTTAATAAATGACTGTTGGCTTATTAACTTAGGCAAGTGACAAACTGAGAAGACTGATTTAATGTATTTTGAGATTAGTAAGTATGATAATGGAATACTAATTAAACCAGTAAGAACTATACTAAATATGTGAGTGCGTAAATGAGGAGCAGGGGATGCCAAAAGAATTAATTTCTCTATGCCTGTCTTGTGATGCATACTTGTAGTATGTCTTTACAAGGGCCATTTTCCCTTCTTTTTGGTGTTATTCATGCCACTTAAATTAAGAAGTAGTCTTACTTCTTAAACAGGCCTATTCAATGAATGGGCGTCCCTCACCCTAAGTGAGTACCTACAAGACTTTGGCCTAAAGGGCCCAAGGTCTCCCACTGCATCTTGGGTCATCTCCAGTTATTCTGAGGAATATCTGATCACTGGATTCAGATGGCTCTGGAGGAGAAGTGAGGCTGGTGACCTGCACAGTCCTTCCTCACTCAAAAACAAAGTCAAGTACAAGTCATGTCTTCATTTCCCTGATGGCATGGTCTTTTTCGGCAATGAGATAAAAAATGCAGTATGATCATTCGTTCATTCACTTGGTTGGTAGAAACCTCTGGATACCATCACTGATATCTTAGAAAATCAGTAAAAACAATCAAAATATCTTCAACCACTTGTAGAAAGAGCACTCTCCCCATACCCTGTCTGTCCCCACCCCAGGATCATGATAAATGAGTTTGATTACAATATAACTTGTTAGGATGGAGGGAGCCTTAATTAAACAAGATTGTATGAAGCAACTACCTGATGATTATAGGACTGTTAATCCAGAGAACAGAATATTCTAAGCTTCTAGTGGGTGGTACAGTGTCAGGCCTGAAGTAAAGAAGGCTCATCTTCCTGAGTTCAAATCTAGCCTCAGATAATTACAAGCTGTGTGACCGTAGGCAAGTCACTTAACCTTGTTTGCCTCAGTTTTCTGATCTATAAAATGAGCTGGAGAAGGAAATGGCAAACTACTCCCTTGTCTTTGCCAAGATTATCCCAAATGGAGTTACGAAGAGTCAGACACAACTAAGTAGACAACAACATTTTTCTAGCACTAATCACCTACAGTTTCCTTGCTCCTTTCTTAAAAATAAGATTTGAAAGAGGCCTTCAAAGGTTAGTCAGTATCTTTTAAATGGCTGTGTGCTCCATGGCTAAATTAGTTTCGGAAGCATTGACATAACACATTCCTTTCTTAACTTCTGAACTTCTAAATGTGGAGAAAAATCAATAGTTAACTTCAGGAATTTGACCTGTGGAAATGTAGACTTTAAATTTTTGAAGGGATATTGGTGACCATGCAATTCAACCCAAAGCTGAAAAAGAAACCTCCTCCAAAGTACCAAAGAAGTAGTTCTCCAGTTCCTGCCTGGAGACTTCCATTGAGGTCAGCCAAAAGGAAGCATGTCATTCCTGAGGCAGATTGAATGGATTGAATCCCAGTCATTAAACTGAATGCTTTCCTACCACCATGGAACCTAAATTTGCCTCTTTATAACTTCCACTTGCTGACCTTAGTTCTATTCTCTGGGAACAAATTAATCCTTCTTCCATATGACAAACCTTCATATAGTCAAAGACATTTATATGAGGCTTCCATTTCTTTTTTCGAGGCTAACAATTTCCAATTCTTGGATTGCAGAATAAAGCAGATCATTTTCTCTTGTGTTACGTTTTGCTTTGTTTTTGCAATTTCTCCCATTCATTTTAATTCTTCTATGTAACATGACTAAGGTGAAAATGTATTCAATAGGAATGTGTGTATAGAACCTATATAAGATTGCATGCCATCTTGGGGAGGCAGGGGAGGAACGTGGGGGAGGAGGGGGGAAAATCTAAGATATTTAACAGTGATTGTAGAAAACTGAAAACAAATAAATTAATTAAACAAAAAAAGAAAAAAATAAAATAATCAAGCTTATTTAACATAGGAAAGGAGACCTGCAGAATGAAGGCTCATAATACAGAAGACAGTAGGGTTTGTTGTTTTTTTATCGTAAATGTAGAAAACAGTAATAGCTGAGCAATTCAGTTGGCAATGCAGAAGAAATGTCTGAAGAGGTTTGCTTAACCTTGGCTGTGAAATTTTATTCACTAAAAGGCTCTAAAATAGGAAAAAAAAGAATACCCAATTCCTCCATTCCTCACACTATAAACTCAATGCCCATTACTGTCCTAGTTTCCTCCCTTTCTCCATTTTATCAATGTTGCTCTGAGAATGGAGAGGCTAGAACTGAATGTACCATCTTCTATTGTTGAGTAACCATACACCAGGAGTCATAACTAGCCATTTTGATGCCAAAGGAAAACTTTATAAGCAGATCTGGAACACACAGCATGAGATGTACCCTCAGATAAATTTTTAAACATGAATTCAGTTATGGTGGAAAAACCTCAGTATACACATTCACCATGGGGGTAAGGGGGTAAGACTCAAAGACAGGCCATAAGAAGGTGAGACATATATAGATACTGAGATATTGACCCCATGGGGTGAAAATTCTAAGGTACTGATCACAGGACATACAGCTGCTGAGGGTCAAGGATATGGGGATAATAGAAGAAATATGACATCTTATTTTAATTATTCTGGCTAACCAAATACTAAACTCAGTTGCTCCTATGTTGCTGAAGTAAAAAATACTCTCAAGTACTCTTTAAATTTCTGTGCCCTGAGACAAAGCCCTATATATGCCACACTAGTCAAAGCTTTACATGTGACTAATTTTTGTGAAGTTGTCAAATCCAAAATGTCTATGAAAACTCCTCCTTTTTGTGAGCCAAAATGCCCTTAAAAAAAGAAAAAATACCAATGCAAATCAAATAATTCATGAAGATATCTAACTACAAAATTTACGTGGAATTGTTGTCTTACGTCATCATGGGAAATCAGGGTCTTTGACTTTGATATTTTGTTCTGTGTTCATTACAAATCTATTCTTCATATAATTCACATGAAAATATGACTATTACATTGGTATCATTTCATTTAACTAAGAACGATGCCATAAGCAGGTACCAACATAATACAATATCTGTACACACACCATCACTATAAAAGACCCTATGACAAAGCTTACTTTATTGTAAGGTGACCACAGAGTAAGATTCCAGTATATAATCCCTTTAGTATCTCCCATCACCATATAATTCTTGGCACCAATGAGCTGCCATATGGAAGGCCTCTGCTTACTACTATGGATGCATCATGAAAAGAATCATAGCAATAATTTTACAAGTCTACAGGACATATTTTGGCTTGTGACTGAGACAAAAATAATGGTTTTGCTTCTTCAGTAATTTTTTTCGATGAAAATTTTACTACCCAGGAGGCTATCATATACAATATGACTTGACTATGAAAATAGATAGACTTTGTGCTTTAGGCTAACAAAAACTACATTAATGAAGGGAATGCTATGAATGTCTCCAAACTTCTGTGGTTAAAATATGTCATCTACTAACCAGTCATTTTCATCAAAAATTGGCCTAAAGTACACTATATAAAATATTCAGTGCTATTTTATGTATATGCCAGGTTAATGGCAAAAAGGAATCAAATCCATGAAGAAAAAATATATACTTATATGTATGCACATATATAATTTGATACTTCAATGGATCTGTGATCTTATCAAGGCGGCTACTTCCTCCAGTTGTACAGACCACAGTCCAGTTACTATTTCTTACTCCATATGACACTTGCCCATTTTCTCCCATTAATCCTCTACAAGGATTACTATGGGTATTCCTCCAAATCTCTCTGCATTGTATGAATACCAAAGGATTATATAGTCCATCCACCGGCTATCTCTTCTTCTTGCTATAATGACTATCCCAACCTCCTATTCCACTCAGACATGTCTCTAGTAACGTATTCCTGTGCAATTTATCACTGGCATTATGTTTCAGTGACAAATGATGTAATAAAAGGTAGAGCATTAGTCTTAGAATTAAGAATGTCAGAGTTCAAATCCTCCCTCAGACAATTATTGGGTGACTCTGGGCAGATCACTTGATCTTTTCAGCTTTAGTTTTCTTATGTGTAAACAAGGCATAATCATAGCATCTATGTCCCAGAGCTGTGGTGAGAATCAAATGAGATCATGTATGTAAAGTTCTTTGAAAACCTTCAAGTGCAATTGTTCCTTTTGCCTTTTGGGTGAACTACTTTAGAAAATTTCTTGAGTTCCAAATTCAGTGAAAACTTGTTAATGTAATGTTAAATGAAGCACACTGAATTAAGGATATTAAGTATGACTAATTGTAGATATTTCTCTTGTGATGACAAAGTATGAAGCAGCTTATATTTCAGTTGAAACTTATATCATGTTTTATAACATTGACACAACTTAAATCAGTTTCACATTCATCCCATTATTCTTTTCAAGATTCCTAAGTTTTTCTGATATTTATTTTAATTTTGTAAACGTAATTTAATGTAATATAATTTAAGTTACCTTCATAACTGACTAAAATAGATACCTAATTTGGTTTTATTATGGATTTTATTTTAGCAAATGTTAAATTTAGCAAATGCTCCAAATTATTCCCTTAAGCTTCAGAGGCAATGGGATTTCATGATTTTCAGTATCCCAAAAGTATGTTTTAGATATCATTATTTAGCAATATGCATATGGCAACAGCTTACATTTATCTTACAAGGTCTGCAAAGTTCTTTTCTTTCAGCAACCCTGGGATAGATAATACAGGTATTATAATCTGCCCTATTTTCCAGAAGAAAGCTTACGAGAAATTATGAATCTTTTCCATGATCTTGAAGGATTAAACATCAGTCAGAACTCAAACCCAGTGCTCTTAAGTCCAAAACCAATACTTTTCACTACTCCATGCTGCCTGAATGTGTGTATGTGTGTGTATGTGTGTATGTGTGTGTATTATCTTCAACAAAAATCCTACTCCATATGTCTCATTGTTCCATGAAGATAAATTTGTTTGTGGAAGATGAGGCCAGAAGAGTGAGAGCTCCTCTATCAGGTACTACCAAGCTGGAAAGACTTCAAGTACAAACCTGACGATAAATTTTGTCTCCAATCAGAGACCAGCCCAGCCAAGCCCAGAGAGGCTTTTCATCAATAGGCTGTACATATAGGTGATTAATTCTTTGGCTATGGCAACTCAGGAAACAAAGAAAAATATAAAATGGGTCTCAGTCTTGTGATTCCACTTCTCTCAAGACAGAAAAAAAGTGGGCAGAGCACACAAAGAATCATGCAATTGTTAGGTCATCTATAAACTTGAATTTAACTATTGGCATACTCTAAATTGGTACAGTGTAGGGATTTGTCCAAAATCAACAGGTTGGTTACGTTACTGGAAGAAATTAACTCTACCTATAGTGATATTATCACTATAGATGAAACCAAAACACACAAAGAAGTCATAACTACATGAAAGGATTATTTCTGGAAAAGGCAAATAATCATAGTCAGATTTTATATATTGCTTTAAAATTTGTAAAGCAGTTTATATACCTTATTTAATCTTCACAACAACCCTGTGAGATAGGTTGTATTACTAATCTCATTTTGCAGATGAAGAAACTAAAGCTCAATGATATGCCCAGATTCCCGAAGCTAGGAATTATAAGAGGGAGCATCTGAACTCAGATATTCCTGACTCCAAGACTAAGTCTCTACCCACTGTGCCATCTAGTCCCCAATAAAGAAAATAAATAAAATATCTTTCACTGTGTATCCAAAGGCAATTACAAATATTTCTATTGGATATAATGTCATCTCAGCTTGCAATGTTCATGATGTGTATAAGCTAAAAGTTTATCTAGACTATAATTTTAGCATACATGCCAAAACTTGTTGAAAGTAATGGAGACTTGGAGAAACTTTACAAAAACTTGACAAGATCTTCTAAACTATATACACCATTAGACTAACAGAATTTCAGGGTTAGAAGGGACCTGAAAGATCACGCAGTCCACAGGTATGTGAACAAGAATCCCCTCTAGAAAACATCCATCAAGTAACCACTTAGCTTTTGCCAGAAGATCTCTAGTGAGGAGGGGACTCATTACCTGAGAGGTATTCCCATTCTGCCTTAGACTCTGTCCCATCTTGGATATTTACTAGTGGTGTACTCCTGCTCATTTACTTAATCCTATAGAGATCCATCTAGAAAATGGGATTAAGGCTTGTAGTGGGCATAGGTATATAATGCAGTAGGTAAATTAATGAATTTGGAGTCAGACAGTCTGAGTCGAAGTCCTGGTTCTACTATATAATTATACTTCTGAACTTCAGCAAGCTACTTTCTTTGTAGGGCCTCAGTTATCAAGGATGATAGTGAATAACTGGATAAAAATTACCAATCATATTACCAATTATTATAATCAAATAACATATTATGATAAATATGAACATACATGTCTATTTTATGCATATATATGACCTATTAATGATTTCATCACTGGGGGAAACTATTTTCTCTGTGCAAAAACTTCCTTCAATAAAGCAAATTATAACCTGTGACCTAGTAAGTAACTAATAAGAGGCAGTCTGAGGAAAAGACAGGGTAGGTAACTTATCCAGGGTCACATTTAGTGGAGGGAGGGAGAAAATAGGAACATAGATTTGTGTTGTTACTAGTTTAGAGAACTCAGTTTATTCTTTGAGAGAAACAAGTAAGTGACACCAAGGACATAATGTTAGACCTGAAGACATGAGTGCAAACGTAGTCTTAGATACTTCCTAGATGTGTGAGAATGGGCGAGTCACTTAATCTTCGCTTGTACCATTGGAGTAGTAACAGTACTTATCTCCTGGGCTTACTTAGCACAGTGCCGAAATTACACTGCTATTTTATATATGTGTGTATCCATATTCATATATATTAAAATCATGTTTCTGATAAATTTCACATGAGATAACGATTCAATAATTCTCTGATTATGAATAGCAAAAACAAGTAAAAATAAAGTTTGAAAATGCTATTTGACATCATCCTGAACATTTCTTATATTTACTAAAGAATGTTAAAGTGATTTTCTATAGATAGGTCCTCTATAATCTGTTTATACATGATATTGTCTTAATTTCATCAAGTGCCAGAATACTAGATAAAGGACCTTGTAAGAACAAGATCTATGAACACTCAGAGGAGACTGACCTATCAATGGAAAATCAAATGGATAATGGATGTAATTGTCCATGGAGTTAATAGAATTAGAAAAAAATGGAGTGGTCCTCAAAGTCAACAAAATAGTAATGGGGCATAATCTCAAAAATTATAGAAGGATAGCTATTCTATTCCAAGGCAAACCATTCAACACCACATTCATACAAGTTTATGCTTCAATCATTGATGCCAAAGAAGTCAAAATAGATCAGTTCTATGAAAACCTACAACATCTTCTAGAAATAACACCCAAAAAAGTTACATTGATCATAGGGGATTGGAATGCTTAAAGTAGGAAATCAAAAGATAATTGGGAAAGTAGGCACATTTTGGTTCAGAGTATAAAATGAAACATGATAGAGACTAATAAGAGTTTTTTCAAGCTATCTCACTGGTTATAGTCTTTTTCCAGCAAGCCAAAAGGTGACTCTGTAAATGGAAATCACCAGATAGTCAATATTGAAATCAGTTTGATAATATACTTTGCAGCCAAAAGTGGAGAAGCTATGTACAATCAGTTAAAACAAGACTGGAAGCTGAATGTGGCTCTGATCATGAGATTTTTGTTGAAAAATTCAAAGCTAAATTGAAGAAAGTATGGCTCTGATAGACAGAGTGCCTGAAGAACTACAGAGAGAGGTTTGCAATACTTTACAGGAATCAGTGACAAAAAAACATTCAAAAGAAAAAAGAGCAAAATAGCTGAGGAAAGAAGGAAAGTCAAAGGCAAAGGAGAAAGTATATATATGTATATATATATATATATTATATTATATATATATATATCTTCAACTGAATGCAGAATTCCAGAGACTGGCAAGGAGCAATAAGATTTTCTTAAATGAGAAATGCAAAGAAAGAGAAGAATGGGAAAGACAAGACATCTCTTCAAGAAAATTAGAGATATCAAGGAAAAGTATCATGGCAAGATGGGCATGATAAAAGACAACAATGGTAGGTTCTTAGCAGAAGTAGAAGAGATCAAGAGGTGGCAATGATATGCAGAAGAGCTGTACAAGAAATACCTTAATGTCACTGATAACCATGATCATGGGGTTATTGATCCAGAGTCATACATCCTGCAAGCATTACTAATAATAAGGCTAGTGGAAGCGATGGAATTCCAGATGAGGTATTTAAAAGCCTAAAAGATGACACTGTGAAAGCACTGCAGTCAGTATGCTAGCAAATTTGGAAAACTCAGCAGTGGATTGGAAAAGATCAGTTTATGTCCCATTTCTAAACAAAGGTAATGCCAAAAAATGTTCAAATTACTGAATAATTGAATTCATTTTGCATACCAGCAAGGTTATGCTTAAGGTAGGCTTCAGAATTATATGAACCAAGAATTACCAGAAGTGCAGACCTTTTGAAGAGGCAGGGGAACTAGAGACCAAATTGTCAACATTCTCTGGATTATGAAGAAAGCAAGGTCATTTGGGAAAAAAAACCACCCAACAATATCTACTTCTACTTCATTAACTACACTAAAGTCTTTGCCTGTGTAGATCCCAACAAAATGTGGGAAGCCCTCAAAGAAATGGGAGTACCATATCATCTTACTTGTACCTTGAAGAACCTGTATGCAGATCAAGAAGTAACAGACCCAAACATAGAACAACTGATTGGCTTATGAATGAGAGAGAATATGAATAGCATGTACATTGTCTATTTATTTAACTATGAAGTAGAGTACATCATGCTAAATACTAGGCTGGATGAATCAAAAATCAGAAATAAAAATGCCAAGAAAAAAAACCAATAATCTCAGATATGCAAATGATACCAATCTGATAGCAGAAAGTGAAGAGGAATTAAGAAGCACCATGATAGGGGTAAAAGAGCAGAGTGTAAAAGCTAGCTTGAAGTTTAACAAAAAACAAAATAAAACAATGAAACTGAGCATGGTAACTGGTTCCATCACTTTGTAGCAAACAGAAGGAGGAGAAATGGGAAGTGTCAGATTTTATATTTTTGTGCTCAAAGATCACTGCAGATGGCCACTGCAGCCACAAAATTAAAGGATGTTTGTTCCTTGGCAAGAAAGCTATACAAATCTGGACAGCATATTAAAAAGCAGAGCTATCACCTTGTCAAGAAAGATCATAGAGTCAAAACTATGGTTTTTCCAGTAGTAATATATGGCTGTGAGAATCAAAGTATAAGAAAAGCTGGGAGCGACAGAACTGACTTCTGAATTGTTGGGCTGGAGAAGACTTTTGATAGTCTCTTGGACATCAAGGAGATAAAATAAATTAATTCAGACTACTCATCAGAAGAGCAAGTACTGAAGGTGAAGCTTTAATTACATAATGAGAAGATAAGACTCTTTGGGAAAATAATCTGATGTTGGGAAAGTTTGAAGGCAGAAAGGGAGACAGGAATGGCAGAGGATAAAATGGATATACAGTGTCACAGAAGAAATGATCTTGAACTTGGACAGACTTTGGGAGGTAGTGGAGCATAGAGGGGGCTGGTGTGCCATGATCCATAAGATCAGGAAGAGTTGGACATGACAGAAGAGATGAGCAACAACAATGTACATCTTGGCAAAGCTCTGGAGAAGGTCTATGAATTGGGTTTCAATCTGAAAAGTCAGGAGTCCAGGCTTCTATTGGACACAAAAATATACGTCTTTAAAAATTACAATTCTTCCAGTTATGCTACTTTCAGGAAATCATGGAATACACTCAAAAGTCTCAAGGAGACCCATTTACTCAAAGGAACAATGAAGAGACACATAAGCAGATATGCATATATTGCTAATTATTATTTGTGGACAAAAAGAAATAAAATATACAATCCTAGAAATGTACAATTGGAAAAATAATCAGGCTGGCCATTAGGACAAGTGTGTTGGGAGAAAAGATGGACAGTCCTATTGCTGTACTTGTATTTACAGAATATTATCATTCCTTCTAAATTGAACCTTCCTTTCAAATTCTCAGTTTTGTATTACGGCATCACCATCCTTCCTATTATCCAACTTCATAGTTTTGGATTCATCCTTGAATTATCTCTGTCTCCCTCTACACCCAATAAAATCAGTAGCCATGTCTTGCCAAGAATAAGACTCAACAGTATCTCTGAAATCTAATCATTCTGCAACACAAAATCACTACCCTGGTTCAGCCTTCATGAACTCTCACCTAGATAATTGTAGTAGTATCCTACTTCTATTCCTTCCAGTTTCTCCTCTCTCCAATCTGTCCTTCACTATAATACTACAATTGATCTGTGACCTCATGGATGTCATTATTCTCTCTAATCATGTCCACAGCAATCCATTCATGTCTGCCTATCCTATTTAACTCCTGACCATGTCTTCCCTAAGTTTACAACAATAGGTCAATCCAGTAGATTGGGGCCCTTCTCATATTCTCCTGATATTGCATAAATATGACTGGAAAGTGTACAACTGATTCACTGGCTATGCCTTGTTCTTGCTACATGACTGGCTCATCAAATTTGTGGTTGTTCTGTATAGTCATATATTTCTTTGATAAGATCCTTTGCACTGCTTCTCATGTGTTAAATCAAAATAGCTACAAAAATAATAGTTTTAAGACAAATACATAGTCATATCATTTCCCTGTTCAAAAAACTTCAATGACTATTACTCTAAGACAACAGATAAACTCCTCAGAATTTAAAACCTTCCACGAATTGGTTCTATCATTCTTGGATAGAAAAAATGCATCTTGATCTTTTCTTAACTTCTAATTTAATTTTAGCATTTCCTTCAATTATGATTTTTTAAAACTTGCCATTATTCTGAGAAGGTGTCAATAGATTTAAAGGAACTGCCAAAGAGGTCTCTAACTACAAAAAGGTTAAGACTACTGCTATATGAGGCATCTGTAACAGAAGTCATTGTCATAATTTTTACCTAAATTTCACATAACTTAGGAATTTTAGCACTTTGTTCTTTTCCACTTTTGTTTCCACTACAAGACATCAAACATGTTACACAATCACTTAGTGAGTTCATCTATGCGATTGGGCTACAAAAAAAAAAAAATGGAGAATGTTGTTCCCAGAAGGTCACCAGAGCAGAGAGTAATCTAAAGTTCTAAACTCTGTCCCAACTATCTATTAGTACTACTTGTTTTAACAGATAGCTTCCTTGTGAGAAAGTGGAAGAGGAAGGCTGTGGTGGGGTAGGACTGTAAATTTAAATCTTTCTAACTGGGATTAGGTGAAATCAGGAGATACTCTCAGTGAAGGCAAGGCCCCTATGAGACACCATGGTATAAAATTTATGAGTTTCTATCCTGAGAATGAGGAGTATTGGAAAAAGAATGATGCCAACCGTCCAGGAAGGACAGTCTCCAAAATGAATCATGGCAATGGGATGGAATATGTAATCCAGGAAATCTGGCAACAATTATCTAGAAACAAAGAATGATTATTTATTTATTTATTTATTTCTTGAATTTCATTGCTCTCTGTCTTTTATATTTGGCTCTTCTCACTAAATTTTTTCTAACCTACTCAAAATTGCAAAGGAAAGACACAAACATATTAAGTGATTGCAATATCAGGTGAAAAATACATCAAGGTGATTTCAAACAGTTACTTAAGAGGTGAAGAAATGGAGACTATTGATGTAATTTTTAAACTTGGCAGTAATATCAGAAAATATCTGCAAATACTCTCTAAGATGGATATCCCAAAATATATAGAAAAATATCACATATATCCATTGAGTCACATTCTTATCTTTCCTTTTCTGCTATAATGATACTTTAATTCAATAAATTGTTCTAGGTGTTGTGAAACACAACATCACTTACATTCTATTTCAGGCTAGAGGGAAATGACATGAGTTGTTCTTTGATAAAAGCTAGGAATTCTCCACAGCAAAGGTAAGGAAGGAGTGCATTTCAGATATGAAATATCACAAGGGAAAGGGCAAAAGGCAAAAAAAAAAATGGAATGCTGCATACAAGACCAGCTAGCAGGCCAGTTTGACCATTATGCTTCTAATAATGCTACATAGTTACAAATCATAAAACATGATCTCAGATCGATCACAATGGCACATAACATATATGGAAAGATGCGTGAAATGTGTAAGGAAAATTTGGCAAGACTCCACTTTCAATAACCAAAAAAAATGTCATAAACACCATGGATAGTATAATACACTAGTCATAATAGTCTGCAATGCTTTAATTGGGAAGTTGTTAAAGAATTCTTCAAAACCAACCAACCTTTTGTTCATGAACTACTAAATGGGAACAACTGATTTAGAATATTAACAAAAGATGGCTTCAAGGACAAGAAAGCGGAGTTACGCAAATCATATAGCAAGAACTGATAGAGGCACAACCCGTAGACTTGATTGATGTCCTATGCATGCTAAAAGAAGTTGAGTGCCAGTGGATACAATGTGTAGGTGGGTTCTCCATGGAGGATACACAGAAGTCCATTTGACATTACACAGGAAGAAATTGCATTGTGCATGTGTAATCAATATACTCATGTTAAAGAGATCACAGATTCATCCAATTATATCAGGAGAGAAAAGGAAGGGGAAGGAGGAAAGAATGATTCAAAGAGAATGAAGGCAAAGATACAAGAGAGGGGAAACAGAATAAGGCAAAGAGGAAAGATATGAAAGGAGAGAAAGAAGACAGAAGGGATAAGGATGAGAGATGATTTCTAATTGGCACTGTATCAGATGCTTCTACTAAAATTAAATATTCAACTAAACCACATACATTTTCATTTTTCACACAAAACTTTGGTTAAACGAAGCTCCTCAGCCCATATGGTGAGGAACCTTGCAAACCATCAAAACCAAAGCCCTCTTTTCACAGATGAGGAAGCTAAGACCCATAAATGTTGGGATTTGCCCAAGGTCACGAAGACTAAACAGTGATGAAACTGAGATTTGACTCCAAATTCAACGATTTTGTCACTGCATTTCAGTGGCGCTGTTGAGTTGTTCTTTGTCCTTCCATCTCAAGACCATGCAGTCAGGAAAGTGATGCCACGACTTGCAAGTCAACTGGATTTAAACGAGGTAGATCTGTGCTAAGTCACCAGTCTTACTTTCTCCTCTGGAGCCATCTGGGTCCAGTGATATATAGATCAGGATGACTAGAAATGGACCCGGTGGTGGGGGGATGGGAGAGGAGGGTAAGAGCAGTGAGTTCAGGGCACAAGGTAGAAAATTTAAAATGTGTAGCAAGAAGCATAGGGTAGATATGATCCAAGTACTTCATCACTTTTGCTAAGATTGGTCCTGATTTACCAAAGTGTAAACTCAATTTCCCAGAATTATAATGGAGTAAGGTCAGGGGACAGCTGAAATATTCTTAAGATGAGGCGAGAGATTTCAGTTTTATCTAAGCTCTTATGAAGGACTTTGCCTGAGCACACATTCTAATGTTTTGAGGGAACCAAGGAGTGTTGGCTACTCCCAGGCTCCATGCAGGATGGCAAATGGCTTCAGGTGGTATTTTAGTGATTCTGCATCGGCATCCAAGATTTAGCTAAGACTGAGACAGGGAAAGGTGGAAGATTTCCTTGGGATTCTCCCAAGTCCCCCTGAATTAAAAAAGGAAAAATTCACCAAAACATTATAAAACAATCTAACCCTTGCCACACAATAAAATATAATAGCTTATATTCATTTCATCTCATATTTTAAAAATGATCATCATTAACTTTTTCAGAAACAAATGCTTGTCTTCCATAGTGCAGTTGAATAAAAAGAAAAATAGTAAATTGATATCAGTCCAAAGTTATACAAAGGATTAGTAGACTTCTTTACAAATAAATACAAACAAAATAAAATACATTTATTTTTAAAGTTTTCCCTACACTGGCTTTTTATGTACAAGATACTCCTCAGCAGTTCAAAGAAATAGACCAATAAATCCTTTAGGGTAAGATGCAAGTAAACAAAATCTGCAGACTATAGCCTTAGAGAAATGGACCCAAATGAGTATAGAAAATTAAGATAACCTCTCACTGAACTGAGAAAACAGGCAATAATCCTTTATACCTATTGGTTCACTTACGCCAGCCATTAGATTTCTCCCCACCCCCACTTCTTTTTCTTTCAAAAAGCCTAGGCAAAGTAGACGAAATAAATGAATTTTTGTTCCCTTCATACAAACACAGGTTTTGACTGGAATTTACAAGCCACACAGACCACAGTAATCAGGTAAATATTTAAAGATATCTTCTTTTAAACCAACATGAATTCCTTTGCCTTCTGTGGTTTCAGCATATTTTTATCTTTTCTCCATCTCATACAATTTCCCAAGGTTCTATACTTAAATGAAACACAAAATGAGAAATCTTTCTTGCAAATTAATTCTAAGGAAGGAATTCTTAACCTGTGTTTATGTCATGGAAACTTTTGTCAGTGTGGTGAAGCCTATGAACCTGTTTACAGTATAATGTACTTAAATGCACAAAATAAACTCCATAGGATCACAAAAAATGCATTATTTTGAAATAGCTTTCAAAATATCAAAAAAAAATCATATATACCAAGAATTTATTTCTTGGAGGTATGATTCCATCTCGAAAAGCCACTATTAGAATACAAAGGTCACTCTCCAGATCCGGAGCGGATCACTGCACTGGAGAAGGCTTTGTTGTTATGACTGTTTTTGTTTTTAGTACCAATTTGTGTTTTAGACACATCTGACTTCAAACTACAGACTAAAATCAACAGGAATATACTATCTTAAATACTTGAGCAAAACTCAGTAAAAGATACAGTAGGCAAACATTGTAGTCAGCTCAGCAGTGATTACCAACTCATGCTCCAAATTCACTATAAAATGAAAATCAATATTTCCACAAGTTCCTGCAACATAAAAGATAACCTTCATTGATTTTTCTAGACTTAGGCCTCTCTGATAAAATCTAATATAAATTTTCAACCATGAGGATTTGGATCAGAGCAGGGGTGATAAGTCCTGCACATCTCTTAAGAGGTGGAGAATTTTTTTTTTTAAGTGTACGTTCATACTATTTATAATTTGCCCTGTGCAAGGGAAAGCCTTTTCCACTGGTGCTATCAGGAATCTCTTCTAATTTTTATTACTGTGAGGCTAAAGCCTGTTCCAGATAATTTGGAAATTTCAGGGGAATTGTGATAGGGCTGATGGTACAGCCCTGGCTGACTTGAGAAAGGAGCTAACCCGTAATAGCCTCCATGGCCGGGCTGATTAAATGTTGCCATAGATGAAAGGCCTGCCATTGCCGCAATAAATTAACCAATCACACAAATCCCAAGTCAGTGCTAATCCTTCCTTGATACTCTGATCCTCTGATCAGCTCAAGGAGGTAAAGAAACTGGCTTGTGACGCTTGGTGCTCTAACCCCTGGATTTCATGTACACAACGAGCTAATGATATCTTGCTGACCAGTTCAATGGGATGAACTTCCCTTCAACCCTTAGGGAACACTGTGGCCTTCTTAATAAAAAAAAGAAAGAAAAGAAAAGAAAAAATGAAAACTGACACGCAGATGGTAGGGTTTGTGTTTTACTGGGGAAATGCAGAGGGGATAGCTATCCAACACTTGTTAACCAGAATAATCATGAAGCTGAGGCCAAGGTATGAAATATTTTGTATCATATGAATATGGATGATGACATCTAAATGATAGTGAGAAAATAAACAGAAGCAGGAAAACCAACAAAGTCTAAGTGAGGAAGATGGGAGACATTTCAAACTAATTCTGCAGTCTTTTTATTTTGATATCATGCACTGTTCCAGATCGGAGTATCTTTCTATGCGTATTCTGTATTGTCTGGATAACTCTCTGCTTTGGATTTCTGGAGGATTCCTTATAAGCAAAGCACACACAGCAAATAAGAGATGGTTCTCTGCTTTGTAGCATGGCTGCGGTGTGATTAGCATCAGATTTCGGAATAGACTCATTTAATCAATTAGCAGAAGGTCTGGACACATGCAGTGTCTTCCTGTTAATTATGTGAGTGCTGTCTCTGCAATGTATTTCACGGAATTGAGTCTGTGCAGGATGCATTAGTGGACTTCATAATTGGGGAAACTTTTTTGTGTGTAGTAATTGGTTGCTAGAAGTAAGAAAGCTCTAGGGTTTTCCTCTAGGGTTTCACACATAAAGAGTTTTTGAAAGGACTTCATTATCTCTCTTGGTCAGTCCCATGAAATTAAAACCAATTCATTTATAAGGGTGAGGAAGGAAAGAAGAGAAAGAAGGTAGGGAATCGGTGTTGTTTGGAAATAAAACTATTCTGTATGAGTAGCAGCAGTATGATGGGCAATGCTTTAGGGAACACTTGCTGAATTATTTTATTTGGGGAGGAAGATGGAGGAAAGAAGATTGATAATTTTCCCAAAGTGAATTTTCAAGATTTTCTATCCCGTCTTTAAAATTTTAATCATATTTAAGGAAGTTGATAAGAGAAGGCTCAGAGTTTGTAACTGGAGGGATGAGGATGGTATTCTAGATTTAAATATGTTCATTTACATAGAAACAAACGCACTTTGTGAGAAATCAGAGCCATAATTTAAATAGTTTTTATTTTATTGAATTTTAAGCCCATCTTATCATTCATCTTCTTTTCTATTTACATGATGTGTGTGTGTGTGTGTGTGTGTGTGTGTGTGTGTGTAGTATATCTCTCCGAGTGACCTTCCCAGAGGCACTGCTTCTCACTGCTGGACTTAGAGAGAGCTAGCCCAGTTGTAAGGCACAGGTCTCATGGGAATTAATTAGTAGGAACACTAGAAGAACATAGCTTACTCCCTGCAAGGCATTCTGGGCCAACATTTCAAAATAACACAGCTATTTCTGACAAAAACTGTTTTCCAAGAACAACAGATGTTAGAACAGTCCAGAGAGGTACTTAAGTAAGTTTTATTCAATAAAACAACAGGGTTGGAAAGAAATTAAATAAAGATCCCCTGTAGAATTTAATCCCTTTGAATTTACTTCTGATGTCTCACACCTGCAATATTTATTCAAATGTAATATTTATCCTTGTTAATAGTCACGTATAATATGGTAAGTATGTACAGTAGTGCTATTAGGAATTTGATTAGCTATTAATCCAAATGGAACGCTGTTCTTTGTAATAAATAATTAAAAGTGAGACAAGTTCAAAGATACTTTATCCCTTTCAGTATACTGAAACTTTCCAATCATTCTGCCTGGCGATAAGGTAACATTATTTCTATGCTATTGTTTTTTTTTTCCATAAAAAAGATGGATTGGTTACAGATATCATTATCATTAGAATATGTATCTGTGATAGGCAATACTGAAGTAAAGGGAAAGGAGGTGGGAGAAGAGAAAAAGAATGGTATTTTATATTTTATCATTCTCAATTATTTTTAAATTTGGTTTCTTTCTGCTCAACCATCATTTTTTTTTTGCAGTCTATGGGAATAAAAAAGTACAGTATTTTTATTACATTTTGAAGTACAGGAGAAACTCAGTAAGATTAAGCCTAAGTAAATCACATGAGTAAGAGGTGCTAGGTTTTATCAATCCTCTTCTTCATTAACACAAAGAGAAAAATATACAAAAATTGAAATAGCTGGATTTTTATATCTTTCTTCATATTTTAAGTGCAAAATGAGAAAAAATACATTAGTAGACCTTGCTTTCCCCTAAACTAAGCTAATTTCTCAGGTAACCAGAAAATATTAGAAGAAAATGAGAGGACATTTTTTAAGTTGACCATATTAAGCATGACCTTTCCAAAGACCTACTCGTGATTTTTAGGAGAATTACAGAGAATAGTGACAATGAATAAAACTCAGACCCCAAAGATAACATTCATGGGCAATTTGTTTTCTTCTATGAGTTCATAATATAATGTTCTCACTTCAGAAAATAGGAACACAAAAGGCTAACCCTTAAAAACAGGCTTACCACTATAAAACCCCTTTCAAATGTATTATTTGAGTTCACCTAAAAATCATGTTCAGAAAAGAAAGGAAAACTTAGGTATTTTGTTTCTCCCATTTTCAACTTAGCCCAGGGTCTTGATTTGGCTCAATCCCTCTACAAATCAGAACTCTTCGTAATACAATGCTAATTCTCTTCACCAGAGTTTTATCAAGAATTGCTCTTAAGCCCCTTTCCCCATCTTCCTTATTCAATCATTTCTTCCCATGGCCATCACAAATACGACATTGCTCCTAAGCTACTTTCATGTTGCTCTGAAATTCCCACAGCATATTTTGTCAAAGCTTCATAGAGTTATATATCTGAAAATGACTTTTCGAAGTCTTCTACTCCAACTCACTTATTTTAAATGTGGCTTATTCTTGGCCACCTCCAGAGTGAAAAAGGACCTCCAGGGAGGGATTGGTACCATATTTCCAAATTTTGGTAATAGGATAAAAGCCATGGCTAGTCTCAGAACCTGGAAATATGAGTAAACCAACCGGACCAGAAAATCAGTCTTCCCTGTCAAGTCCCTGAACTCCCTATGGGGAGTAAGCTACAATTTAGATGTGTACCCTTATGTACAGAGATATGAAGTAATTCTAACAAGGTCACATCAGTGGTAAAGTCAGGGGACTTCTGCCTTTAAGTAAACCTAAAAAAACCTTAATTATGAAAATGACTAATTATAAAAAATGATATTTACTGACCCTACATCTAAAGTAGCTAGTTGGAACTCCCAAGGAGATTTACTTGTAGGCTATTGGTGAAGAATTCAAATTTCACAGTCGTGTTACCTTTTATGATTTACTTATAAACACACATACCAGAGTGGAAGCAGTGAGGTACTCAACTGTACAACTAAAACACAAAATGAGATTACTAGAAGAATATTGTATTCTGGTGTTGTTGTTTTTTACAGGAAGAAGTGTGATAGAGTGGCAAGAAAGCAGGGACTTCAAGTAGGAATGCCTAGAATCTAATTCTCATCCAAACAATTAATACCTGTGTGTCTGTGGACAAATCACTTTAATGCTCTAATGCTGTTTCCTCATCTGTACTTACATATCTTAAGAACTAGTGATTGCCTTGGTCTAGGTACACATCTCATGATGCACACTACATTTCCTTCATGCTTTACTAGACTGTCCCATCAGGAACTCGGGCCAAAAATTCAAATTCATAACTCAGAAGGCTATCTTCTATCATTACGTCTTTCCATACTTGGCCAGGATGGTCCTCAGATTACAGGGATACAGTCTATCGCCACACCATGTACAAAGCCCTTGCAGTTTGGCAAAATCTGGCAAAGTTTGTGCTCACCTAGAATGACTTTTTAAAATAAAGGGTCACTACTACAGGCCAGTGAAGTATCAGAGTTGGTCACTTTGGTGATGCTTTCACATCTGAAGAATGAGAATAGCAGTACTCATCCACCAACTACCCAGGGACGTTGTGAATATTGCATGATCAATCAATCAGATTAAAGTGCTTGGTAATATCTATAATTTCCCTGATGCTCAGAATTCACTATTTTTAAGTGATTTTTAAAAATTATCAAACATTTATTTTCCTCTTTCTACTCCTCTCCCCTCTGGGGGACAAAAAAGAAGAAATATAAAGCTCTTGTCATATAAATCATAACGTAGCAAAGCAAATTCACACGTTGACCAAGTCAACATGTATCTATCTTATTTTGCATATTTGTCCATCACTTCTCTGTAGTTAAGTGGGTAGAGTTTTTCATTTTATGTTCCCTGGAATCATGATGGATCACTGTGCTAAGCTGAGTTCTTAAGTCTTTCAGAATTGTTCATTTTTGCAATATGATGTTATAGTGTAACTTTTTTTTGTTCTACTTATTCTACTCTGAATCAGTTCATATAATCTTTCAAGATTCTTTGAAAATGTCCCTTTCATAATTTCCTATACTTTGATAGCATCCCATCACATTTATGTAACATAGTTCACTCACCCATTTAAAAAGGACTACCTCCCATAGTTTCTAGTTCTTTGCTATCACAAAAGAACTGCAATCTCTCTCTCTCTCTCTCTGTCTCTCTCTCTCTCTGTCTCTCTCTCTCTCTTTCTCTCTCTCTCTCTTTCTCTCTGTATGTTTTTGTATATTTAGAACTTTTTCTCTTTCTTTGTTCTCTTAGAAGTACAGGCCTAACACTTAGGAGTACAGGCCTAAGTACTGCTGGATCAAAAGGCATTCACAATTCAGTCATTTTCTGGGCATAGAGTTCCAATTGCATTCTAGAATGACTAGATCAGGGGTGGGAAACCTACAATGTAGAGGCTACTTGTGGCTTTCTAGGTACCTGGGTGTGGCCTTTTGACTGAGTCCAAGTTTTACAAAACAAATTCTTTTATTAAGGGGATTTGTTCTATGAAGTTTGGATTCAGTCAAATGGCCACACTTGAGGACCAAGAGGGCCACATGTGGTCTCGAGGCTGCAGGTTCCCCACCCCAACTCCCACCCCTGAATTATACCAGCTCACAGCTTCACCAACCATGCAACACTGAACTTGTTTTCCTTCAAACTATCCAACATTTGTAATTTTCTTTTTTGGTCAATTTTTGTCAAAGTGAGGTTTGTGTGGTAGAACCTATGGGTTTGCTTTAATTGGAATTTTAAAATTTTAGTGGTTTTTTTTCTTTCCTCAGGTTAGACTTAGTCACCACCATTTGCTGATATCTTCAAATCTACCATGTTCCTCCAGTTTCCCAGCTTCCACTCTGAATAGAACTCTAGCTCTCACCATAGAGACCTGGGCTCTGGTTTATAAATATTTACTATATCTAACTAGGACCCAGACCTACCATACTTCTCCCTTCACCACCTTCATTCCATGATGCAGTATTCTTCTCTTCTACTTCATCCTCCCCTACTTTCCATTTCAACATTATCATTC
>CM053773.1:136046723-136072334 GCA_028658325.1 Potorous gilbertii | reverse complement strand
CATTACAAACTTCAAGCACAAACCAATATTATGAAGAATAATGAGAAATGAAAGACTTAGTTTCTACCTTGATCAACCTAGAGTTGATATTCGTCAATTTGGTTAATTTAGTCAAGTAGATGGTTATTTTACTGAAAAAAACTGCTTTTTTGGGGAAGGAAGTAAGCAAAATAAACAATGAGATGTCACAGTAGCAAAGTCATACAGTCATAAGACAGACAGTAAGTCAGTTTATTTGTCTTGGCAATAAAAGGCAGTCAAGATGAGTAAATACCTACAAGTATGGGGATAAGTAAGATGGCATCAGTCATGAAAAAAACTTCATTTAAATATCTGATAATGAATTTCCACTATATTGGAATCAGAGTGCTCTTTGTTTCATCACAGTTAAACTAACAACTATTTAGCTATCATACCTAGAATGACTATTTAATTTGTTTTTAGCATACGTATCCTTTTCAAAATTAGACTTTTTCTTAAACCAGGACAAGGCAGCAGAATTATGTAGGTTAGATGCTGAATAAGGTACAAAATGCATATAATTTCAAAATTCAAAGAGATTAAGTTGTCATCATAAACATGCTAACATGTCAAAGAAAACTTTATCCCTTCTGCAGGTTAAAGGCCATAGTTAAGTTCTAACTTAGTATTAGAAATGACTTAGGTGTAGTGCCAGGCTACCGTTTTGCAGGTCAGGAATCTGGTACCACTTTCCTTAGCAACTGGTACAATTATTAGAATTACCACTTAGAAAGTGGTAATACTGTATGGCAACTACCAACAGCACAAAATGTCACTGTTGCTAAATTAACTAAAGAGCTGGTAGGTCTGGAAATACAGGTATTGAGTTCGTTTAAAATAAATTCCAACATTTTCAGTGGAAAGATTTCTTAGATCTTAGTACATTCTTTTGTCAAAGAACAAGGTAATCAAAATTTAAAGTTTTTACTACAATAACCTTGGATCCTCTAGAGAATATTCAGTGAAATACAAGAGAGGTTTTAATACCTGGAAGCACAGCTGCATTATGGTCAGGTCAATTTAGGAACACTATTGAGACTCTAGGCCATAATGACTCCATATGGAGCTGGAGAGGAGCTAAGGTAATAAACTTTCTCAGTGTGATTTCTTTGCTCTGTGCAGTTTGGGCGTAATTTGGCAGTTACTCATCTTTCTTCCAGTGCAGGTTTTCCTTGAAGAGTTAGGTGTTTTTTTTTCCCTCTGTTCATCTTTGCTCAAAAATTCAAGGAAAAACATTGACCAAACTCAACAAAAGTTTTTTGTTTGTTTTATTTATGTCCATGTTTAAATGTGTACATAGGAAAATCTGAATTTTTCAATAATAATTCTCTGCTTCTTGACACCGCCCCCAACAAAGATGTTTCTCTTCATTTTGAAATGGAATAGAAAAAAGAGAAAGTAGAATTAGCTTCCCCAGTAATAAGATGACTCTAAATGAGGCATTTGAGGACAGAGACATAAGAAATTGTGGACAGCTGCGGACAGCAGATTTGGGACACTGGTATCAGTGTATGTAACAAATCTTTATTAATAAGTACATTAAATCCCATATTTTTCATTTATAACTGCTGCATAATTTCCTGTTAACACTTCATGTAAATTCCAGATAAGGTAATAATTTTTTTTTCAGAATTCTATTTCTGTTTCATTATATGTTCTATACTCTGCCCCACAGGTCAGTTGCATGATTGAAGTTTTATGCCTCATTAAAATTCCACTAGTTAAAACATGGAGACAGAATTTTGGTAATTCCTTTCTCCATAACTATAATTAACCATTCCAAGGCATACTTGTGCTCCATGTAGTATAAGTTTAAATAGCATGTATATATACACATACAAGTGCATACATGTACATGTATAAAGGAGTGTCTCCATAAAGAAAGACACACACATATATAAATGTGTATACATATATAAAATGGTGAAAAGGTCAAGGGGGTCTCAATGTCCTAAACAGAAGGCTCTTATCTTTCACTTGCTCCAGTGACTGAAAATCCCTGCCCTACCACCTCCCAGTTCAGTATTTCTAGCTAGCAGCTGCTATCAGAAACCTAAATAACAAAAATATGCAAACTTGCACACTAATTCCCTTTGGAGATAGATCTTGGCTGCAGCCCTGTCATAAATCAGAGAATTTCGATATGAAATGAGGCAAGCAGCTCTAATCATTTCTGCATTTCAAATTGGATCACTGGCTCAATCACTGGGCTTTTTTAAACTGCTTGCCTAAGAGCAAATGTGAGGCGGGAGATAATTCTGAAGAAATCTCTTCTTTTGTGGCCGTAGAACTCTTTTAACTATTTCAAGACTGAAGGCCACATTCTAGTGATAGTAACACGTATCTGCTGTGAGAGATATGGATCCTTCAAGACATCTTCCTTCTCTTTCAACTCATAGAATTCCATCAATATCTGCATATATTATATATATTAATATATGTGTGTGCATTTTGGTATTTGTGTGCATAAAAAGGAGAGGGAATAAGAAACATCTGACATATATCCATAGCATATTTATCCTTAGAGTTTTCTTTTTCTTTTTTTTTATCCAAGGTGGGATTCAATTGAACCTAAAGGATAGTTAACACATTTATTTTTTCACTGAGAAAATTCATTTCACATCAAATGAGACTGTCAAATACAGAAGGTATTGGACTTTCTATAATGAATCATCAGTTTCGGGAATATGTACAATGCATGCTGCATTACTGTTTTTATAAGAAAAATTTAAAAAAAAGAAACAGACATAATACTGGTAAATAAAATCTTCCATATCCAAATGTGGAACCCCTAAGGTCTTTAACATCATAGATGACATTTGAAATTGCTCCTCATTATACCACTGATTTTCTACCGCTGTATTTTTTAAATAAAGCTCTAAAAACAAGGTATCTAGAAACAAATTAGCCTTTAAGGCAATTATAATTGGCACAGAATCTTCTTCATTCCATTGATAATTTTTTGCTCTAAGTATCCTTTCTTACCCAAATGACATTAAAGGTTTGTTGTTGCAGTTTCAACTTCTTCAATGCAGGGCGTTGAAACTGAATTTAACTCTATAATCTGTAGGTTTTTGTAACCTCATGTAAGCCTAATAGTAATCAAGTGACATTTTAACAATAAGCTCCCTGCATTTTGAGTATTGATTTAAAATGTTTATCAAATTTTTGTTTTAAACAGTTTTTTGAAAGGTTACTCCCCTTGGCCCCCAAGCCACACATACGCATACTATGTTCAACTTTGAATATCTACTATTGTCTGACCCTTCTGGAAATTTGAGAATACATGATATACTGTTTCCCTGATGTTTTTTTTGTAAAACTTAAGAATGTATTTAATTAGCATTGCAGCTACAAGTGAACTGTATCAGAATTGCATGCTGATATAGGTGAATATCACCTGTTATTTTAATATTAACTTCCATTATGCTAGCCTAATGAAAAATGCAAGGATTACCAGGAATTTTTATGGATAACTTTAGAAAATTCACAGCAATGTAACTGTATGAATATGGTTCATTGTCAGTGGTTCTCGGAGTAATAAAGTTGACAGTTTTTGAACCTTTTGTATAAGAGGAATAAAATGTTTCTCGAAAGAATTTTCATATATATATATATATATATATACATATATATATGTATCCATACATGTCTTCATATATAATTTAAATATATATATATTATATACACACTTTTAACTATTCCCATCTTTATTAACATTGAAACAGATTTGTAACCATTCTACTAAAAAAAAGCAGTTTATTGCTAATAGCATTATTCTAGTATTTAATGTTCATATCAGTCAAAACTGAAATTCATTGCTATTGGTGAAAGTTCCTTCATTGTTAGAACTAAGAAGTCAGTAGTTAATGGTATAGCTGGTCTCCCCTGAAGCTTAAAGAAAGTTGTCTTACCATTTCCCACTAACGAGAATGACTATAAGAGAGTGGATTAATGAATGGATTAATGATTAATGAATCCAACATTCAAGTATATACTCTTATGACTGTTTCATGTCAATAAATAACATTTTCTAATTATTTAAAGGCCTAAATAAAGGGGAATAATGTACATTGTCATCTTTTTTTAATTTGTGTTTTACTAAAAAAAAAAATCAGGGTTAATAGGGAGAATTTCTTAGAGTCCTATCCAAGAAATTTGTAATTTAAATTTTTTGTTAATATTCATGGTATACTTTAAAAAAAAATAAAACCTGTAGAAATGGTCTCCACAGAGAGTCACCAAAAACAACAAACTATCTATAACTTTATCATCACTTTTTTTCTAGACCTAAAAACTCCACACTGTACAGTTTCATTGTTGAGTAAAAAATCAAGAAACTGAAGCTATTTTAAGAATACAGGGGGCTGCGGTTCCCCTCAGTAACTTATCAACTCACCACTGATAAATACTTATAATAACCTTGCATTATCTCACTAATCCCTCCTATTTTTATTTTGCTGGAAAGGGCATTAGTGTACTAATGCTAGCCTTTAACACAATAGAGCAGCCCTCTCGAGTCTGATATTTTTTTTTTCCTAAGAGTATGGCAGGTATCTCCTGTAAAGGGATCGAAGAGGTGTTTTGTAGGAAGACAACTGTACTTGCATGAATCTTCTTTCCTACTATGATTTCCTATGCTCCTTTCTTATGCTACTGCATGAAATTTTTGAAGCCGCTTCTCCAAACCCATATGAGCGGCCTCTACTTTCAGGATTTTACTTTCTTAAGGTTTGCACACCACCCCTTCCTCCTATTTCCTTCAGATTAAATTTTCACTGAAAAATCCACCTTTGGTTTACACCTAACAGATGAAAATGCTTCACTGTGACCTAAAAATCACAGTCCAATCCCTAAAGAGTAGAAAATGCATAATATTTTTCTCAGGTCTGTTTCAAACAGTTACACTTAATAAACACAGAAATAGCAGCATGGATGTAGACATGTGTCAGATTCCTGTTACAACATGAGTGTGCATCTTTTTCCCCATTGCTTCTGGCTTTTCTGTCTATGATCTATCCTTAACAATCACCTTCCCATCATTTCCCCCTCTTAATAGGAATACTTTTAAGCTCAAAGAGAAGGGATGGAAAACATTTGGGGTATTTTGGGGGGAAGGATGTGGTGTTAGGTGTTCAAGAATAGTTAGTAGAAAGGTCTTCTTACCCCAGATAGTACCAGTGGATAGTGAAGCTGACGGTTGCCCATCAGAGACCCCAAAGTTCCAAGTCACTGCTATCAGCACAAGGGAACCATGAGGGAGACAAGGCAGCAGGGGAGAGGTATACGGGCAGAAAGTTGTCAGAGGTGCAGAGCTAAAGGTAGGGATATGCCAAATGAATGAAGGGGAGCAATGAAAGGGGAGGAAAGTTAAAAATCCTAGGCACAAGCAATATGAAATTGTAGAGGAAGGAGGGAGGAAAAAAAATCTCAGAGAGAATATAAATAATGGAGCAGAAAGAATCAGGGAATAAGAATCTCCATTTAGGCAAAAGATGAAAAGGAACAGCTAGCTTAAGCAGGAGGAAAAGGAGCAAGAAGTGAGTGTAGGCAAAATAAAACATAGAGGACAAAGACAGGGTCAAACAAAGAGTAAAAGAAACAAAAAAAAACCTATCCTTTACTATAAATAATAGCTACTATATTACTAAATATGAATATATGAGCAACACATTTCTCATTTTAATTTCCTGATATCATTTATATTTATTATTTTTATTGTAAATTTTTCTTTTCTTCTTGATGAGGAGTACCTCAATAGTTTGAAAAAGGTCATCTTTCTGATGTAAGTCACATTGTACAGCAAAGCGAGTGAATAACAAGGAGCCTGCAAACATTGCTTTGTGTTGCAGCTTAAGAAAATTAATACTTTAAATTTGGATTAAAGTCATAACTCCCACATCACTTCACCAGACTTCAGTTTTCCCCAGCTGTACAATGGAAGGACCACACTAGGTCCAGACATATCTAAAGTCCTTCTAGATATCAAATTCATTAAGCTTCCTAAGGGGCAGGAGCTATTTTTCTTTTGATGTTTGCTTTGGTCCTTGAACGCCTAGTTTCTAGCATATAATAAATGCTCTCTCTCTCTCTCTCTCTCTCTCTCTCTCTCTCTCTCTCTCTCTCTCTCTCTCTCTCCCTCTTCTATTGAATTGAGTTGAATTTTATTACTGCAGATAAAATATTTGGTTATGAACTATAACATATATATTTTGTTTGACCATAATTTAGACATTTTGCTATCATTTTAAAATACATTGTACTACATGGCTGATCTTAATTTGATGCAATTCTTACACAATTACTGAATGCAGAAGAAAGGACAATCCCAGAATAGGTTTATACTTCCCTGTGGGTTTTTATACTCCTAAGTCCTTCCTTTCTTAACTTATTCTTGGATCCAGTCAATAAGTCAGTTAGTCAACAAACATTTATTAAAAACTTACTGTGCTAAATACTGGAGAAGCAAAGAAAGGCACAGATACACACACACACACACACCACCACTACTACTACCACCTCCACACTAATTGTAATGAATTTTAAGCTACTTTAAACTACCAAGAATACTGGTGATCTCATGCAGCTGGATACATGATGAAACAGGGATTTTTCATACAGACATATCTGACCATGTTCTTATCAGGTCAATGGACAGGAAGTATAAAACCTAGAAATCACTAGTTGCCACCTAAACTTGTCCCCAACTGGTCTGACATACATCCTTACTCTAGGAATTTAGTGAAATTCTATCTTAAATGGCATCCTACCCTAGAGTTGGCAGCATGGTTAATCTTTGACAAAAGGGCATTCACATGTCAACAAAACAAATGCCTAATGGAAGGTCTTACTGCAAAAGAATAAAGTAGGCCATTCAAACTGTCAATAAAAAGGAAATTTAGAAAAGATTAAAGGTTTGATGCTAGCATCATCATTTCCACAGAGAGTGAAGCTCTCTCCTAAACAGGTGGTGTTATATTGAGCCCAAAATAGATATCAAAGATTCTAAACTTAGATTTAAATACCTTCTCTGTGTGTGTGTGTGTGTGTGTGTGTGTGCGTATGCGTGTGAGCAGTTGCAAGTGGGGCAGGGGAGGGTTGCGGAGTGGGGAGAGAAAATATATACTTATTACATTGTCTTTTAAAGTGATGCTTCACCAGGTAATATGCTTTTGGAATAAATGGTAGAAAAACAAGAGTTACTGATTGAAAAGAAATGTTTTCATTTAACTTTCCATCTATACTACATTTCACACAGGAATCCTCTTGCTTTATAGTACAATACAATTTAAGTATGTGTGTGTAAACATGGATTATACCACATCAGAAACTAAGTTAGCTATCTCAAGAGAATTTATATCTCTGCTGTGTGTAAGTAAGCAGATTAATTCCTAGATCAAGCATGACCTAATGCATTTTCAATTCAATTTTTCTTTTCTTTTTTTCATATGGCTTAGAAAGCAGTGTTGCTGTTCTAATTCAACCAATATTTTACATGATTCCAACTTGTCAAGTTACCATTTCTGTCCTTCCACCAGTATCATGATTTCAACTAAAGTTACTGGCTGTTCTCATCAGATATGGTCAAAGATAAGAGCCAGGTAGTTAAATCTACCAGATAAATTGCCCAGAAAAGCAATGTTCAAGTATTTCTCTTACATGTTCCCAAAAATAATCTCAAGTTTTCCCAGTCCACATTACAAGACTGGAGCTACATATCTTATCTTCTGAAATTTTGGAAAAGATCCATTATTATTTGTGCTTTATAGACATCTCTATATGTAAACATAAAAAGGGGTCTGTCAGCTATTTCCTTTTGATTTCTACTGTACCTGCCAGGACTTTTTTAAGGTAAGGGTCTGTCAGCATTTCCTTTATAATATATATGACTACATTCTGGATTTTAACCATCAAGAAAAAAAGTATTTAGTAAGCATCCTTATACTCAGGGCACTTTAACCATTTACACATTAAATTCAACACTTAACAAAAGTCATGATTCTAAGATTCAAATCAAATATTATTCCTTACTTCCCACAATTGCTTTTTCCTCTTCAATTTTTCCTTTCTTTTCACCTTCCCATTCCTCTCCATTCCTTCCTCTCTTACTTTATTTCCTCTTTCTTTTTTCTTCCTTCTTTTCTTTCCTTTTCTCTCTTCCTTTCCTTTTTTATTTCCATTTTATAACTGAGTTCATAAGGCCAATGATCCTAGACTCCTATCAACATTATTCTCCTACTGTCAGTACAGTAAAATGATATAATGAAACTTTGCCAGATAAAAGGAGATATAGGGAAGGAGTGCAAGAGAACAGAAGAAGAGATACAAGGCTGAAATGAAAAATAGGCTAATATGTCATAACTTTATTAATACTATGTTTCCAACTCTTTAACATGCTCTTCAAATCTAAAGAAGAAAAAGCAACTTTCCACTTATATAGTTCTTATATATATACATACACACACACACACACACACACACACACACACACACATACACACATACACAGAAGACTTCCTTCCAGAGAAGGCTCTGATCAAGTTGGAAACTCCCTGAGGGAAAAGCTTCTTTTTTCCTTTACTTAAAAAATTATTTTCCCCATAATACCTAATGCTGAATTTTCAAGGCATGATGGGGAAAACAAATGTTTGCAACAAAATGACTCTACAGTTAAGTTTGGATTTAATGATTCAAAAGGTATTATAAAAGAAAGTCCTTTTCAGACCTTATGGTGATATATAAATGTGTATTAAAATTATTATTTTACATGTGATAATAAAGTACTGCCAAAACCTGAAAGCTCTAATTATTGCTTTATTACATAGATCAGTTTTTAGTTATATTATAGAACTTAAAATTAAGGTTTTTATCCATAATATTGTACAAATCCACAAAAGCTTTCCCTTCACTACTCCTAGGACTCTGATCAGATTGGAAACTCGCTGAGAGCAGACTCTTTTCTTTGCTCCTTCTCTCTACTTCTCAGTTCATTCATCATGACTCCATTGCTTTCTAAGTCTCCTTAAATCTGGATGAAAGGAAGAATATTCTATCCAGTACATTGCCAATATCCAAGAAGCAGCCATTAAAGCTCTCAATGGACCTGATTCTGGATATATCATGTGAGAAAGAAATACAGATGATGATAGGTAAATATAGATACTACAGATAGATCATTAATTAAGCACTTACTCAGTGGCAAGAATTATGGTAAACACTGGATAGGCCCTGACCTCAAGGAGCTTACATTTTCATGGGGAAAAGCAACATATGAAAGATAGTTGGAAAGGACATATTCACAGTGGCATACAGTTGTCATGGCCTCATAGATGCATAGATGTCTGTACCATTCTAAGAACAGTCAAAAGTTCACCTATAAGAGTCAGGAAACCCAGTGTCATTCAAGGTTTCTTGGTGTAAGTGATGGCATGAGTACAGATGGCAGGGTGTGTTGGTACCTGGGGAGTGGTATGGAACACTTGAGTCATGAGTTCATCTCTCAGAGCCAAAAGAACCAATGGGCAGAATCCAAGTTCTAAGAAAAGATTAAAGAGTAGATATTGCAGCTATGGATATTGATTATAGATAGTTAAGAATTTTCTCATTTTAAACCTTAAACAACAATATAACATCTGCTCCAACTGTCAAAGTCCTCCCAACTCTCAAACTATTGAATTCCATGGCCTGGGGGAGAGAGTTAAAAGCCAAAGGCACATAGAAGTCATAGGATTTCTCTGCAAATAAAGTCCAGCAAACATATATTTTCTTTTTTTCTGAATGAAATAGAAGCGAAATAAAAAATCCAAGAGCAAAAGTCACTTTAAATGTAAGAACAAGTGGAGAGGAATTGATATAGTGATGATCCCTTAAAAGGAATTCTGTGCTCTGAATTATAAAGATATTTCCCTTTATTTTATTTTTTTTTGTTAAAGGAAATCAGTAAGAGTATTACCCAGTCCAAGATCAAGGTCACAAGTTTTCTTTATCCTCACTTAGGAATGAGAACAATTATTTTGTCACCTCTTCCCTTCCTGAAAAGACTGTTTATAACCTAGGTCATAATTGGGAAGAGTGACAAGGGAGGCTCCTCTTAACAATATCAAACTCTTATCTCTTAGATTTCTTAGGACAGAAATAAAAAGTCACAGATAACATTAACACAAGGATGATGGCTAGGCAACTTGTTAGTGTTCCCTGGATTTGCATGTGACTCTATCCCATACATAGCACTGTGTTTGCAAGATAACTGTCAAGGAATCACTATTTTCCAAGATACTGTCCAGGCTAATTTTCCTGGTACTTTATCGAAGAGTTTTATCAGACTGCTGCATGATAAGTGTTGCTGCTATTTGCTAAGTTGGAATTTTTGTGAAATTCCTTAATTTTCTCTTGTTAATCCATCAAATGCAAGTATTAGGAGACATCTGGTACTAGAAGAAGAAACAACTTGTAAGTGAAGGAATGGGGGTAGGAGAAATAGAATGGATTAGAAGATATAGACTATGGTTTGGTTTACTTAACTATATAAAAATGCCAATTCAAAGGCAAATATGATGTCAACAACAGACAGATAAATAAACATTTATTAAGAACCTGCTATGTGTCATGAACTGTATTAAAGGCTGAGAATATGAAAGAAAAAAACAGTGCCTACTCCCCAGGAATTCTCAGTTTGAGGAGATAGACAATATGCAAGCAACTATATATAAACTATATATATATGGTAGACTGTAGATAATCTCAGAGGGAAGGCACTAAGATTAAGGCCAGGCAAATTTAGAATTCTTGGAAATACATTTTTCAGAAAAATATGAGGGGGAACTATGGCCGGTTTGGGGAAGGATAAAAAAAATTTGGAAAAGTTGCAATGGTGAGTGGGATAATGAATCAATTATCAAAGGGGTAAAAGACTTGCCTTGCTGTAGTGAAGACAATGGTAAAAAATAAATTCACCACATTTATTGAATTAATCTACTAGATTTCCCTATGGCATACTCCTCAACAGACAGTTATTACTTTCTTCTAAAATACTGTATGATCCACAATTCATCAGAGCAATTTTGAGGAAAATAGTTACTGCATTCATACTAAAATGAGAAAACTAATATGGCAATATGCCCTTTTCTCCTTCCCCTCCAAAAGGAAAGAAAAACATCAAAGGAGAAATAATAAATTCATATTTCCAAAAATCGCAAAATCAACCTTAAAAGTATTATAATCTCATTCATTATATCATTTGAGAATAATTAATCAGAACATTTTAAGATTTATTCATTCATTCATAAGAGTAGGCAGCTGGTCACAACAGATAGAAAGCCAGCCTTGGAATCAGGAAGATGTGGGATCAAATTCTGCTGAGGTTGACATTCTTTTACATACTGGTGCCATAACTGTGGGTGAGTTGCTCTAAGTCACCTACCCAGGAAACCCTCTAAGTCTATAAATTACACTTAACTTGCTAGCCAATTTTTATCTGAAGGAAGAGTTTTCTCAAAAGATAAAAGCAGAAATCCAAATACCTCTCAGAATTAATGAAATAGAAATCACAAATTTTTGTTGTTGCAAACATTCCTTTTATCCTTATATTCAATCACTTCTTTCAATAGTTACCTAAATGATTAAAAAATAATCAAAGCTTAACGTATTTTCCAAAAAGGAGAGTAACATGACAATGTCTATTTGAAATGTATGAGGAATTTTTGAGAATTCTTTAGATAGAGGGGATCCCATCTCATGAAGGGTATGTCTTGAACTATGAGGAATCATTGATAATCTTTCACCCAGAAAATGTACATGAAAATTCAAGATATAGTAAATACGCTTTTTCAGAGAAATTACAAAGGAAAATTATTACTCTGCAAGAGGGATATATCATAATACATTTACTATGAGGGACAGAGAATGAGAGGTAGGTTGAATATGTTTGTTTTAATACAGAGAACTGAATCTTTAACCCTATTTTAGAGAAATTCTTCTCTGATTTATTTCAATACCATTTCTTTCTGCCAACACTTCCTTCCATATGTTCATTCTCTAACCCCACCGGGAAGCCTCCTTTCGTCAGAAGTGTGCTAATCTCCCTATGTTTTGCTGCCATTGGCACCTCCAGCCCTCTTTCTGTTGCTCCCTTCCTAGTGTTCAAGAAAAACCTTTTAGGACTCTCAACAATACGAAAAGGAAAAATCCCTTTACTGAGCTAGCAAATGAAAGGGCTTAGTCTCCTGGAAATCCAGTGGCACAGGCATTTGTGATCATAAAATTTATGATCCAAAGGAAAATATCATTCATTTTTTCAGAAACATTTTGCAAATGCTTTGCATGCATTTTGTATAAATGTTTTTAAGGAATAAAAAAGAGGCAGATTCTCCTTTCTCTGATGTAATATTTACAGCAGAAACAATAGTCTAGGTGCTATATAACGTGAAATATTTAATACAGTGCCTTGACAGTGACTTTACAAAGCTATCACTAGAGAGACACATATACAAATATATGTACACAGTTCATAAATCTTGTAATCTGCCTTGTGAGAATAGTTTAACTACCCAATTAAACTGGAAAGAATACTAGATTTGGAGTTGGAGAATTTGGGTTCAAATCCCAGATCTCACTATCTATGTCACCTTAGACAGTCACTTAGAAGCTCTGAGGCTCATAGAACTTATCTGTAAAAGACTATAGAAGAAGCAACGTGGCACACCTGATAGAGCCCTGGACCTAGAATCAGGAAGACCTTAGTCTGAAGCTGGCTTGAGAAAATAATAGTGAAATAACCCTGGGCAAATCACCTAGATACTGTCTTCATCAGTTTTCTTATATATAAAAAGGGGATTATAACTGTACCTACATCCAAGGACTGTTGTGGGGATATAAAGTGCTTTGCAAACCTTAAAGCTCTGCATAAATGTTAGCTATTAGTATAAAAATACATTTTTTTTCCTTTTTCTAACACTTTGTCATTTCCCCATTGGGAAAAGAAAGACAAAAACAAAAACACAGTAACAAATATGCAAAACTAAGTAATTCTTTCGAAGTTATCTGTCTTTACAATGTTGTTATTAACTGATATATTGTTCTCTTGGTTTGCTCACTTACTCTCCATCAATTCATACAACTCTGCCCCAGCTTTTCTAAAACTATCCTGTTCATTGTTTCTTCTGGCACAACAGTTTCCCATTACATTTATATACCATAATTTGCTCTGGCATTTCACAAATTATGGGCACCTTCTTAGTTTCCAATTATTTGACAGTAGATAAAAAATGTGAGAAACAGTTCTGTATGCACATATTTTGTCTGTGTGTATGTTTGTGTATACGTGCATGCATATATATATATATATATATATATATATATATATATATATATATATAAAACTTGCCTCTTGTTTGTTTCTTGGAGTATGTGGCATGGGTATTACTAAGTCAAATGGTATATGTAAAATTAAATAACTTTTTTGAGCAATATCCAGACCATTCCAATTCCAAATCTATGATGTTTTATCCATGACCCACTAAAAATGGTGGGAGAAGTTCAAGACCAAAAGCTAAGCTCTAGGATTTACTATGACATACCTGTCATTATTTTAGGAAGATGACAGCAAATGTAATTTTTTAAACTTTACACCCTCTAACAGTGAATAAAACTAGGTTATATTGCTACAGAAATGAAGCAGTGAATTTGATAATAAGAACAGCCCAGATTCCCATGTGTATGCACCTGTAGAGAATGTGGAACTTCTGTCTTAGAATAATTAGACAAAACTAGCAATAAAAGTCAGAAGGCAAGTCATGGCACAATCTAGTGACAAGAGCTATGTGATGTTAGTATCACGGCAACAGGAATTGTGCCCTGACTTTGATCCTCTCTAAGTTTTACTAGTCTAATCTTTCTAAATCTCGGTTCCTTCAAACTAAAATAGGACTGAAATACGTAGGGTATTCAAGGGGAAATCACTGAATGACCTTAAGCAAACATGAATTATTGTACATGTTCAGCTGGGTAGTGATGGCTCTCTTTCTCAGAATCACAGCATTTGAGAGGTGGAAGACACATTATCAGGCTTCTAATCTAACACATGAACGAAAGGAAGCACGAGTATAAAATACCAAAATGGTGATAATGGGTCTGCGTAATGATCTTCCCCGATGATCTTCCTCTCAAAACAAGCCATTCCACCTTTGCTGGCAGCATCTAGTGAAGAGCCTAGAATCGGGAAGCCCTGAGTTCAAATCCAACCTCAGACATTTACTAGATCCTTGGCAAATTATTTAACCTCTCTTTGCCTCAGTTCCCTCACTTGTAAAATGAAAATAATAGCAGCATCGCAGGACCGTCATGAAGGTCACATAATGGAAGTGATCGCAGAAAACTGAAAACAAATAAATGACTTTTAAAAAAAAGATCAAATAAGACATTTGCAAAACACTTGCATTTGTGAAACACTTGCAGAGTGTCTGCCATATAGGATCCACATACATATACACATAACACATGCGCATTTATGTTTACATGCACACTTACTTCTTCTCTCCCTTTGACCATTCTAATCATAAGCAAGTTTTCCTGAGTCAAGCTTAAATCTCTTTCGTTGCAACTTTCACTAACCATTTCCGATTCTGCCCTTTGATGCTAAGCAGAAGCAGTCTAATCCCTCTTTCCCATAACAAGTTTTCAAATACTTAAAGACAGCTATCATGTTCCTCCAAAGTCTCCTCTCAAGGCTAAAAACTCATCTCATTCAACCGAAGGAATGCTGAATCCTGTCAAGATCCTTTTGGATCATGACTGTCATTTACTATGTTGTCTTTCTTCCAGCTTCATTTAATCTGCCCTCATTTTGAACTTCTCTGGTATCTCTTCCATGGTCCCAGGAACTTCAATATCAGGAAAACTAATCATCCATCAAGAACAATTCAGCCTTAAAAATAACACCTCATTAGTTCTCTCTACTATTCTGATTGGAGAGTGGAGTCATGAAATCCTCAACCACTATTTAGGGGGCATAGGACAGACATTTAATTTCCCTTGGTTGTATTATTTCTGGATTTCTTTTCCTTCTCCACCATGCTATCAGGCCAGGTACCTTCATCATTCCTTTTGCCACTTAAATCCTTAATCCTTCTTATTTTAATTTTCTTTTTTACAATTTTGAGGGCAGAAAGTGCTTTTCCTTTGCTTATTTGCAACTTCAGAGCTTTGCACAATACCTGCTATACAGTAGGAAAGTAACAACTATTTTTGATTTGTCATATCTGCCTTTATCAAAGTCAAGAATAAAAATGACCACAACAAAGAAACAACTCTGGAGTACTCTACCAGAATCTTTCTGTCACACTACCATTGAGTCCAGTCATCCTACCAGTCATGAATCTACTTGGTTAAATTAGATTTAATCTATATCTCTCCACTCTACATGAATAGAATAATATATATATATTTTTAAAAGTTTGCTAAAATCTCTGTAAACTATGTTTACTAGATTAATAAGATTGTCAAAAAAGGGAATGAAAGTATTCTGCTTTTAATGAAGCAATGTTGGCTCTTTGTAATCCCCACTTCCTGATGTTGATGTTTGTTATTTCATTGTAATCTATTCCAGAATTTTCCCAGGAATTGAAATCAAGCTCGCTGGCATTGAGTTTTCAGACTGTATTGTCTTCCCTTTTTTGAAAATCAAGGCAATATTTGCCCTTTTTCAATCTTGTGGTACCTTTTCTATTTTCCATGGTAGCCTAGTCATTGTATCTATGAAATCATTCAGGAACCCAAGGATGCAGTGCATCTCAACCAAGTCATGAATTCTTCAAGGGTAGCTACAGGCTCTCTTACCTCCTGCCCTGGGTATTAACTCCTTGTTTTATCATTTCCATTGTAGAGGTCATTCTGATTTTCAGAGAAAACAGACTAAATCCATCAAGACTACTTATCCCTGCCCTGAATTTTTGGAAATCTGCTTTCTGAAAATCTAAATCAATCTGTCTACAAATTTCCTTTCTTTTGTCACAAACTCTAGTTCTCCCCAGGGTTAATATCCTTCCACTCCCAGCAAATAGGATATTCCCTGAAAATGAGAATTTTTTTCCTGAATAGAATATACCCTGGATAATTTATCTATATTAAAAAGATGGCATTATCACTAATGTCATTTAAGAAGATTAGCTCGGGAACCAAGATGGTGGAGTATAAAGACAGACCTGCTCTAGCTCTTCCCCCATAGTCTATAAAATATCTGTAAAAAAAAGAATCTAAACAAATTCTAGAGCAGCAGAAGCTACAAAACAACAGAGTGAAAAAGACTTCCAGCCCAAGACAACCTGGAATGCCAACAGGAAAAGTCTATCACATTGGGCTAGGAGTAGAGCACAGCCCAGCCTGGGCCACTTGGCAAGGACAAGTCTGGGGCAGGCTCCAGGGTGCGAAATCACAAATAGCAGCTGTGGTATCCAGATTTCTCAACCCACAAATGTCAAAGACAGCTTCAAAGATCAGTGAGAAAGCTCTTTCACCTGGGTGAGAGAGAGGGATGTGTGGTGTGGCCCCAGCTCTGGCCCCAAGGCCACAGCAACCACTGCGGTAGCAGTGTCCACTCATGGAGCCCTCGGTCTAAAGACCCCATGGAAATCAAGCTGCTGATCTAGGTCTCAGTCCTGAGTGGCAGTCCTGAGGTGAGGAGGAACACTGATGTGGTGGAGCTGGTGGAAGCTCCAGAGAGGGAATCCTACTAGAAGATCCTGGGTAGAAAGAGTGCTTGTGATTACTCCCAAATCAGAGTGGAGGCCAGGAGAGGAGTAAACTCTCCCTTGATTGTGCTACCTTGGAGGAACTGAGAACTTACAGGTCCCTAGAGTGTACCCTCCACTTAGCAAATGACTCAACAGTCAAGTAGCTGACTGGGAAAATGCCCCAAAAAAGGGAAAAAAATAAGACTACAGAAGGTTACTTTATTGGTGAAAAGGTATTTTCTTCCATCCTTTCAGATGAGGAAGAACAAAGCATGCCATAGAGGAAGCCATAAAAACCAAGACTTCTACATCCAAAATCTCCCCCCAAAAATATGCACTGGTCTCAGGCCATGGAAGAGCTCAAAAAGGACTTTGAAAATCAAGTAAGAGAGGTGGAGGAAAATTTGGGAAGAGAAATGAGAAAGATGCAGGACAATCATGAAAAGCGAATCAACAGCTTGCCTAAAGGAGATCCCCAAAAATGCTGAAGAAAATAACACCTTTAAAAATAGACTAACCAAAGTGACAAAATGGGTCCAAAAAGGTAATGAGGGGAGGAATGCTTTAAAAAGAAGCATTAGTCAAATGGAAAGGGAGGTTCAAAAACTCACTGAAGAAAATAGTTCTTTAAAAATGAGAATGGAACAGGTGGAATCTAATGACTTTATGAGAAACCAAGAAATTATAAAACAAAACCAAAAGAATGGAAAAATAGAAGACAACACAAAATATCTCACTGGAAAAACAACTGACCTGAAAAATAGATACAGGAGAGATAATTTTTAAATTATTGGTCTACCTGAAAACCATGATCAAAAAAAGAGCCTAGAAATCATCTTCCAAGAAATTATCAATGAAAACTGCCCTGATATTTTAGAACCAGATGGTAAAATAGAAATGGAAAGAATTCACTAATCACCTCTTGAAAGACATCCCCAAAGAAAAACTCCTAGGAATATTGTAGTCAAATTCCAGAGTTCTGAGGTTAAAGAGAAAATATTGCAAGTAACCAGAAAGAAACAATTCAAGTATTGTGGAAATACAATCAGGATAACACAGGTTTTAGCAGCCTCTACACCAAAGGATCAAAAGGCTTGGAATATGATATTCCAGGGGTCAGAGGAGATGGGATTAAGACCAAGAATCACTTACCCAACAAAACTAAGTATAATACTTTAGGGGAGAAAAATGGAATTTCAGTGAAATAGAGAACTTCCAAGCATTCTTGTTGAAAAGACCAGAGCTGAATAGAAAATTTGGCTTACAAATACAAGAATCAAGAGAAACATGAAAAAATAAACAAGAAAAAGAAATCTTAAGAAACTCATTAAAGTTGAACTATTTACAATCCTACATGGAAAGATGTCATTTGAACTCATGAGATCTTTTTCAATATTAGAGTAGTTAGAGGGAATATATATATTTATGTGTGTGTGTGTGTGTGTAGGTGTGTATGGGTATGTATGCATATGTCCATTATATATGTGTAGGTATGTATATGTACGTGTATGTGTGTGTGTGTGTGTGTGTGTATATATATATATATATATATATATATATATATATATATATATACATAGAAGGCATAGGGTGAGATGAATATGAAGGGAGAATACCTAAAAAAAATAAAATTTACTGTTGAATGGAATATACTAGAAGTAAAAAAAAAGGAGATATAGAATGCAGGAAATCATCTAACATAAAAGAGGGAAAAAAGATCTTTTACAGTGGAGGAAAAGAGAGGGAGGATGAAAGAAAATAAATGAGCCTCACTGTCATGGGACTTGGCTTAAGGAGGAATAACACACACTCAATTGGATATGGAAATCTATTTAACCTGCAGGAAGGCAAGAGGGAAGGGGATAGGAGAGGGAATATAATAGAAGGGACAGAAAATTGGGGAAAGAGATAATCAGAAGTAAACACTACTATGGGAGGACAGGTCATGGAAGAGAAGTGAATAAATAAAGGATAGGCAGAGGGAAATGTGGTTAGTCTTTTACAACACTAATATGATGGACCTGTTAGCATTGTTACACATGTATGACCTAAATTGAATTGCTTGATTTCTCAATGAAGGTGGGTGGGGAGGGAGGGAGAGAATATGGAACTCAAAGCTTTAAGAATGAATGTTAAAAATTGTTTTAGAATGCAGTTGGAAATTAAGCTACACAGGCAAAGGAGGATAGAAATCTATTTTGCCCTACAGGAAAATAGAAGGGAGGGGGATGGAAGAAAGGTGGGCAATAGAAGGGAGGACAGCCTTCATTAGGAATATTCCTTCTCTGAACAGAAATTTCTCATACCTATAAGAGTCATGGTCCAAAAGTTCAAATCCCATTCTCAGATACTAACTCCTTAGTCAACTGTAGACTTCCCAAATTAATTATTTTCTGCTACATCCTTTGCCTTCAAGAAGCAATAGTAAGTAAAACACAAATAGTATCCTTGGACAATACACTATGGAAGCTATGTGGCACAGGGGATAAAATGCTGGGTTTGAGGTCAGGAAGACCTGCACTCAAATCATATTTCAAATACCTCCTAGCTGGGTGATGCTGGGCAATGCATTTAATCACTACCTATCTCAGCTTCCTCTTCTGTAAAATGGGGGTGACCATAATATTTACCTCTCAGGATGGTTGTAAGGATAAATGAGATGTTATTTGTAGAGGGCTTAGAACAGTGTACGGCATATAGTATAAAATATATATTTACCCCCCACCCCGCATACTGCAAAAAGTATCTTCTTGAGGAAGCCGAGTCTTTCAGAATTGACATCTTTTTTAAAAACTCCAAGTTTATTACTCCTCCCCAGTTTGCCACTCCCCCAAATCCAATGTTATTATACTCTGCTACCTCTGAAACAAAGCACTTTTAAAATTCAACTTCATATTGTGCACAAAGACTTCTTTTATTTGATATATTTCTATTTTGCTCCAGCATTTTCATATCCCTTTTTCTGAATAATCTTAATGGAAAGAACAACAGTTAATATTTACATAGTGTTTTAGTTCTCCATACAAACCTGTGGGGTGGGTACCACTATGATTCCCATTTTGTAGATGAAAAAGTTGAGGATTAGAGACATGAAATGACTCACCCTGGGACACAAAGCTTGTGTGTCAAGGGCAAGACCTGAATCCAAGTCTTCTTGTTTTCAAGACCAGCATTTTATCCTCTGTTCAAGGGTATTTCTCAAAATCTTTGCTTTTCAAAGTACTTTATCTAATTGCTCTATATTACGGGTCATCATCCTAAACATCAAATAACCATTCAAAGTTCCTTCTTATGATAGAATCCTGACCAAGCATACAGCATATCTTGACTCACTAAATGGCAAAGTGCTACTTTCTCCCCAAAATCCAGTCTGTTCTTCTGACCAGAAAACCCTGCAACATATGACAAGATGAAGCTGTACAATCTCATCCAACACATGATCTCACTTCGACCCTCACACTAACTTTGCTATTAAGCAAAAGCAGGCACATTTTCAAATATTGATTCCAACTAATGTCTGATCCTAACAGGCATGATCTTATCAAGACCCCACTATAATAGAAGGAATGTCAGAGTTAAACAGAATAGGTTTGGATAAGATCACCATCTTCTCAACGATGTGATGCTATCACAGAGTGAGGATGGTATTAGAAGTAATTATCATTAATAGATACTGGCAATGCAACGAGCAGGCCTGACTACAGCCTAAACAAATTTGACTGGAATAAAAAAAGGTTGGTGTAAATTATAATTTCCGGCACCAAGGGTTCTTCAAGTCATTTTTCAAAGGTTAAAATTATCTCTCTTGTGGACAAGGAAGGATGACTTGGTTATTTTTGGATATTGGACATAAAAGGAGAGGAAATTTCCTTTATTCTTGATTCAGGTACATTTATTTGTCGTTTTGCCCCTCATCTCTATCCAGTTATTTTTATTCTTTGGTGCAATTAGAGTATTTAAAAGGAGGTTTTCTCTAGCCACTCAAAGAGGTTAAATGCATTTGCTGTTCACAGTCTACCAGATGTCTGCGTGATAAATTGATATCCATCACAAGAAAAAGAAAAGTTTGTTGATATTGCCTAAATCTTTCACCAGCTTTAATGTACTCTTAATACACTGGTAAGCGTTCTGAATGTGTAGGAAAAGTATCAAATTAGCCTTTCTTAACTGTTTATGATCTTTGTCCTTCCCAGATTTGTTCAAGCTTTTACCCTCAAGTATGGGCAACATATAAAAGCTCACAAGTGCCCCATGTCAGAGCCCCTTGTACACAGAAATATCAGAATGCTTTGTCTTAACTCTCTGAAAGCATCTTTAATGATAGTAAGAACAGTATGCTTGGAGATTAGGGCTTCCTTAAAGTTCTATTATATGCTTTCCTTAATGGTAATGTTTATGTATTCTTCTATTAAACCCATAAAGAGACACACAAAATCATAAACTTCCAGAATTTTAGGTCCAGAAAAAGTACCTTCATGTGAATGAATTCCACTTTCTTATTTTTTTACAGAAAATTATATATTTTCAACAGTATTTCCTCATCTTTTTATATTAATAACATTCCTTATCTATCACAAGGGACTTCTTATATAAAATAGCACTTTAAAGCTATAAAGATTATAAATAATTAAGACATGTGTGCTGTTTTTTCCCTTGGAAAACATACACAAAAATGCCCACTTATTGAACTATCATTAATAGTGTTACTGTCATCATCTACATGGCCATTTTTTTCTTGTATATACCCTAAAACTTTCCTAGAGGGAGAAAAAAAGTCAATAAATGATATCTTAGCCAGTGTTAGACTTCTAAAATGTGTGATTAATTACAGGGTGCTGAAATCTCTTTGATAATCACTGAGGATGAATGCATCGCTGCAATCAGCAGACATAGAGAACCCAAAACACAACCAGTTGTTAACATGGTAAAGCAAAACAGAGCATTCTACACCTCCTATCTTGTCTAAAAATAATGCAGTCATTGACCTTAACATTATCAAACTGGTCCCATCATCAAGGTCAAATACAAGAACAAATAAATACTGTGTGGACTTATGTTGGTCAGATATGTGCATATTCTAAGTATTCTAAGAATTGACTCTACCTTTACGCAATCAGAGCACTTCTTCTACACAAAATACTATCAAAACAAACCATTCTTTTAAAATTGTTTCTATTGTTATCATTTTATCAAGATATTTAACTTTAACAAGCTTTGGAAAGAATACCAGAAAAAGGTAAATGCTAAGGAAAAGAAGAAATCAATAAAAAAGGAAGCAACCTCCTCTTCCTTCCCCTCTTTTTTTTGTTCCCTTCCAATGCCCCACTTCCACCATGAACATTTCTTTTCCTTCCTCTGCCCTTCCCTGCTCATGTCTTTACCATTTCCCAAAGGGTCAAGAAAAAAAATCTGAGAGGACAGTCACAAGGTAATAGCTGTTATCAACATATATCCTAAGAGACTATTGAGCAGACATTTTAGTTGATCCCTTTACCAAGGGAGAGAAAAGGTAGGGCAGGCAATCAGAGGGTCCTTAGACCCCAATAATATATTCTGGGCATGACTGATGAGGAATAGGTCCTGAGGTTCTTTTTAAACAGAAGGACCATTTTACACCTGAGTAAACCACAAGATGGGGAGATAGCACAAGGTGCGGCCCTCATGTTCCAGTCTCTTAACACTTACACAAGTATTAGCCACTGACTTGAATCAGGGAATGGGAGGAATGTTAAGGGGACAAAGCTAAACCTGAAATCTCTTTTAGCAACTGTGAGAGGTCAAAATGCATCATGCCGATTGTATTTCCACTTTCCACTCAGTAACCATGGGTTAAGCTAAGGAAACAAACTGTTTCTGGATAAAATGTATTGGTGTATGAAAAAGTACTTGGTACTTGGATGTACCCCTCCTCAGTATCTCTTTATATATTAAGGGGATTTATTAGAAAAGACAACTACCATGGCATGAGTATACAGGCATATTCAGCCTCATCACAAATATCCCAGGGTCCAGTATATACCTATAATGTCCTCTCTCTCTCTCCCCCCCTTCCTCTTTCTGTCTCTCCCTCCCTTCCTCCTTCTCCTAATCAGGGCAGTGGTACCTGATAGTGGATGATTGACTAAAGAAATCAAGATTGAAGTTATTCCCTGAGGCACACAGTACCACCAGATCAAAGAGTGCACATTTGGCATCTTGAAAATGCAATCCCACTGCTCTTTACCTCTTAGCTCCCTGACACAGAAACCAAAGACAATGATGCTTATAAATCAGGGATACAGTCTCAAAAGAGGTAAGAAAGACTAAAAGGGAAAAGTTAGAGATCTGGGTGGAGTCAATTGAATAAAGCCTCTAAAAGAAAGCTTAAGGCAAGATTCATATCCTATTTTTTCCATTGTTTTTATCTCAATAAAGCAGTAATACCAAATTAAGAATAATCACAGTGGATACTAAGTGTTGCATTCTCTCTATGGATTTCTCTTTAGAACAATGGAAAGATTTTCTATACAGAGGTAGTATAATGCTCTAAATATCAGGAACACAAGATGATTTATTCACATAATTTAGTTTAAAAAGGAGGGCTAAAATATTTTTTAAAAATCTGTATCATCTTTAATTATACTATCATTTATAAACAGATAATGCTGTTTTCCTCTAGTTACTTCAGATGCCATTATATTTCAGACGGTGTTAATGGAAAAAAAAAGTGAAAAAGACATTGAACATTTCATAAATAAGAGGACACAGAATAAAAACAAATTCCATCTTGATTTAATATCTGATGCTTAATGGTATAAAGAACATTATAAATATCAGTGAAATGCTATAAAAATTAATTAATGCCTACAGGAGTTACATAGCTTACTCTCCTTTTTTATCTGGTTGACAGTATATTCAGTTGTTTATGAGATCTATAGCTTATTCTCATTTCAATACTATAAAGGAGAGCTATACTCTAATTTAGACAGTTATATTGGACATATGAAGTTTAGTTCATTGAATTGAGAAGATACCAGTGGTTTCCAACCTTAGAAGATCATGTCTCCAACCTTAGAAGGTCACATGTCTTGGATTTCTTTTCCCCAAAACATTGACTTCCAAATTATGGTTCATTACCCTATCCATTTTTCAAGATTATAGGTTCACAGAGTCTTAGTATAAGACAGAATGGATGATCTTTTCACAATGAGAAAATTGTGCTTCCAGAGCACACAGTTAAATTTTATATCTATGAAATGGGAACCATAATGATGGCCAATCTAACAGGAATGGCTGAAATATTCTAGCAATGTTAAGCAAAACCTCTAGTATTGCTAGGTTCTTAGTATATCATAGTATCACAGAATGCCAGACTTGACTAGGACCTCAAAGAACATATACTGCAGTGGGAAAAGAAAAAGAGAAACACAATATGGATTTTTTTAGGTTTTCTTTTTTTTTCTCTCTCTCTCTCTCTGCTTCTTTTTAGGAGAAAATGGATCCTGGACTTAGGCATATCATGTGGAATATTATTGGAAAAACTCAACAAAGTATTAGTTGGCTACCTTTCTCTTTGGGGTCCTCACAGCTGACACCTGATGACTTAGTTTTCTTTTCAAATCTTTGCGTAGATAAGGAGCTATAAAGAGAAGGACAGATGGACAGACTTGCTCATGTACTTTGACAAATGAAGTGTAACTGTCTTCTGCAATTCAAGTGGTATGTAAGATTTACAGCAAATCTCTGCACAGTCACATAATAATAACACCACTCACAGCACCACTAGGTTTTTCTAGCTTAGAATGGAAGTAGAAAATTAATGCAGTTACGTAAGACAGAAGTTAAAATATTTGAGTTACTAAAATCTGGGGTCTTCTTTAATTTGAAATATTCAAGGAAAATAGTGAGAACTGAACAATTACAAGACACACATGTTACATCATTTCATTAAAATTTAAAATTTTCAGCTATTCATACTCAAGGAAGACTTGAATGCTGTGATAGATAAGTGGAATAATATTTTAATGGCACATTTCTCAGATCACAGGCATTTTTGGTTTTCCCTTCATTTTTTTTTTTTTACTAAATTCACCACTAATTATTATAGCTTGATAGTCATGCCTTTTTTTTTAGTATTTTGTGTCTTTTTAATCAATTAATAAACATTTATCAAGCAGCTACTATGTGCCAGGCTCTGTATTAAGAGCTAGGCACTATTTCTTAAAAACAATTAAAACAAACTTTAATTTTCTAAATTATTTATTGCAGTACTCCAAATATGTCTTGTATTTTTATCTTCCCTAGCAGTCAAAAGGGCTTTCCGTTTTGACCTTATAAATGTTTCCCAACACTTATAAATAAAGAAATTTCCTAAATGAAATGATGACAGAATAATCTTCAGAATTTAAAACTTTGTTATAATCAATAAGTGGAATTAATTCCATTATAGATACATAACCTTAAGGAAAAGGTTTTTTCTTGACAAGTTAGATTATATTGAAATTTTCATAAACAAATAATAGAATATTTAAAAGGTGTGATCCTATTATAAAGTGAATTATCACATCATAATTTACTATTTTCTGTATTTCTTATACTGATTCTGCTTAAAGCATAGCAAATCTATACAGAGGTGAGTTGTGCCTTCAAGAACAAGTCAAGACATGCAAAGCTGCAAAGATGAACTCAACAAAATTATTGATAGACCTACCATTTTCATATTTGTTACCGTTTACCAAATTTATGGCTTTTTTTATTATGGCACATATCTTAGATTGTGCCAGTATCTTATAATTGAATAGTTGATGATGCATTTCCAAATTTCATGCTAAAATGAAATATAAAGATAAATATGCATTAATATTAGCACATACTCATAACTCAGGAG
>CM053773.1:135988579-136046223 GCA_028658325.1 Potorous gilbertii | reverse complement strand
CTGTTGTAATATGTTGTTTTGGTTGAAGTACATAAAGCAAACTTGATATACAGTTGGAAAAGGGAAGTGTCCTTTCATACGCAAATAATACCTTAGTATTATTATAAAAAGAGTTTTGAACTTGCAGATTCCCTGAAAAAGTGCTGGGCACCCCCAGGAGTTCTCAGACCACAATTTGAGAAACTGTGATTCTTGCTGGTTAAGATCTTTCTGAATCTTGAAGCTGCCATCCTAGCTTTGATGCTAGGAAGTACGTCTCCTAGCTTTGATATCTCATGTCTCAATCTGAAAATAATCTCCTCTCCTGTCCTTTCCCCTGCTCCAATTTCGGTCCCTCCTCTCCCTTTTCCTTCCTCTCTTCCTTCCCTTCTCCTCCCTTCCTCAACCTCTCCTCTCCTGCCCTATCCAATCCTACCCTCCCTTTCCCTTACACCATAAAAATGCAAGGTTACTCTTTAGGTCTAGCTATTCAACCAGACTGAAATGTACCTAATCCTAATTGTACTAACTCATGTTTCTTTACCCTGACTTCAAAAAAAAAATGACATGAAAGACTTTTTCTTTATGTTACTTACCCCTCCATTTTCAGCATTTATTTAACTATGCAAATGTTTCCTTTTAGTAGAATAGAAGTCCTTTACTAGCTGGGATTTTTTTTTTTTTCATTTTGGCTCTGTATATTCAGTACATAGCACAGTCACTTGCATATAATTACTAAGGGATTAATAGGTGTATCCTGTGAATAAAAGTTTCTAGAATTTTGTCTAGGATCTATGTTGGCATCATCAGACTATAAATTTCATACCTCCTTCTCTTCCTCTATTTAAAAAAATGAAATACCAAATATAATTTTAATAATTATTCTTCCTTTTGTAAAATAATGGTGCCCATCCTTGTTACTGACCAACTGAAATAGTATGAAATTATAACAAAGGCCAAGAAGCAAATATTATTTACAAGAAAATTAAAATAGGAATTTTTAGTAAAACATTTCATTTTTAAAAAGATATAAAATTAACATTTACTTAAATACTTCATAGAAAAGAGCACGGATTAAAGACTTAACCTTCAACATATTAAAGTATATAAATACTTCACAGGGTTAAAAAAAAGATATATTCTATTGATCAGTTGACTTTAAAATACCATAGGCTGTCTCTGTTTAATTTTTCAAAATCTAATAAAATTCCTTTTAAAAAGATTACAAGCAAATGAAAATTCCCTTGAAAAACTAAATTTTATGCCAATGTCAAGAGTTTCATAAAATCAAATGATAGGCTGAACTGCTTTCTAGATTTTTAAAGGAATTCTTGAGAAAGGAAAATTTAAATTTGTTAAAAAAAATAATACTAGGGAAGTTGAAAAAAGGGTATATATCCAAAAGAGAATCAAAAAGAATGAAGACAAAGCTTGTTATCCATCTCCCAACAGAGAAGAAGTGATGAACTTAAAATTAAGACATGAATTTTTGGATATGCTTAATGTGGGAACTCGTCTGCCTGGTTATGCAGCTATCTATTATTTTCCATCTCAAATTTTTCTATCTTGTTTTTGAATTTGCTCAATTGGGAGATGAATTTAGTAGGAGGAAGACAGAATAATGATATTTTTCTTAATTTATATGAATAATAAATGGGAATGTGTGGGTAAAGAATGGTCCAAATTTAATGTTTAAAGCAAACGAAAATACCTGAAAGTAAATACAAAGGAATTTTGAAATAATCATTTGGAAAACAGGGAACTTGACTTCATCGAGCAGGTAAGAGTTGGGAAGACTCCATATGACAATTTAAATAAAACCAAGAAAAGTTATTCTGATTTTTTAACCAATTTCTTTAGAATCAACATTTTCCTTTCAAAATTTAGAGTTCAGAAACAATGTAATTCCACCAAATTTTATGATTTTTGTCAGTATTTCCATTTATAAATGTACACATTATAAGTAAGTGTACTAAAACACTACTACTCACATCCCTCACTACAGTATGAAAACGACACTGGTATCCTAATGAACGTGAGAGGCGATCACCAGCTCTGGCAGTCTCTACTCCAATTAGATAGGGCTCAAGTATGGATTTAGCAATGAACAGCGTGTCTGAATTCTGAGAATCAGTTTTATTATAAAAGTTTATTAGCAATGTTCATTGTCTACAGGCCACAAGTCTTTTAAAATTATTAGGATTTCAAGTAGCGGATCATGGAAATTTCAAAGCAATAATAATTTCTCTTTAATCTGGTGTATTAGGATTTGCAAAGTACATAACATAATTATCTTTTTATCAGACTAAAACTTATTAAAACATATTTATAATTATTGCTAAGTGGGCATTTTCTGGCTTACATAGTAACAGTGGTACCCTTAAGATTTAAAAACTAAATAAAAATGGATAAAGTAATTGACATAGAAATGGCTACTGTTAAGAAAGAACTTCATTGTAGCCACTGTAATATTTCATGAAAATTTCGGTATATCTACTTACAGCATAATAAAACATAGATTAATCAGAAAATTGTATTTTAAATATAGACTATCATTAATTTGTTATACTGTACTGGGAAAAGGTCCATAACCTCTTTTGTCAATAATATGCAAATAAAAGGTATTTAATAGTAGGTACTTCAGTAGACAGTAACAGCTATGAAGAATGATTGGTTCAATGTACTATAGATTGTGCTAGTATCTTCCTAATAAAGAGGGAAACACATACACACACATGTGCACACCACAAACTAGTTTTAGAATATAATTTAACTTAGATATTTGCACAATCTCTCTTTGCTTACAAAGAATGCAGGAGTTCTTCATAGAATAATAATGAAAGTCAAAATGGTTTTTACTGGGTGCACACAAAGAGAGCCAAATACTGCCTAAAAGCCATTCTGAGGCCTTTGGACTCAGATCTTATTATATCTCCTATTATAAAGGATCTCCTACTATAAAAATTTTGCTTGGGGACCATAAACATGAAGAGATGATTCTTCAATTGATCAACCTGGTTTATTAAATTATTTGGATTGGGGATTCCAATTTTTTTTTGGTATTATGGACCTTTTTTGCAATACAATAAAATCTATGAATCTCTTCTCAGAACAATATTTTTAAATGAATAGGATAAAATATATGATTCTGAAGGAAAGCAAACATATTAAAGTTATCTCTGTGTGCGTGTGTGTGCACACATGCATGTGTACGCTGTGTTTATTCCCAGATCTCAGATATGGAACTCTGGGTCTAGATTGGAGCCTATGAATACCTGAAATTCTTGAGGTAGCTCAGATTAGTGGATAGGATGCTAGACTTTGAGTCAGGAAAACCCAGGTTAAAATCCTAACCCAGGTACCCACTCAGTGTCTAATCTTGAGCAAGTGGCTTAAATTCTTTACACCTCAGGTTCTTCATCTCTAAAATGAAAGTTTTGCACTGAATGGCCCCTAAGATTCCTTCCTACTCTACCTGTGATCCTCTGATACTCACTGAATATTCTGGGATAGGATTGTTTCAAATAACCTACTTTGCACCATTCAGTCCTCCAGATCTCATGTGGAATTTGCATATCGGATGATGGGCACAATTTGGGAAATATTTTTGCATGAGGCAGTTAGCTACATACAAAGACACGAAAGCAGCACAGTTCCAGACATATCAATTGTGACAGACTAAGAAAGGCTATACTTGTCTATGATCAGATCAAGAGTTATGGTGGAAACAACTGTGGGACCTGTATATCCTTGTATAATTTAATTGTAAAGAGTTGTTATCAGTAATAAGTAATAGTAAGTAATGTAAGTAATAAAATTCAATCTCTGTCCAATGGGAGAAGAGTCTCCTAGACTTACAAGCCTAGCTCCTTGATACCTTCAGAGCTGTGTATTTTTTTTAAAGGATCAATTTTAGGGGATTTTCCCAATTTGTTTATTATTTGTTCAGTTTGTTTATTTTTTGCATGCTTATATTTAATAATCTTGAATATTTTTACTTATTTCAACCCTGAATTTCCTACAGTTACTGCTTTCCAGCTTGGAATAAATGTACGTCATACAATCTTGCTGATACTTCTTGGGCTGCTGTTGGTGGTCTGTGTTTTTGCCTGTGTAGGTGCTTACTTCTTAATTTCCCATGCTATCATTCTTGCAGATGGAGCCTGGAACATGTTGGTGATACAAAAGATTATTTTATTAAAAGAAAATATAGCTATGAATCCTCTGTGATATCCTATCACAAAGCAGAGGTGATCTCATATTATAAAAGGCTATCCCAATGGCCCACGACCTCTGTCAGGTCCTACCAAGGTAGAAGGATTTGAAGTCCCAACAGACTGCTGTTGTAGCAAGTGCTTTCCTAAGCTGATCCACAGTGTGATGTGATGGAATATGTGTCTGTGTGTTTGGCCATGTCAAATCTTTTTTTAAAAAATTCTACTAAATCATGGCAGGGGAAGCGGGGAAGGTGTTTACAATCTACCAACAAAATCACTTCCTTTGAAGTACCAAAGCATAGCAACTTAATTCAGGAGTAAAATCAATAATAATTCTTTCTAAAGTTTTAAGACGGGAATTCTAAACCTTTCTGTGCATCATGAGCTTCACTGTCCATCTGGTAAAGTCTATGGACTTCCCATAAAAATCTCTTTACATGCAAAAAATACCTAAGATGAAAAGATGGCCAATTATTTTGAAATACAGATATCAAAATATTAAAAAAAAGTCAAGTTCACAGACATCCCCTACTGAAAGAAATGGAAGCAATACCTGTGGTACAGAGTGTGAGTTGTTTTGATCCTAACTCCTATATAAGAGAATAAGTTAAAGATAGAATTTAGAGTTCTAATTGGCCTTGGTTTTACAGATTCCAACACTATTGCCAGAGCATAACAAAGTTGTTTACTTATTTCTTGTTCATGTACAACTGAATTGTATGACAATTAATTTGTGTCATCTTAAAAATAAAGGCCATTGTATATGTTATTAAATGTGAACAGTATTAGCCTGGCTAAGGAGATAAAGCAAGAACCTTATAAATTACCTTACTAAACAGTCATTTAGCATGATTAACCTGTTCCCTTCTAAACTGCGTAGATTACCGTCAGAGACGAACCACTTGGAAAAAATCCAAGCAGCTCTTTCCATGTAAAGCAAGAACAAACCGGTTTTAAGTGATTTCTTTGGGAGGCAACCAAAGATGATTCCTAAGGGACAACAGAAGTATTCAGATTCAGCTGTCTCTTAGCACTCACATACCAAGGTGTTATTATTCAGATCCATTTTCCCAGCAAAAGGCCCCCATGTTGTTCCAACCGGAAGTTGCCGCCGACTCTGGATCTTGCGGTCCCTATCCTTCTGGACCACCTCCAACTCTCCTGCAGACAAAGAAAACAAGCCATGTTTAGAGTACTTTCACTTGTGCCTTGACAACAGCCACCTCTGTCTTTGTGTTTGTTTTACATGCACAATGTTCTGAGGACCCACATAATGAGAATTAATTATGCTTGTCTGAAAAACAACTGATCTTGTCATCCTGAGGAAAGAAAGAAAGAAAAAACTAAACCTTTTCCTTATAATTATATTCAAATTTAGCTTATGGAGCCCAATTTCTTTCTCACATCTTTTCACATACATTATACTCTGAAAGCATTTCTATTTAGCAAGCCTTTGAGAACCAGAGGGAATAACCCTTCTTCAAATGGCTTTGTTCCAAGGCTAGGGAATGGAGGAAGAAATAGCAAAACATACTGGGGTTAAAACCCTTAATATATTTGACTGTCAAAGTAACTTTAATGGGGCACTCAATGTGAGTTTATTTACTTCACAATAAGGGATAGGGAGCCTTTGGCAAATGAGGGCTCTTCACAGCTATTCAAAGAATTTGGATCAAAAATTGGTAGGTTTTAGAAATCCCTCCATTATTTCCATAGGGTACGATTTCTTTAGATAAATAAGAATAAGTATCTTAACTCATAATACATAGGGATGTGTTCATTCAAATAAATGAATTTTATAATATATTTTTCTTAAAAGTTCCCTTAATTTTGGATATGACCAGCAAATGGAAATAATACAAATGAACCCAGAATAAGTCAGGCAAGAATGGATCCTCCACCCTCATACCGCCTTGCAATGAAACCATGTCAACCACAACAAACTGATGAAAGAATAAGAAAAAGGGAATTTCTCAACATGCCCAACTGACAGAAAGAGAAATGAAAAAAGTCTCAAACTAACTGTAGCTTTAAAGCTTCTTTCTTTAGATGTCTAATTTACATAAACAGTGACACAACCCCTCTATCCACCAGTTTTCTAATATCAAAATGTAACTTTCACAAAATATTTTATGTTTTCTTGATATTTCTGTTCTACACACTTGGTGCTGCAGCTACTACATTGAACACACGGGCATGTGTACTCATTGAGTTTACTCTTGGGTGCCAAATGAGAAAATGACGGCAAATGCGGATGTTAGTTATAGCATCGTTCTTCAGCCATTGGCCACACTTGGATGAAAATACTTTATTCTAAGTTGCTGCTGCTGTGTTTGGTGGGGTTTTTGTTTGTCTTTTGTTTTATTTTTTTTTCTTTTATTTTTTATTTATTTACTTTTTAAATTTTCTACAATCTGCTATTGTTTTAACAGCACAGTCTAGTTACATTTGGGACTTTTCCATTTGAGTTTAACTGGTATTAATAGCACAGTCCCTAAGCCTAACATAAGTTTCAGTGATGTAAAATATTCCTCAGCTGTTTTGATATCTGTTAAACTACTATGGTTGAATTTGCAAAAAAATTTTTAAAAGTCCACATAGGAAGCTCATTCAAACAAGCAGGATATTTGGACAGTGAAACCATTCTGAAGTAGTAATTCAACAAATGACACCAACATTGATTAAATGCAAATTCATAACCTTGCTATTCAGTTTTTGTTTTATTTTTATTCCCATCTTCTGGCCCAAAGTGGAAGACATGGTAATCATCAATTTCCCCCTACTTCCTGGCTCCTGACCTTGGTAAATTGTAGTAACTTAGCAATAGCTCAAGATTATAGAAAGTGACTAACACAACCAATAGTTCCTCTGTCTGGGGGAAAATTCATTTGGAGGTGAAAGGGTAACAGGTCTTCAGAGGACAGTCTGCTCAGGATACACTTGTGCTAGGTGGGAGAAAAGTCTATTCCCTAGAGAGTTCCATCTTATAGCCTTGTCAATACCCAACCCCTGGAAGGAGGTTGGGGTGAAGGTTAGGTGGCAGAGAACATGGAAAATATAGTCCATAAGGGGAGCACCAGTCAAAGGAATGTTGCTGTAGGGGTGGTACGCTGGAGCAAAGCCCTGATCACTCTGTTCTGTTGACTGTTTTGCTTAAAATCAGTGATATAAAAGCAAAGGACATTCAAACCCTATATTAAGGAAAAATAATAATTGATATTTATGTAAAAACAATACTTCTCACTACCATACTTAAAGCTTAATTTACTAAAGGTCAAAGAGAAATAGATCAGTTGTTTCCAGCATAGAGTTTATCTCCAACACTTCAATTACCTCAAAAATGTGATTTTTCCACTTTTTAAAAGTGGCTAAAAATACCCTGACATATCTGATTGAGTTGGATATTTTAAAGTAGTTTCAAATTTGAGAATTTTTTTTTTTTTGTCAAAGAGAAATCATCCATAAGGGTAGACATGCATACGGCATCAGACAGGTGTGTTCTTCATAACCTAGAGCCTCCCTCTCTTTCTAGTATTTTCATATTACTCCAACCCACACACTCGAGGGTAAAGGACCCTACCAACCTACTTTCTATTCACAGAGAGCTTCCTCTCCTGCCCATTGTGTCTTTAAACTAGACATCCCTCATGCCTAGAACCATCTCTCTCTTCAGGTTTTCATCTTGGAGTCATTGGCTTCCTTAATGAAAGGAAAAGAAGAAAGAATGCTTTCTTCTCCAGAAGGCTTTTCTCACTCTAACCAAGTCCTAGTACCTAGCCTTTTAGAGTTATTTTCCATTTTCTACCCTGGGGCCTTTGCCGCCAATACTACTCCACTCTCCAAACTGAACCACCAAAGAGCATGCATGGTTGGAGCTAAGCCTCTTTGCTCTGCAAGCTTTGACTAGCATTTTCATCTTCACATTAACCATTTCATTTTCAGTCCATTTCATTTTCATATGTCACAGATATCTTCCCAAATTCCATTTATTTCTTACTCTGATACAGCAATCAATGACCATAAATCCCTCCTACAATTGCTTCATGAAAGGGTGGTTTAATGGATGGCTTGATATTCCATTCACTACCATTGTAATTTCATAGATCTTAATTTTCTTTGGCCTCCAGACTCTTAAAATGTATTGTCAAACCCCCAACCCCTCCCATTACAATGTAATCTCCTTGAGGGCAAGGAGTGGCTAGCTTTTTGACTGTATGTCCAGCTTTTCAGAGAGTAATTTTTTCAGTCATGCCTGATGCTTCATGACCCCCTTTTGAGATTTTCTTGGCAAAGATACTGGTGTACTTTGCCATTTCCTTTTCCATCTCATTTTACAGATGAGGAAACTGAACTAAGCAGGGGTTGAGTGACTTGCCCAGGGTCAAAGAGTTAGTAAATGTCTCAGGCTGGATTTGAACTCAAGAAGATGAGTCTTCTTGACTCCAGGCCTGGCACACTATCCACTGGGATTCCTAGCAGCCCTTTGGAAAGTAGTTAGTACATATTAAGTGCTTAATTAATGCTTTTCCTTCATTCATCTACTCTATATTTGTTATGTTCCACCTTTTGATGAATATGTTGTTTCTGTCATTAGAATACAAACTCCTAGAGACCAATAGGTGTTTTCAATTTTTCTTTTTATCCATAATGCTTAACCTAGAACCTGGCACATACTAAGGTTTTATTAAATGTTTCTTTACTGAATCTAAAATAAAATAATGAGAATAAGGTAGACAGCCAGACAAAACATTATCAGACCCCAATTACATTATAAAGCAGTAGCCATCAGAACTATTTTGCAATAGTTGAAAATCAGACAAGCAGAACAGCGTAGCAGACTAGATAAGGAAAAACCAGAAACAATCAAAACCAGCACTCTGATGTTTGATAAACCCAAGAACATAAATTCCAAGGGAAAGGGATCCCTTTTGACAAGAACTACTGGGAAAACTGGAAAGAAGTTTTACAAGAATTTCTTTTAGATTAACGTCTTCTGCCATTTACTAAAATAATATAAAAATAGATACCCAACTGGATGGGTTCATCCAAGGAAAGTAATAAATGTTTGAAGGACTATGTAAAACAGACACACAAATGCTCTACTGGTGGACCCAAGAATAAATCAAATCATTGTAAAAAGTAATTAGGAATTAGACCCAAAGTTGCTAAACAGTATATGCCCTCTTGGGGCAGTTAAGTTGTTCAGAAGATAGAGTTCTGGATCTGTAGTCAGGAAGACTCCCCTCTCTGAGTTCAAATCTGGCCTCAGACACTAGCTGTGTGGCATTGAACAAAATCACTTCACCTTGTTTACCTCAGTTTCTTCATCTGTAATATGAGTCAGAAAATGCAAACCACGCCAGTATCTTTGCCAAGAAAAAACCCGAATGGGGTCATGAAGTGTTGGAAATGATTAAAAATGACTGACCAACGACAAGATAGCCTATGACCCAGCTATATTACTTCTAGATCCATTGAGTACAAAGGGGAAAAAATGAAATCAGAGAAAAAAGCAGAAAAATGATTATTTGTAAAATACACACACACACACACACACACACACACTCACACACCAACTCTTTTGTGGTTGCAAAAAATAAAAAAATGACTGGAAACTAGAACGATGAAACAGAGTGCTGTAAGAAAAGGAATAGATGATTTCAAAGTGACATAAAGAGAAACCTATCAACCAATGTGAGCAAAATAAGTAGAATCAGAAGAAAAGAAGATTCTATAACATCAATATTACAATGAACAATTGTGATGATTTGTGTGGATTGATGAAGAATGAGATAAGCAGAAACAGAAAAACATTGTATAGGAGAACAACACTGTAAAAATAAACAACTCTGAAACCTTTAAGAACCATAATCGATATGATGACAATCTACAATTCCCGATTCCAGAAAAATAACCATGAAACATACTTTCTGTCTTCTGACAGAAGGTGATAGATTTAGGGTATAAAATGAGAAATAATTTGTGTATGTATGTGTGTGTATGCATATGTATATGTATATATGTTTTACACAGCCAATAAAGGAATTTGTTTTGTTTGACTATGCATTTTTATTAGGAATTTGTTTTTCTATTCTCCCAACCATTCCACAAAATGGGGTGGGCATGAAAGGGAGAAAAATATATTTCTGTTAATTTTTTTAAAAAAATTTCACAGGACAGGAGAGCTACAGATGTGGAATGTTGCATACACTTTCATGTGAGTTCACTGAATTTTTAGATTAGCATAATCATTTTACTTTGTTACAAGACAGTTCTTTTGGAGTGGGGTGATCTGGAAATGTTTACAACGTAAAAACAATGTACCAATAAAACTTAAAAAAATTAATGGATGCATGCTCTGAATACAAAAGTTTATAACATTTAGGAAAGAATGACAGGAGGCATCTTTTTTCAACTGACAAGACGGTGAATTCTTAACCAAACACTGGACTGCAGAGATCATAAAAGACAAATAGGCAATTCATGACACGCTTGAATAAAATCAATGAAGAGAAAATAAGAAGATATGGTAAATCAGGGAACATGTTAGGATGAAATATAAAGATGAAAGTCTGCTGTTCAAGATATGTAGAGGGTTGAGTCAATTATATAATACCAAGAGAAATGTCATGATTGGTCAAAAGCTTTGAGCGATTTTTTTTAATAAATTCAAAGTTTAAATAAACAAATGATAAGCCCAAAATACAAGCAGTAAGAGAAAAAGATTGAGACAACTAAGATTTTACCACATACTGTCCATATTTTCAAAGATAAAAAATTGAAAAGGAAGTCATTTTTATCAATTGGAGGACAAGACCACAAATGCACTGTTGGTGGATCTATAAACTGACAACTTATTTGGAATTATATCCATGTGTGTGTTCATCCTTCATTGCCAAAGAAGACCATGCCATCAGAGAAATGATGACATGACTTGCACTTGACTCTTGACTTCGTTTGGAGTGAGGGAGAGCTGTGCAGATCACTAGCCTCACTTCTCCTCCAGAGCCATATAATAAAAAAAATTAATCATGTAAGAAAATAATTAAACTATTTGTAACCTTTGACTCAGTGGTGTTATTGTATGACTATTGAACATGTGCTCCAAAGTCATCTAACACAGAAATAAAATTTCAATGTAAAGCAAAATATTCTTAGTCACACGTTTTGTGGTAACAAAATTCTTGAAAAAAAGGGATGGCCATCATTTAGGGAACTGTTATAAAATATGATATAGGGGTATAATGGAATATTATTATGAAGTAGGAAATAATAAAATTGAGGAATCCAGAGAGACATGGAAAAATCTATATAATTGGTACAGATTAAAATAAGCAAAACCAGATATAGGTATTGTTTTCATGTGTGTGTCCAGATATGTATGTATACACTCATGTATGTGTGTATGTATATATTTATTTCATGGCAGTAACAACATAATGAAAAGTTCTCCAAATTACAAATTGTTATAAATTGAAAGTACTGGAGAAGAGATAATGAAACACATCCCTCTTGAGGGCAAAGACATGTGAGACTACTTAAAATTGTCTTTGAGAAGGTCATGTTAATTTTTCTTCTTTATCTCAATATTTGGATTCCACAGTGCAAGATGGGTCCCCAGAAATACCAATGATAGGTATAAAATATACCAACAAAATATATATTTTCAAAATTCCATATGCATGTAAGAACATTTATAATGACATTTCAAGGTTTAAAAGAATTTATATATATATATATATATATATATATATATATTTATTTGCTAAGACCTACTGTATGATAGGTGCAGTAGTCATGGGGGGCTGGGTGTTGATTTTTATGTGTATATACTTATATCTTTAACTAAACTTTATGTCTTTTGGCTCTTGTGACAGAAAGGCAACCTTGTGTTCTTGAAGGTTCTGACAGAAAAGTATAAGCTCTGATAGGTCCTACCAGGCTAGAAAAGCTATAAATAAAGGTCAGCTGATGGTTAAAATGTGTGTGTCATCTGAAAATTGGCCTAACTGGTCTGGAAAATTTCACCAAGTTAAATATCAACTGATGAGTATATATCATGCTAAAATAACTCTAAAAAATAGAAAATACTAAGCCATAGAGAGTTTGCAATCTGTGTCAGCAATTATACATACTATCACAGTCACAGATACTTGAAATACATATACACATGTTAATATATGTACCTACATTAAACCTAGAGTCCAACAACTCATCATATACGGAGGTGACTTTCGGTACATGAAGATTATGGCAGAGATGTCTACAAGGCTTTGGAAATAGACCTTTCATTTTTTAATCTTTATATCACTAGAGTTTAGCACAATATTGGGCAATAATAGGTGCTTAATAAATGCTGACTGGTTAATTCTTCAAGGGCTAATCTCCTCTGTTCATTTCCCACCAGGCTACCCTCATTTTGGACTTCTCTGACTTCTCCACCATCTGTCCACTGTTTGCCAGCTTCCTTTTATGTATTGTCTCTCTCCATTAGATTGGAAGCTCCTTGAAGGAAGAGGTTTTCTTTTTCATATTTGTATCCTTGGCACTTAGCAAAGTGCCTGGCATATAGTAGGTGTTAATAAAGGTTTAATATTTGTTGAATGGGTTGAGTTCAGGAAAATTCATCACTAGGTTGGCCATGGGCAAAGTTTATGTTTTTGTTTGTGTGTGTTTGTGTCTGTGCACATGTGATATGTATGAGTATGTAGATATACTTAATTATCTCTTTATATATGTATATATATGTATAGTAAGACTTAGATATGTATATATGAAACTATATACATATCTTAGTTTCAGCAACTTTAAAAGACCAACCATATTATAGGAGAGTTTAGCATCTATATAAGTGAAAGGAGTTCTCTTCATGATTGAATTACAGAACCTATAAATATATGTATATGAATTTAAGAAAGTTCATTGCTATAAAAACAGTCAGTCTTCCTAGTGATGATTTGTTATGTTCTATTTTTTTTATCCCTATAGCAACTTTAAACCTGTAACAGCCAGGGTATAGAGATGGAGAAATCTATGTTGGTCAAAGTGGCATCCACTCAAGAGCTATCATAAATCTTTTATACTACTGGATTTAAACTCAAAAGAATCTTTATGATCATGTTTTAAGCACTTTTTAAAAAATTTTGGACTGATATAAATCCCTCACAAATAGGAAACTCCTTCTACCTGTGCTAATGGCCACCTTATCTACAACTTTTAGTCCTAGGGAGTTGCATGAAGCACGGAGAGGATCAGGAACCTACCCGGGATCATAGATCCAATATGTATCAGAGGCTCTCAGGACTTAGAACAATGTCTTCTTGACTCCAAGACTAGTTCTCTATCTTGAGCTATAGAGGTCAAAATCACAGAATTTTTGTTTCAGTCTGATTGGAATGTCCAAAAAAAGTGTTTATTCAAATATATACACTAATGCAACCTCCACAAAAACTGTAAAAATGGATATTACTAAAACACAGATATGACATCCCACTTTCTCTCATGTAAAAATCTTCAAGGTCTCCCAATTGTCACTACAATAAAAGTTCTCAGTCTGGTACTGAAAGTCCTCTTCAATATGGATTTCATTTACATTTCCAACCTTATTTCACATTACTCTCTTTTTTGAACTTTTCATTTCCTAGATAAATTGGTCTTCCAGTTTTCTCCATATACAAAATTCCAACTCCAACATCTCTTCCTTTGTTCAAGTAGCACCTAAATCTGGAATGCATTCCCTCCTCATTTCTGCCACACTGCCCTGGCTTCCGTCAAAATACATGGCTCAGACATCATCTCCCACACTAAAACTCTTTTGAGTCATGAATTTTGCATTCTTTGTCTTGTATAATTACTTTGTAATACTTCCTATTGTTTTTTTTTTTTTTTACTTAGTAATGTGCGCATTCTGCTTTCCCCCCTCCCTGCAATAAAATATAAATGTTTGAGGACAGAGAAAATTTGGTTTTTGGCTTTGTATCCCGAGTGTTTAACATAGCAGCTATATATGTCAGACTCAATAGTCTCATACATAGTAGGCTTAATAAATGTTTATTGAATTGAATATACCTTTTTCAGTAGCTCCTCTATAAATTATAATCTAGAGTTATGGTGACTTACAATCCTACAGGTCCATATTGGCTGTGAACAACTTTGAAATAAATGACAGACAGAGTGTGCCTTTCTGCATAAAGATGAAGCCTAAAGTATTCTCCTGCTTTTGCACACTAAAAAACAGCCATGTCTATGGACATGTCACATTTAACTGATACCAGAGGAATCATGAGAATCTTTGAAAACCCTTTTAAAAATAATTCAGGCTCCCTTTCTGCCACTGACATTTTTCATTTGAAAAGGGTTCAGGCTCAGTCACACAGTGACTCCTTATCTGTACCTGTGGATTTACAAGCAGTCCTGTCTTTTAATGGATTAAGAACTACAAACTTAGGGCAGATCAAAAAGTGATATCCAAATACCTTCCAAAGTTTTGAGACATCTTTGACTATGCATTTTAATTTTGAATTGGCAAAAAAAAGAAGCACTTTTTGAGCTCTTTAAAAGAATACCTCACAGAACAGCTGGTAACTGTCCAAAAATGCTCTATCAATCTTTTCTAGTTGAAAATGACCATGTAATTCCAGATCTTGCTTGGTTTCTTCCAAAAAGCCACACTGAAATGCTTTCAAAGGACTAAATTTTTGTGTGTATTTTATATGTGTATGTGCATATATATATATATATATACATATATATGTGTGTGTGTGAAATTATATATGTATATATATACATAGGTGTGTGTATACACATATATAATACTTTTCATTAGATGACTTCTAGGTATATAATAGTTTTTATTACTTTTTTGATATGAGTAAAATCAAAGAAGAAAGAGATCAAATTCCATACACAACGAACCTTAGAAATGTTACTGAAGTTGGGCTAGAAGTTGAGATTCATACAAGAGGGTCCTGATTTCCAATTAATTATGTTAGCAGTTGAACTGTACTCTCTAGTTTACAATGTTTATAAGTGAGTATTAAACTGACGCATAGGCAAGAAATATGACATATATAGCACGTTAGTTCCCTTATATCTGAAGACTTTTAAAATGGGAAACATAGCTAGGTACAGTGGAAAGTTCACATAGCCTGGGAATGGAAAAAACCTGGTCCTCTCTTGGCTCTCTATGTCATCCTAGGTGAGTCTCACATTCTTTGGGCTTTGACTTCCTTTTGATCAATCAAAAGAGGGTTCTGTACCTTCACAAATCATTCAATGAAGATTTGCCAAATAGGGTACCCATTTTGGAGGGACAGCTAGATGGTTCAGGGGATAGAGTGCTAAGCCTGGAGTCAGGAAGATTCATCTTCCTGAGTTCAATCTTGCCTCAGACACTTATTATCTTTGTGACCTGAGGAGGTCACTTAACCCTGCTTGCCTCAGTTTCTTCACCTGTAAAATGAGCTGAAGAAGGAAATGGAAAACCACTCTAATATCTTCACCAATTAAACCCCAAATGGGATAATGAGTTAGACGCAACTGAAGAATGCCTGCATAACATCTGAACCTATTTGTGCTACAGGAAATATATGATAAAAAAAAAAGATAAAGAAAAAAAGCTAATTGTATCAAACTGTCCTCAAGGTACTTGAAGTTTATAAAGTCTCCAAGATGTCTTAAAAAAACCTATCCCTTAATTCTTTCACAGCTTCAGAGATAGTCTCCTTGTAAACATTTTTTATTCAATTACATGTATACAAGCTATGTCAAGGTGTAGCTATAGACAGCTAGGCATTAAGTCAAGAAGACTCAAGTTCAGATATGATCTCAGATCCTTACTGCCTCTGTAATCCTGGGCAAGTCACAACCTCTGCCTGCCTCAGTTTCCTCATCGGTAATACAGGTATGTTAAAGCTCCTACTTCTCAAGATGGCTATGAAAATACATTTCTAAAATGCATTGTGAACCTTCTCCTACAGCATTAAGTAAATGCTAGCTATTATGGTTGGCTTTATCATCTTGTCTTCCTAGCAGAACATAAAGTCTTCTCATGCGACCTAATCCCTGTTGTAGAAACATCTATGCATGTAGGAACATATACTATGCAACACAGTATAGTATCTGGCACATGGCAAGTATTTAATAAATACTTAATAAAAGGCGAATTGATAGGAGGGATAAAACAATTGCACACATGAGTGAAGTATACAGCTCTCGTTACAGAAAGGAGGCATAAAATTCTATTCAAGTTATAAGGATGCATCCATTCCCTTGACACCAAGTCAAAATCTTTGATTCATTAATCTATTTCACAATGATTTATCGTTCTTCAAGTAGCTTTTTTTGCTTATCTGCTCATATGTTATGACTAGTAATAGTAATTTTATATAGAGTTTTAAGGTTTCCAAAGTGTTTTGCAAATAACTGTAGAATTTTACTAGAATATAAACTCTTCCACTCCATCATTCCATCAGAATCTCCTTCACAAGTGGCATCAGAAGTGTGCTATTCTAAAATGATAAATTCCTTTCAGGTTTACTTATGTAAAGTTCAGTAAAGTCATGTCCATTTTTTGCTGTTCATTGTGGCAGTTTTCTTGAATTCTGTCAAAGAAATGGTCTCATATTTCATAAAGAGATCACTGGGTGTTAAAAGGTTACTAACATATTAATACCTCATTAGCTTTGTTACCTACTCTTTGCTTTCTTTGACTTCATGAACTGAAGGAGGAGGGGAAAGCAATGCTGTCTACTTCCTTATATAATCTTTGTTAAAAGGGAAGGCAACTTTGGAGTCACCCTTACCTCTTCACTCTCCATCACCCCAACAGAATTCATCAGTTGCCGAATTCTAGAAATTCTCCCTTCAAAATATCTTTTATGTCTATCCCTTCTCTTTACTCACATACCCACTACTCTAGTTCCTGACCTCATCACCTCTTGCCTCAATTGTTATGAAAGGCTCTTAACTGATCTTCACACCTCAAGACTTTTCCATGTCCAATCCAGATACCACATTGATGTCCCACAGTGATATTACTAAAGAACAAGTCTGACTACTCAACATCCCTGCTCAATGAACTCTATTTATTCACCCTTATGTCTAGGGAAACAAACCAAAACAACACCCCCCCCTCAACTCCTATGTGTGACCCTTAAAGTTCTTTATATCACAGCTCTACTCTACCTTTCCAGCCTATTTATAAATTGCTCCTCTCTACAAAACACTAGGATTCAGTAAATTTGGTCTTGATTTTCACTAAGCCTGAAATTTCTTCTTCTGTCTTCATGATTTGCATGGACTAAATGCCTGGAATGCACAACCTCCTTACTTATCTCTTAGAAATTATAGCTATTTTTCAAAGATCTGCTCAAGTCAAACTTCTGACATGAGGTCTTCCATTTTAAAAAATGCATTTTATTGACTTCTATTGCTTTTACACCATCTACATCTTCCCTTATCACAGAACTATTTCTTATAAAAAATTTATTTAAGATGAAAAGAGAAAAAAACAGCAGAGTAACTCAACAGAGGAAAAAATCTGAAATCACATGCAATGTTCATATTCCTGGACACTCACCACAAAGAATGAAAAGGAAGAGGTGTCTTATATAAGTCCTTTCCTTAAACACCCTTCTGATAGTGCTTCCCCACTAGAACTATTTTCAGTATGTGTACATTTTGTATTTATATATATTTTTATATATCGTCTTACCATGTAGAATAGAATGATAAGTTCCTTTATAATTAGAATTGCTTTGTGTTTGTACTCCTTAAGAGGTCTTGCCTTTACCCATACTGTTTGGCAGGATCCACTGACTTAGCCCACAAGAAAGGAAGTGCAACTCTACATTATGATAAAGCATCAAAGTATGAAGACCCTGAGAGCCAGGATTGTTTCATTGTTATCATGACATACCCTGGGCCTGCCTGACAGACATTTAATAAATGTTTATTGATTGACCAAAATAAAGGATGTAATGCAATGCATTATGGAAACTGAAAATTATATCAGTAGCCCTAAAAAGGAGTATGAGTTAAAAAAGTGGAAGAAAGAAAATAATTTTTAATGTACTAAAGTAATTTTTTCAATCCATAGAAGAAAAGGAAGATCATAAAGAAACACAGACAAATTATGCATCTTTGTAGGCTATATATTGAATTTATTATATGCCTAAAGAAAAAGGAATGATATCTAAGATATATAGACAACGAACAGAAATATATATGATCAAAATCCATTCTCCAATAGATGAATGGCCAAAGGATATGAACAAAAAAGTTTTCAAAATAAATTGAACTCCAAATTATTGTTAGTAACAACCACCTGAGAGTGCTCCACATGACAGTAAGAAAAATTAAAATCAAAACGATTCTGATATTTCATTTCATGGCACATATGACAAAAGATGGGAATAGAAAATGCTACATGAGTTGTGCCTACAAGACAGGACCGTTAATGTTGATGGCACTGTGAATTACTAATACCATCCTGAAAAGCAATTTGAAATTATACAAATACAATGACTAAAATGTTTTATACTTTGATCTGGTGATTTCATTGCTGGCATATAACAAAATGATGTAAATTTTTTAAAAAGGCTCTGCATATTCCAAAATATTTAGAATGATGCTTTTTGTGGTACCAAAGTAATGGAAATAAAGTAGATGCCCATCAGAGACTCAACAAATTGTGGTACATGAGTGCAATGTGCTATATGAAAAACATGTTGAGTGTAGATAATCATGGAAAGCTTCAATGGAATGATATAAGCACAGTAAGAGGAACTGGGAAAACAATACCTACAGTGAGTACAACAATGTAAATGAAAAGAAAATAACCACAAAACAAATCAAAATGGATATTTTAAAATTGTATTGATCAAAGCTAGGATCGAAAAGAAAGAAGATACTACCTCAAATCCTTTATGGAAGTTGGGGTTCACAAGTGTGGGGAACTGTGTATAACACCAGACTTTTTCAATGCATTGACTGGTTTTGCTAAGTTTCGTCTTCATTTGCCTTTTGAAAAAATATTATAAAGGATTTCCTTCTGGAAGAGTTGGGGAAAGATAAAAGGAAAGGGTAGATATCAATATAAAATCAATTTTAAAATGAAGGAAAAGCCAACATTATGTAGTAGAGATTGCACCGTAATGTACCATCTGTTTTCTTTTCTACTTTGCATAAGTAAATGTTAATTTTATTTGGTATTTTATAAATTTTGAATAAAAAATGAATTAAAAGTAACTATAATAGGATTAGATGGAAAATAGAGATCCTATTACATATATTGGCATCATTCTTCTCCAAAGAAAAATCTTATTTTCAGTACACTAAGTTTACACAAAATATTTGAGGGAGAATCGTATGAATTAATCAATTTTGGTAAAAAAATAATATTTTTAGTCTTGTTGGTTATTTTTCTTATCATACTGATAAAGAATACTTTTAAAGTCAATGGTTTCTCAAAGACTGATGATAGTTGCACTATAAAAAGTCATTCCACGTCAGGACTCACTCTCTAAGACATCATAGATCTTGGTGAGTGCAATGCCATGGTAAAAAGTAGCTACCTGGTAAAACCCAAACTCAAACAAAGAAAAAATCCACCTAGTTAATATCACAGTAAAATCCTTTACTGATCCAAGAACAACAAATTCTTTCCTATTATTACCCTGCAATAGGATATACATCCTACCTATGCGATAACTGGAGAAAAAAAAATTCTTTTGTGAATTTTGTATGAATGGTAGGATCCCACACTTCATCAAATTAGATATAGATCACTCAGAGAAATTTACCAGAAACCTTGTTCTAAATAGGGGGTTCTTAATATTCAGTTTGTGAATTTAAAATTCTTTTAAAAATCTGGACTACTATACTTTGGCTTTCCTTGTCATTCTATTATTTTTATTGCACACATATATGTATGTGTATAACCATATCTTTTTGTCTGAATATCTATCTATCTATCTATCTATCTATCTCTCTATGAAGGGATTTATAGGCTTCACCAGCTTTGCCAAAGCTGTCTGTGACACAAAAAGGTTAAAATATCAATTCTAATTATTTTTTCCATATTTATAAAGTAAAAATATTTTTAAAATATTACAAATATTTACATTATCCTTTGTCTAGAGTTCATACTACATAGCAGAAAGTGGAGCACACACAGATGAATTAATATGAACAGGGATTATGTACACAGTAAATAAACTTCCTTTCAATTCATTTTAGTTTGGAGTACATATACCTACATTTTAATGTGGGCAGCAGGAATTAACTCCTAATGTTTATTAGAGTTTGCCATAAAGATCTATAGAATCAGGGGCTCTATTTATATTTTCTTCCTGACTAAGGAAACATTATACATCATGGTATCAAACATGGACAGCCCTGAAGTCACGCTGAGTTCAAAAAGCGCTAAAAGATTCTAGAAACCTTCAAGTCTTGTTCAAAGTCAGTCAAGGTGTCTAAAATATGGCACCGCTTTTGTTAATTTATGGTTTAACCATCTGACAGCTGCCTCCCTGGATACATCATAGCTTTAAGTAAACATTTGACTGGCTGGTGATTTTTCCATATCACAAAAGTAGAATTGTGCCTCTGTGTGTCTATGCATGGGCTAATCAACAAATGTGTTATCTGAATAACTACCCAAGTATCTATTTTTATGCTATTTTAATTCCTCTTAAAGCATGGTTTGGCACATAAATGATAGTTATTGGTTAGTAGACTTAAAATGCCTTATTGGGATACCTTCTCTAAGTCTCATACTCAATTCTCTAGCCTTACACACAACATACACTAAACTACAGTTTTGAACATAAACTTGAAATACGGCGTTCTCTATTCAAGTACTCTAGTCAAACCCTGATAAATCAGGCTGGCCATGCAGTGATCTTATCCCTTCTGACTCTTTAATAAATCGAACCTTGTAAGTTTGCGCTGTTGGAAGTTGTCACTAAATGAAATTGTGACCTTATCCGGCGCGTGAACTTATCCTGCTGACAACTACATTTATTGTGTGGATAAGAAAGCAAAAAAAAAAAAATGGGACTTTTGATAATTGTGATCTTAGCCATATGTAACTCTAACGGATGGGATCTTTTTGATGTTCCATTAATGATTTGCCTATGATGAGCCTCTACTCAAAGACAAATGTTCCCCATAGGTAAGTGCTGGGAACACTGGCAGCCAGTATTAAAAGTGCATGAAGAGGCACTGGGTGACAGCCCTGAATCAGAAGCTATTAGCCTAACACAAAGAGCTCTGAATTAGCTTGTAATTGCACTGGAAAAGATAACATAATGGAGGTGGCAAAATAGAAACATTCTCTTTTCAGAGAACCCATTCAGCAGCTGAAAACTCTAAAACAAGACACTGAGAGCCTCTGTAACCTATAGCATAGCAAGTCACTTCATTCCTTCATGAATGCAAGCTATGCTGTTGCTGCCATTAAGGAAAGCACTACTGAGAGTGCCGGTTTGTAAGAAAATTTACACAAACTACCAAAACAAAAACAGTCTTTTGTGATATATTCCCAATCACAGGGATACTCCACATAAGTTTACCGAGTTATTTCACAATGATATCCTTCATATATTATAACTAACTCTAATGATAAATTATGGGGATCCTGAAGGAATAGCAACATTTTACAATTTTGCTCCAAAATACTACATTCCTTAAAGTTGTGCTTTTATAGAACTAAAAAACAACTATAGCAAAGTTAGGACTTCTATATTATTCAGGCCAACTGTGAGCATTAATTCTGAGACCATCCAAAAGTATATATTATTTTCTATTTTAAAGCATTTTGGTGTCTATTAGCTACAATCCCTATGTAGACAAGATAAAAAGGAATCAGGCAGGTACATAGTATAGATCGTTTAAAGCATCGTCCCTTAGAGCACATACTACAACTGTGGCCATTACAATGTCTTTTCTATGTTCCCATCTTTATGAACTAAATAAATTTTAGAAATGATCTACTGGCTCCATATTTTTGTTTTGTTTTAAGAAAAGAATACTGGTCAGTGTATCACAGGATACTGATCATTTTATTGCTAAAAAAGCTCATTTCTTTAACACCAAGCACTAAGTGTTACCATATAGCAGGTAATTATAGAATACCATCATATCAAAAGAAGTAAAATTAGGAATAATCTGAAGGACAATGGAAAGACAATGGTGGGAATCAACAAGCTACACTAATGTTACTAATCCATGACATGCAAAAAGTTACCTAAAGGAAAAGAAATGTATAACTAGAAAAAGGAGGAGGGATAATCAATTAATAAGAATTGAAGAAAAGCCCTAACTCTACTAGTATGCTGATTGTTTTAGGAACAAGAAAGACAAGAAGTAGGTCTTGAGCATGTCTTATACTTTTCATTTTCCACACTTGTCTACACTTCTTTGAGACTTCTTTGGATTTCTTCATCATGCCTCTAAGGAAATCTTATCATTCTACAAGATCCAATCAGCCTGGGTATTCACACCTCAACAGCAGTCTCTGCTTCTCTGGAGAGTGAAGCACAAACAATTCCAAAAATTCCATTTAAGCAGTGGGCTCAGAATAGCTGTCTTTTTATTTTCACCTTTTTCTTTACTCTTTTCAAGTTCTTTGGAATTTTTCATCATCCCCTCCACCCCATTTTCAGTTTCTTTTGTCCTTTTTTCTCACTCCATTAGGTTGGAATCCTCTTGAGGGCAGGAACAAGCTTTCCTTTTCATATGTATATCCCAAAGGTTTTGTAAGGTGACTTCCACATAGTAAATACCAATAAATTTATATTAACTGCCTGACTTTTTTGATATTTACGGGAATATATGAGAAGAATCACATAAGAAGAAAAGCCATAGTTTTGCTTCATAATGTGGATGGTGGGTACCTACATAAGTTAATTATGTCCATCAAAGTAAGTACCAAAGGTTTAACATACACAAAATCCAAATATCAGATAACTAACAAATCATCTAGAGTTTAACGAGTTCACCAGAATCCTAGGAAAGCCATTAGAAGCTCAAAATGGATTTATGGGAGACTTTTCAGCTGCTGGAAAGAGGCAGGAATCAAAGCTCATTCTACTCAAGACTCCTGACACATTCAACTTCCTTGCTGCCAGAAACCTTTCCTGACCTTCCAGCCAGCACTCCAAGTTACAGGGTGACCCAATACCACTTCCTGATCCAAATCTTGAGGAAAAGTGGGAGAGTATGTTTGCAGAGCTATGATTAGAGAGGAGTCATCATGGAAGTTAGCAAGCAGGCCGGGCTGGCAGCCAGGGGAAACAGCAAATCAGCCCACAAAACAGTAAATCAGCCCACATGAGAGGCACAGGAGCAAGCAGAGAAGATCTGCTTGGTTTTTGTTTTCTGTTTTTCCACAATAGAGCTGCTATTTGAGGAGAAAAACTAGGATGATTTGGATCAGTACAGAACATGCACATGTCTACTGGTTATTGGCATTTATATTACTAAAGTTATGACACATATTTTTAACTTTCCAGAAGTCATGCTTTCTTCTTTTTAAAAGCCTCATTTTAGAACATCCTGTAAGCCACCACTGATTGACAATGGTACAGTTACATGCAAGATTCCACCTATTTGTTTTAATATAAAATGCATTCATTCCACACTATTACCAATATTTACCTTAATGGTGACAGTATTTTGAACAAAGTAAATTAGAAATGGGGAGGACAGAAGGAAAATGTTGTAAAACATATGAATGCCAAGTTAATTAGCAAAATCTGCATTTTTCCTTAGAAGATGAAACTGAGCAATTTTTCCTTAGAAGATGAAACTGTTTGGGGATGGGGATGGTAGTGGATCTTTGGATTATAATAGCACAGTAGGAACCAAATGATCAAACCATGGGGACGGAAGAGTTTTCAGCAAAGGACATGGAAAGATGGAGCTTTCAGACAGGAAATTAAGGGAGATAAGACTAAGAAAACTGTGATGCTATGAAATATCCCAGGAGAAAGAATTCCTACTACACTATCACTTATGAGGAACTTTCCAAAGACTGTTCTTGAGAAATCAATATTTTGCATATTTGAACATATTTTATCCAGAGACCAATTAACATGATTCTCTTTGTTGAATTTATGGTTAAGGATTAAAATGTGTGCATGTTTGTCTGTACATATGTATACATGGTAGGAAAGGAGGATCAACTAGAATGATAAAATGTCATAGAGTATAAATTGGTAAAATTAGAAAACCTCAAATTCTAGAATCCAAGGACAAGGACCCAATATAAATGCTTAGAAAGCTAAATCCAATTAAGAAGAGAAAAAACATAATAAGCAAGTAATCTACTAGCCTTTGTCTCTGAGATTACTTCTGTCTAGTCTATATTTCATTAAAGGGGCCATGCACTGGGTACTTCTTAAACAGGCCTGTTCAATGAATGGACATTAGCTCACTCTAAGTGAGTACTTGTAAAGACCTTGACCTAAAGGGTCCAAGGTCTCTCAGTGCATCCTGGGTCATCTCCAGTCATCTTCATGGATATCTGGTCACTGGATTCAGATGGTTCTGGAGAAGAAGTGAGGCTGGTGACCAGCACAGCCCTCCCTCACTCAAAACAAAGTCAAGGGCAAGTCATGTCATCATTTCTCTGAGGGCATGGTCTTCTTTGGCAACAAAGGACGAACACACGGGAAAACGGAATAAGCATTTCCATAAGACCTATTTACAAGCACTTTTTATAAATAATCATTTGATTTTCACAATAACCATGTGTTATTCTCCCCCATTTTGTAATTAAGGAAACTGAAGCAAAGAGAGGTTAAGTGGCTTGCCCAAGGTTATACAGCTAGTGAACTTAGATTTGAACTCAAGTTTCTCTGACTCCAGGTCCAGTGTTCTGGGGTCATCTAGTAACTAGCTATTTATAATGATAATTCTGTTTCACAGTAGAATGTAAGCAGGAACTCTGCTTTTTCTTTATATCCTCTGTACTTCAAATAGTGCTTGGCACTTGTTGATTGATTAACTGATGAAGTATCACTGATTATAATGTCCATGTTAATGCTCTCAACAGAATTTTATAAAATATATGATATAAGCATTTGAACCTATATAAAACCTGAAAGTTCAATTGCTTGTGCTTTCATTAGCATCATAAAGGCTTGAGGGTGTATAAATTGGAGGTAAAACTGCTCCAAATAGTTATGTTATTCTCAAATATCATGTTAAAATTATAATTCTAAGGCACTGTCAACTCCCAGAAAATCCAGCAATCTCAAAAGCACGTGTCCTAGAAGGCAGATCTCAAAATGCATCTCCTCAAGAAACCTCCCAAGGTGCCTTGTACTCATAAAGGCTGGCACTGATATCTCATACTAAGGTTTGTCAAGTGCTTTAAATTATCCCATCTGAATCTTTCTAATCTCCTTTACTACATCATCTTCCATGTCTGTTCTTTATGCAAAGGTATCTCCAGGGCTCAGAGTTTGCTACTACATATTTACTGGTTTATTACTTATTAATAAACTTGCCCCTTTTCAGCTAACTTATAAGCTATTCAATGGCAGCAAAGATATCAATTCTATACAATTGTAGATTTATGGTGGAAGGTACACTGTAGGTCATCAATTCAGAGACCCGTTTTTGCAAATGAGAGAAACAAAGACCAGAAAAGTTGAATAATTTTTCCAAAGTCACATGATGGCAATTAACAGAGCTAGAATTTTAATTCTGGTCTTCTAAACTGTCTTCCACTATATCAAATGGATTAGTTTCTTGGGGTTTTTGTTTTGTTTTGTATCCACAAAGTGTTCAGTTCAATGCTTTGCTCCTTTAATGCATGTTAATTGGTCAACTGGATGGAAGTTACACAAAGAAAGTCCAATCACAAAGCAGTTGATGTTTTCGTTGTTGTTGAGAAGCAGGAGGAATACTGGAAGTAAGTTCACTTTTCGTTGATGAGTTGGGTCCCCAGAACTTGCTTACATATCTCCTTCATGGTACTGGGAATTAATGCAAAGTAATTGGGGATGATGCTCTCATTTTTACCTGGTGCACTGAGGTGAGGGTAGGATGAACTGAAAAATCTGAAAAAACTAAAACTTGCCCTCTCTTTGGAGACCAGGTTCTTAAAGGACTGAGCCTAGTCACATGGGTTGGGGGAGGGAGTTTTGGAACAAATTAGACAGCTAAAGGGCAAAATGCCCCAGCCTCTTGAGTCTAGTAGCTGACCCGTTACATGTGGAGACCTCATTCAGAGTATGAAGGATTGAGTCTAATCAACCCGTAATCCTTTTGGAGGAACTCCACGTGTTTGGAGGTATCATCAAATAAATTATGAATTTGTTTTCTTTCTTTTCTTTTTTTTAAACTAAGTATATTTATCACTGAGTGAAGTTCAAAACCATATTTGCATCAGCCTCTGGGAGAAAAACACAGTGCCCTATATTTGGCAAAGAAATCTACAGAAATTCTGTCCAAACTGTTATCTGCCTGGTCCTGGGCCAGTAGGGGAGTCATTGGAGAAATATACTGCTTGTCCAGTCTGGAGAACCCAGGAGAACTTATCCCAAGGAAAATTTGATTCCTTACCTGAGGGTGAGGGTGAATCCAATCAACTTTATGGGTATTCTCAGACAACAGTTTGAAGGTATTTCACACATTTGTCTATGTCCTTAATTCTAGAATAATGTCTGTTGTCCTGGAGAGTATTTAATCATTGCCCTTTCAAGAACTTTCCCCAGTGCTTTTCCCTATAATGAGTTTCAGACAGCTGATGTAGAGCAGTTCCTAATGGTCTCCTAAATTCTAAATAAAAGGACTTTGCCCTTGGGCACAGTCCTTATATAATCTTAATCTTGAGTCTTAAGGGAATGTCCAGGTCTATCATAACTGATGGACCTGAACATTAATATCATCCCTCCCCAAATACAAAATTACAAAAATTCAACAAAGGATATATTACAAAACATATGAGATCCCACTGCCTGCTTGGTCTTTTAAAACGTCCTGGCCCAAACCAAGCAAATAGGTGAAAATAAATAATAAAGCTGGGATAAAACAACAAAAGAAAATGAAAAAAGAAAAAAATGATCTTGCCCTCTCTGAGAAAGAACTCAATGTTCTTTAGTGCCCAGTGAGCTCCTAGAACCACTCAGTGTTGAATTGGAACCGGCTCCTAAAATACCAGAAGGGCTCCCCACATTTCCCACATGTAACAATTAAAAGAGCAGCTCCTGAGTTCAAGGGGCTGGGGCATTTTGCTCTTTCCCCCTCTAATAAGGAATAGTCCAACACCTCCTGTTCTCATATTGAACAAGTTTCAGTCCTATGGGAGCCTGGACTCTCAAGAAAGGACATAGTGTCTTTTTCCTACTTTTCATCTCATTACATTCCCACTATAGAACCCCAGGGAAAGATCACTTAAAGTTTAGGTCTTGCCTCATGTCTAGTATCTTCCCAAAGGAGGGAGGTAGGGAAGGAATAGAACAGTTCTTGATGTACAATGGAAATCATGTATAGGACAGGTATTTATTTCCTACACACAAAAGAAATACTAATACTAAATATTCACAAAAGGATATTGTCAGAAAAATTTCTTTTTCTATTTTCATATTAGTCATGTTGTATAGGAGAATTTGAACAAATGGGAGGAACCGTAAGAAAGAAAAAAAAACAAAGCAAAAAAAAAAAAGAAAATAGTCTGTTTCACTCTGCATTCCAGCTCCATAGTTCTTTCTTCTGGATGCAGATGGCATGTCCATCATGAGTCCTTTGGAATTGTTTTAGGACCTTGCATTGCTGACAAGAGCTAAGCCTACCAAAGTCAGTCAGTGCACACTGTGGCTGTTACTGCGTACAGTGTTCTCCTGGTTCTGTTTACTTCATGTATGAAGAATTTAAAACAGCATTCAGTAACTTGCCTTATAACTACTCATACTCTTTCAGATGGCTAAGATTTAAACCACATTAGAACAAAAGACAGTTGGGGGACATCCTGGATAGGCACTGTTCCATTTCATCTTGAATCAGAATCATTCCCTCCTGTCGACTTGCCATCCAGGGTAAGACTTGGGCTTATTCTATTGCCTTCCTCAATGCAGAAACTTCTCATACTTCCAATTAGGCTCTAGCACCCAGGAATACACGATATCTCAAAATCACAAGGTCTCCTCCAAGCATGTGCATATCCATCTGAAAGTCAATATTTGGTTACCCATACTTCATAAAGAAATAAAAAACCAGAATGGGTAGCTGGGTCTCTAAAATCCTACCTTAGACTCACCCAGGTAGATCATTTCCTTTAGTTATCATGGAACAGCTGGACAGCACTAGAGGTGGAAGATTCATCATCCTGTTTTCAAATCTGGACTCAGACATTTACTAGCTGTGTGACCCTGGGCAAGTTACTTCACCCTGTTTATTTCAGTTTCCTTATCTGTAAAATGAGCTGGAGAAGGAAATAACAAACCACTCCAGTATCTTTGCCAAGGAAACTCCAAATGGAGTCACAAAGAGTCAAGCATGACTGAAAACGAACTAAATAACAACATCCTAACTTATGGCTTCTAGTAGCCAGGGTGGGGAAGTTCATTCCTAAAGAGAAGAGGTTTCATGATCTGATAACAGGAAGCTATTCAATATCAGGCTGCTCCTTCCTTTTTAAATAACCACTGAGTCATGGGTCCTTCCTGCTCAGTAGCCAACAAAAGAACTGCTTCATCATTCTCATGGTACACTTCAGCACCGAATCTCATATGACTAGAAGCAGCTAGAAGCTCTATCAGCCCCAAAGTTCCCAAACACTGTGTTAGCATATGTAATCACAAGGACAACTGTAATTGTCCTGTTAAATAAGAGAACTGACTAGGAAACAAAGAGTTTAGGTCACTAACCCATAGTCACTTGGTCAGTATGTGGCAGAGGGAGGACAGGACTTGAACCTAGGTCTTCTTGACTACTAAACATATGGCGCAGAATTCAGTAGATGAATAAATCTTTAAAAATAAAAATGAATAAATTTTAAAAAAAGAATTCAGTAGGTGCTTAATAGATACATTTTGACTGATCAAACATCTATCATACTGAATCAAGCTACTTATTTTGTTGTGGCTTCCAAATATTACATACTTAGTTCACAGGTTGGGAATCATTGATTTAGTTAGAGTGGTACAACAGGCATACCACATTTGAAAGGAACTATTGTATAATCATCACTTGAAGAGAAATTAAATTTTTATTATTTAAAATTTTCACAACCAACTAGAAAGTTAAATAGCCAACTAAAACGAACTTCATTATTTTTTTTACAAGTTGTTTTGCTGGCTGTTAATAGTAACCAAACTGACCATAGCAAAAGTGAACATTGTAAGTGAACATAGTAAGTGAGCATAGTGAAACAAGAGAAACAGTAGGAACGAAGGATCTGAAGTTTTAGGGAGAAGGAAACAGTCAAAATGTGAAGTTTACCTTCAAAATGTTGCAGGGAGTCAGTCTTATCTTTGTGTACAGAGAACAAAATCACCTCCTCTTCAAGCAAAACAGCAAAGTCTAATGTAATGGTCTGAACAAGATAATATGGTCTCCGAGAGTGGCTAAATTACCTACAGGATATAATATATGCACTGAAAACATGTGGCTCAGAAAATATTTCAAAAGGAAGCATTATAGGCCATCTCCTTTGATCTATAATTTTGGGGAAAGGTTTCCGTGAAATACATGCAAGATTATAAGTAAGCAAAATAAGTAGTAATTTTGTTTATAAGTAAACAAAATTGTAGGGTATTTTTCTTGATTTTTACTCTGAAAGTTTCTATAGATAAGTACTTTTAAAATACACAGATTTAAACCATTAGGCTTTTTTTTTTGTTTTCACAGTTCACACTAAATATTTACTTTTTTCACTTTTTAAAAAAATTAAAATATATAAAATATAATCGTATTATTATTACACAAATAACACATTTATAAAATACATGTGTATTATATGTATAGATATTTATATAATATTATGCATATATATATATAAAATATTATGCTAGGTTTTCTAGTTGTTTGCTAAAGGAAAATTGGAAAAAGGATTTGGACTATATAGATACAACTGTCTAGTTTTTCATCTGAGTTTTTCACATTTTCTCCTACATGGAATAATGCAAGTCTAGGCTTGTATGGACACTTCAAACTAACAAAAATATGGATATGTCATGAACACTCAAACTTACAAAATAGATTCCCAATGACCCTGAAATACTGTACAGACCAGTGGGCTAAGTAAACATTGTACCACTTAAGTTCATTTTCTCTCTCTCTCTCTCTCTCTCTCCCCCCCCCCGCCGCTACACACACACAGAGAAATACATGACACAAAAATGCCAGTCTTGGCAACAGCAGGATGGTGATATTAGTGAAGAGAGTTCTCTAGTTCTCTTGATAAAATCTTCAGCTCCTGGACTCTAGGGTTTGCTCCTTTCCTCAGCAGAGAAACAGTCGTCCCTGATAAATGTCTCTTTGTGTGAAGATTCATCTCTGATATAAACATCTCTTGCCTAGTTGTTTAGAACAACTACAACACAACAGTATTTACACAAATGTTTGTAGGTACAAGTCTCTTGGGATCTAACTTATAAAACTATGAACCTATTTAAATAATGAAACAGCTGATTAATTAGTTTAGTCGTGCTCATTCTTTTCCTAATGAAGAGTATAGATAGATAGATGGATGGACAGACAGATATACAAATATAAACATACATACATACACATATTTTTTAATACCCTGGGATGTTAACAGTATGATTTGAATTTTTCTGTTATTTTGCCTGTGAAATTTTGCCAACTGCTTATCTATAATATATATAACATCTAAAGAGGTTGAGCAAATTATGCAGTATTTACTTAAGCTGAAAATTCTATTGAACTCAGGAGAGCCTATGTTCCTAAGTGACTGGGATTTTGCTGGCAAAATCAGTAAGTTATTGGCCCCATAGAAGTTGAACTTATGTCAAAAGTTTCCTCTGTGTAAACAAAATAGAAATAGCCTTTTCTATAGTAATGTGTATAAATATATATTATATATTCTACAAAGAGCCATGCATAACCAAGTGAATAAAAGTCTAGCCTTAGAAGAAAGATACAAAATTCAAGAGTCACCTCTGACATATACTGGTTAACCTACAATGCCCTAGGCAACTTCTAAAAAATAGAACCAGCTCACCGCTAGTAGGAGGAAATCAAGAGAGCACTCTTTACCTTATAGTTGTTGTTTAGTCATTCAGTTGCATTTGACTCAACATGATTCAGTGGACTTTGTCCAGAGTGTTTTCTTGACAGAGATATTGGCATTTCCTTCTCTGATAGGTCCCCATTTCACAGATGATGAACTGAAGCAAATAAGGGTTAAGTGACTTACCCAGGATCAAACAGCTAGTAAGTGTCTGAGGATGTATTTGAACTTAGATCTTCCTGACTCCAAGCCCAGTGCTCTACCAGGCTGGACCCCCTGTTTGTCCCTTTTGTAGAGCAGTGCCCACTTTTCAGTGCCCCAGACAACTTTAAAAAATAGAACCAGTTTACCTTTAGTTTGAGGAAATCAAGTGAGAACTCTTTCCCTTAAATTAAGATCACTTTATAAGCATATGAAGTACATTATATACAATGTACATTTGGTCTGAACCTATAATTCCATCTGCAAATACAATTCTCAATGTATGAACCCTTCCTCCTCCTGCAACGCAAACCGTAAGTCCACTGTAACTTTTGGTTAAAGGGAGTTGCCTGGGATACTCACAGTTTAAATGACTTTTCCATAGTCATACAGATAATTTTTGTTCAGAGAAGAACTTGAACTCAGGCCTCCCTAATTCTAAGGTCAGTTACTATTCAACTCTGTTGCTCTGGATAATACAGAATATAGAATAATATAGAATATATACACACACATATATATGTATGTATATATTTATACATATTACCTTAAGAAAGTTTACTTTGCTGTATTTTGTAATTATCACTTTAAAAAGCAAAACAAACAAAAAATCTCTTAAATTAGATATAACTATCCTGGAAACTATTACATTAAGCCCTGCATGTTGCAGCAGTGAGATCATCTATGAGTGTATCTAAAATGTCTTCTCAGTTTACAGTGCTTAGAGATAGAGGGATCTATTTTCATCTCTCATTCTTGTGACAGAGCAGATGAAGTTATTTGTCCCCTAACAGATAAGCACATTCAGAATTGTCTGCTACTTGACTCTTAAAATCTGGGGCCCAAAAATATATTACCACTACCTTACTCATGCATTTAAGCACAAGAGATTAGCTGCTTTCTCCTTTTTAATTTCTAGATATTACTCTGATTTTCATTGAAAGACTTTATGTCAAGAAAAATGTCAAAACCCCAAAGGAATTAAGTTCAAAAGAGATTAATATGACTTTGTCATCTGATGAGTATTTGATACCTCTGAGTACAAGAGAAGAATGATCTATTCAAATTAGTACAATAAGGCAAAGTCCAGTAGCTTCAGGTCCGAAGCAGTCAGGGCTGTCAAAAGAAAGTGGTAGGCCTATCACTTTTATGTGTACAATCTATCTGTGACAACTCTCACTTATCCACAAAAAGTCCTTTAAGTAGAGATGGATGGAAGTGTAAACACAACCCATAATAAGACATCAAATAAATCATTTATGGCTGCCCATTGGGAATGGTCACACGTAAAAAAACAAGTAGACTGAACTGCTCCAAATCTCTTGATTTATGTACTTAACTTAAACAATCTACATGGAAAAACATTCTATGAATTCCATTCCAATGCTTTAAAATTCTATATTTTAATAGTAGTTGTCTGATATAGAATAGATATTGGCAACCACCATGGTAATTTTTTAAAGTTTTTTATTTTTAAAATTTATTTTTAATTTATGAAATAAGACAAGCATTTCTATGACAGTGTATAATAAATGACTGTACATAAAATTGCAAATCTATTATGTAGAACTTGCTATGCCTTTTAAATATATAATGATATCATGTAAATTTTTTTCTTGTTTTGTAATTTTCTTTTTTGTAATTTCATTTTCACTGTAATTTTGAAGTTAGTGAACATATTCCATTATGCATTATACTAGATTTATTTAGGATTATCCAGATCCAGTGGGCACTGTTCAGCATTTAACAAACTAATTCTCCCCAAAATGTATATATGACACACCTTTAAATTTAATCTGCATTATAAACATTTTCTCCATCACTTTCTTGAGTCCAGACAATCAATCAAACTATAGATTGAACCTTGCTTTGTAATGTTTGCCAGTTTCCAACGAGCTGGATGCTACTCTTACGTTACAGCCTTTTTCTTTCCCTGATCTCTTAAAGGTTATGCTTTCAATTTAGGTAAAAATATACAGAGGGGTTTCAGGAGTTTTGTGAGTTTTTTCATACAATATATGAAACAGATATATATGAAGTTATGATACATTTTATCTTTGATGACTGCATCATGAAGAGATACATAAATTTCAAGAAATGAGCATTGATGGTAATTTAAAAATTATACTTGAAAAAATTACATTGAATCACAAATAATTAGAGTCAAGATTACATACTTTTCTGGAACCCAAGAATTCTAAGGACATAATAAAGGCCCTCAGTGAGATACTAATTTACTGCATTTTAGTTCTGCTCATATATGGATACTGTTTCATATCAGGCAAGTGAATTAATTCACTTTGACTATGATTTGGGAAATCTCCCTTGATGGGAGAAGTAAAGCTTAATGATAAAGAATTTTTTATATGCATTACTGTAAAATTGTTTGATAATCATAACTAGTCTATCCAGATTCCACTGGGTCAATAAGAAACATCTTCTAATTCATGTAAAGAAACTGCAGCAAGAAATATGAAATTCAAAACATAACAAACAAAACACGGAGTTACAGTCTCTTCATTTGAAATGGACAAATTTGAGCTTTAGCAGACAAGTTAGAATCTGTCTTTCATTTCACCCAAGAGATAGGTACAAGGGGTGTTTGCTCTAAAGGATAACATCAGAAGGCTTGCTCCATTTCCATAAAAATAGAATTATTTGCCTCAATGACATCATTTTGAAATTAGAGCACCATGTGCTATGTAAATAATTATGTAAAACAATATGTCAAAGAGGAGGTTAAGGAATAATACTTTCACTTCATGATTAGAAAAAATTCCTGAAAAAAGCAATAATTCTGATTTTCCAGAAACAGAAGGTCTCTTAGGATGTCAGAAAGGCAACATGGTCAGTGCATACAGAGCTGGCTTCAGTGCCAGGGTGAAGTGGGATCAATTCCTACCAATTCCCATATATTGACTATATGTACCTGAGTTCAACCTCTTAACTCTCAGTGCCCTAGGGCAGCTCTTTAAGGCTATGAGTAGCAGCAGTTACTCATCTGCATTAATGAAAGGAGGGGAATTCCCTCTAATAATGAAATCACAGATCTCAATCCATATTCTCTGATGATGACAACTAGAAGGAAGTGTAAAGAGCAATGCCATATATTAGGTGAAATAAGGAACATCAGAGTGAGGCAGTCAGGTATGGAGGAGAGCATGGAAGACTGAAAGTCAGGAGGCTTACATCACATTCTAGGCTCTATCTCTAGCAATGTAAGTCATCTTAGCCAAATCACATAATTGCTGTGGGTCTGAGTTTCCTGATTCATAAATATAGGACTTGTCAAAGATGATCTCTATAACCTCTTGCAATTTTTAACATTTAAAGTCAATTTATATTAGGATCAATCAATATTTATTACGTGCCTACTATGTTACTGGCACTGTGCTAAACACCAAGGATGTAAAAGAGGCCAAAGGTAGTGCCTGTCCTCAAGGCACTTACAGTCTAGTAATATGATCCCATTATAAAGTATACAAATGCTTGTCTTTAAATGGCATTTGGAAGGGAGAAGAAGAGAAAGAGGGAATGGTAATTAGGAATCAATATTGCTTTTTACCCCCACTAAAGGGAGAGAGAGTCATTCAGGCAAGGGATAGAAGGGAGAAGCTAATGCCAAATACAGAATACTTCAAAGATGGTTTTGTACCTCTGTGATCAGCATACCATTAGGCTACGGGGAATTTCAATCTTAGAAGACCTTTGTGACTGGTTGAATACTCACCTTGGCCCCAAATACCTCATCTCATTTCATTGTCAGTCCAAGGAGTGGAAACCTAAAGACAGCTAGAGATTTCTTGATTCAAATATGGTATCTCTTGGGCACCTCAAATTCACTAGAACTCATTATCTTTCCTCCCCAAACTCCTTCTCTGAATTCCCTATTATTTTTGAGATTTGCCACTTCTACATCATCATCATCTACTCACGCTCACTTACCCTACATATCCAACCAGTTACCAAATGTTATCATATCTTTCTGTACACTCTCTCACATTCTGCCCCTTCTCTCCACCTATACCACCATCCTAGTTCACTCCTTCATTTTCTCTCACCTGGGATTATTACACTTGTATACTATTTGGTCTCCCTGGTTCAAGTTTCTCTCCACTTCAAGTCATCCAACACACAGATGCCAGAGTGACTTATTTTCCTGGAGTATAATTCTAACCACAAGGGCATCCTATTCCCCAAAGTTGAAACCAGGCAGGATAGAAGATTGAATATAAATTCCTTTGCCTGGCATTTAACTATTTATAAATCATATCCCATCCTATCCTTCTGGATTTCTAAGACATTACTCCTCTCTGACCACTCTATGGCCTACTTTTATTGGCCTTCTTGCTTTTCATGATTCTATCTTCACGCTATATGTTTTTACACTGGCTACTCCCTGTGCCTGGAATGCTCTCCTTCTGCATTTCTGCCCATTGGCATAATTAGTTTCCTTTAAATAACAGTTCAAATAAGAGGAAGTCTTTTCTAACTCCATGTTCTCCCTCCTCCCCAACTCTATTGTATTCCTCTTGTACACATATTTTTGTATTATAATATGTATAAATATGTTATATAACATATAAAATATTATAGAGTTCTCTTTTTTATTAGGAGATAAACTCTATCAAGACAAGTATTTTTTCCATTTTTTTCTGTATATTCTCAGCATCCAGCGCAATGTCAAGCACATAATAGACTCACTAACTAATTGACTGATTGATTCATATATAAAAACAGTACTCACTTCAGTGAGGATGAACATGGATAGATGATCCTTTCAAATTTTCAAGATAAAATTTCTAAGAAAAATATAGTGATTAAAATGATAGAGTGTGATAACATGAACATGAAATTAATCAATAATAAAAAGCATAAATCATGGCAAAATTAGGAAGGCAATGCAATTTTCTTTCATTGCAATTAAAAGGTTAATTCGCACCAATCAATCTCAGTAAGAAAATGAACCAAGAATGGCCAGATCATCAATGAGCTTCACAGAAAGATAATAAAATGAAATAGAGCTCCCTTTTGAATCTTCCCTGTGGACCCATGGACTTATATGCTTCCCCAAACCCTAACCCTGCTGATTCTTTATGATCTGATGGTCTTTATGATCTAACGGGACAAAGCAGCGATTTCTCTGTATCCATGAGAGGAACAAACCCTCAGCCCAAGTATGCACACCCACACACCCACACATTATATAAAAAGCATTGGGCAAATCTTAAAATATCATGTAGATGTGAGATATTATTATTTTGAAAATTAAAATGATCATTTTGAGAAACACTAGCCATGTAATTTTAGACCATTCCAAAATGTAGGTTTAATAGGCAAGAACTTCCTCATGAACTGCATGTTCCAACCAACCACAGAATCATTAGAATAGGCATAATTATGCAAAATTTTACATTGCCCTAAAAAGTGTTTTTAATGAGAATTTTCTGTTTTATTTACATTTCATGCACTAGAAACTGAAACCACATTTGTAAAGAAGTAGAGGTTGAATCAGAATGGGCATCAAAAATATTACAATAATATAGAAAATATTACGAAATATTCTGACAGATTGCCAAGTGTTATAAAACCTTATAAAGGTACTATCTTTTCACCAAATCACACTTGGGAAATGATCTGTGAGCAGCTCCCCTATTCAACAGGGTTGGAAAACCACAGGATTGTACCTAGCACCTGGTAAAGAAGTCTATACTTTGGGTTCCACCTTCTTGTGCTGACATTCCTGGCATTAGAATCAGTGAAACTCACTCTTTCCATTGCTCTGCCTAGGTGTTTTAACTTCTGCTTACAGTTTTATAAGGTTCTATCCTTGCAACAACTTTATGAAGTGAACAGAAAAATGCATTATTTTCATGGTCATTTTATTGATGAGGAAACTACAGGTAAAAGGCTAATGGACGTACCCTAAGGGTTCACATTAATTCAGAAAGTTTATGGCAAATTCAGGATGCAAGCCCATTTCTGTGACATGTCATATATGAACTATCTTACCATGGGAGCTTTGGTATGGCAAGTGTGTACAACCCTGATTCCTGGATAAACTGAAGGCATAACAGGATTTCTCTTTCTCTCCTTCAGCACTAATGCACTTGAAGAACTCAAAGGTGATAGAATCTTCCTAAGTAATCTTACCCAGTTTACTAATCGTTCCTAGTATTAAGCAAATTGCTTTAATGCATTTAAGTGAAGACTCTCATATATACATTTGTAAATTACATATATACACACATGTGTATATGTAAATATATGTGTATATATGTATATGGTATGTACATATATGTATGTGTGTGTATAGTTTTGTATGTATGCATGTTCGATTTTAGGCTCATTTTTTTTGTAGAGGCAGATAGATAAAGTGATGGCTATAGAACCAGACTTTGACATCAAGGAAGCCTGAGTTTTAATCCTGTCTCATAATTATAACCTATGTAACCCAGTAAAATTCACTTTTTTTTTCCTTTTTCAGACTGTTTTCTCATCTGCAAAAAAGGAAAAATAATAACACTTACCTCACAGAGTCGCTGTGTGGAAAAAATACAATATGCTCAGCATATTGCAAATCTTAAGTCAGCATTGTTTTTGTTGCTACTACTGTTCTCACTTCAGTGCATATGTTAGAAATCATTTCCATAATTTTGCCTTTTATTAAATTATAATATTTCATACTGATGATATATCTTGCTTCAAGTTCCATTATTTGAATAATTCCCACTTCACAAAAAAAATTGATTTTACATCTTATTTATTTCTATCCATTGACATGTATTTAGGAAACTATTTCTATATTAAAAATTAGGAGCATCAGTTAACAATATGGGAGGATACAAAGTCTATTACCTAATTTATTTCAATAGTGAAATTTATTCTCTGAAATAAGTAACTTTGCTCATTTGCTTCTATGGAAAATCAAAAAAAAATGAAAAATCATATGGCTATAAAAGCCCTGCAATAAAAATTTCACTGAACAATTGAAATGGCTTTAATTTGAGAGAATTTTTCAGATGCAAATAGAGTATGATCATAAATCTTGCAAAGTCACTATGAAGTCATCACAGCCCTACAGTTCGAAAGTATTTAAAATTGCTATGTAGACAATGGTATATACTTCGTATTTTTATTCAGCAGTCAAAATCTACCTGTAAATGCACTTCTCTCTCTACACTGGCTGTTTCCTCAAAAAGTTCAGACTTTAAGTAAAAACTGCCTGGATTTACTTGGATTTGCTTATTTGAAAATCTTTCTCACAAGTTGTCTTTGTTGAGCAGGCTCACACAAAACAGATACAATTCCTCTTTGATTCATAATATTTCACTTACAACTGCAGACACAGTCTGGTTTTGGTAGCACTATTTATGTTTAATATTGAACAATAATTTCTGTAGAATGGAAATAATCACACAGCTTTTCTTGTTTGCCAAATGAGGACCAGATGCATAATTTCCTAGATAGGGTACAATGTTTTAACTTTGGAGATAGAGAAAAAAGTTAGAACACTCCGGGTCAGGGCTGGCACAATGTAACTATGAAAACTGCAAGCAGACTGTTTCACAGCCACGTAGGAGCATTGAGATGATAATGATGTATAATGTGAAAACTAAATTTCATATTCATAAATATTGTCTTGAGTTAAATAACTTCAGAAAAACTGAAGCTGAAGGAAAAATGCTTCCAGCTGCATTTTTCTGAATATGGGACTTTTGTTGCCAATTCTTTCCTTTCCCCCATATTTTCATATTTCATATTTCAAATCATTGGTGATTCTGTACAAAAGAAAATGCATATGAAATGAGACTACAGTTTGGATTTTTGCAAATATGCAATAGTTCACTTAAAAGCTGCCCTAATTAAAGTCACGTTAAATTATGTTCTTAAATGGGTTATTCCATCTCAGAGCCTATTGGTTACATTGTAGTCACAAGGTTGATTTCTTTTGTTTTCTGAAGCATAATATTTATCAAACATTTGTTGAGGCTTCCATGACAACATTCTGAGTAGATCTCATTATAGTTGAGCAGCAAAAATAGTTATATGATACGCTGGACATTCATGTCTCTTGTGTCGTAAAGATCCATCTATATTTATTAAGATCAATTTTAGGAATCCCAACACTATCAGTTCTAGTTATCCCTATACACATTTAAAAGTACAATCTAATCAATTTTAAAATTCTTTCTAATAATACAGATCTCAATTCATTTACAGCTATCTTTTAAAAAAAAATCTCTTGTCCATTCCCAGTCAAAAGTTTGCCATTGTGAGTGTTTTCAACATGATGGTGGCATTTTACCCTTTTTAATGACATCATAAGGGTACCAGTGGGACACTCTGTCTTTCCACATGTTGTCTCTCATTCTTGATGCATGAAGAGTCCATCTTCTATTTTTAATTATAAATTCCTTAATACAATCTTTTATTTCTATTCTATTTTGGAGTTTCTCATGAGTTGTATGTTTCAGTCTGTAGTCATTCCTATAGCTAAAATTTTACAGTGGGGAATATATAAGCATCATGAAAGATCGTCACTTTTTTCTTTTCTTTTTTAAAATAAATTTAATAGTGTATGTAGTCACTCCCAAGATGAAGACTCCATTATGTGTTTTATGTATATTTACATGCATGTATTTATGGGTATATATACATGAGTATCTTATATAATCTGTGATGTTAAAACATATACTTACATATTGTATGTACAAGAGATATATAGTATATATGTGTGTTTTGTATACACACACACATACACACACATATATCACACACAAAAAAAACCACACACATATATCTCACAGTATATATAATGATAGATGTTATAGTTGTTCACCTTGGACTAGATATCATGGGTCAGTGGTCCTATGACTGCTCAAAAGATTTCTTTAATACTAGTTTATCTTTGGGAATCCTTAGTATAGATAATCCCAGCAATGGGCCCATAATCAGTACTTTCATGCAAACTAACTGACCAAATGAGGATTTTAAAATATATATTAAAGGAAGAAAACCAAAGTATAAAATTTTGCCATTAACTGACTCTGAAAAGCACCATGCATCCATCAATACAATAGCAGTTTGGATGTCCTCAGTGTATTCTGTCAAAAGTTCACATCAATTAACTAATTTTAATCTCTGTTAAAAAAGTTCCAAACTATCATAATAGCATAAGAAAAATATTCCTAAGATTGATTTCTATTAACCAAATTATAACAATCAGAAGAAGGTACATTGGCTATTTTAATTCAATCTATGTTATATCTGAAAGCATTCAAGAACATGAGAAATCTGTGCAAGTTAAAAGTCAGATTAGCATTTACAAAATAATAACACAAGTCTGAGACAAAGATCTCTAAACAGGTTCTATCTACTCACCCCCATGTCTGACTGCCTCCTCTATATGGCAAATGTCTTCATGTCAACCAAAACATACTACAAATGACAAGATTGAGAAATAAAGATGTTCTCTATCAACAAAGGATGGAGATAGTAGCTGTAGCCTTGTGGACTAGGAGTCGAAAGACTTGAATTATAGTTCTACTTCTACAACTCATTCACTGAGTGATTCTCGGTGAGTGACATCAATTTTATGGTCCTCAGTTTCCTCACATGTACGCTGAAGCAACTTGTTTGATGATTTATTTGTACTCCATTAAGTTCTATAATCCTATAATACAGCATCCTGAGAGGATAAAAACAATACTTCCAGAAGGACCATGGCTTACTTAACAGTAAGGTAACAAGAATCTCTACCCTTCTTTTGAGAGTTGATCTCATTTTTAATGGCATCATGATTAAAAAAGCTATCTATGATACCCACTCGCTAACCCAAATGTACTTGTTCTGAGAAAAGCTACACATTACTTCAGTCTTTAAAATCACATACATAAACAAGGGGTAAGATAGCGCCTTCTTTAATTATAATCCTAACAATCTAGATAGAAAAAAATTCAGAACACTTAAAACATAATAGAATTTCAGACCATCAAGTTCAAAATCCTCACCCATTTTTCTCTTCTACATTTTAATATGCCTCTACAACACGAATCATGCTAAAAGTATTTGACCTTTGAGATACCTTGTTCTGTTTTCATAATTTAAAAAATACAAGCTGAAGGCTAAAAATATATCCTTTGTTCAAAAATGTGTCTCTGGAACAGTCTTGAGAGGTTTGTGATGATGTGCATTACATTATAGAGAATCTGTCACCAAATATCATCTTATCCTTGATGTCAGTATCATTAGTTCTTTGCAGAAATCTGCTTTTTTCATATAAACAACATGAAAGATCCCTTGACATGGCCACATGACAGAAAAAGACCTACAATGCAAAATATGCAAAATGGAGGAGAGGGAAAATATAATTGGAAAACTTTACTGATACCAGTAAGTTCTCCCCTTTTTCAAAGCTGCCTAAAGAAATGTTGGAAACCCTGACATAAATTAACCCAAATACAATCTCCATTCAATATTAATAATCTCATGATTCATGATGCCAATGTTGCTCATGTAAAGAAAAACCTACTCACCCCACCTTAGGCAATGATGAAGAAAACAACCTTATGGTTTATGAAATTTGAAAACACAGAGTTTCACGTTCATTCTTTAAGAATTTAGTGATATCAACATCACTTCCTTACCTTTCTCCAAATCTGTCAGGCTATTCAAAATTCATTCAAAACCATCCTTTTGTGATTACCAAGTTTGGAGTTCAGTAAAGCTTAGATGAATCAAACGAATCTTGAGAATCCAAGGATGATGCCACATCCTTAGACTTTTCAAGCAGAGTCCATATTCGGACAGATCAGATAGCTACATTTATATTCACCAAAGATATACTCTCCTGGGAGGACATATCACATAGAAAAATATATGCACAAAGAGAATAGCCTCCTAAGTCAAAGATTATATTTGATCATGAATTTAAGTTTTCCATACACTCAGCAACTAACCTTTCACACTATCACTGACTTAAGTAGGATGGATAGCTATTGAAACATACATTTTGACTAATCTATGCAAACATTCATGTATGTTAAAATGTGTAAAATGAAAAAAAGTAAAAGCAAATACTCAGTTCAAAAAACAAACATTTGTAAAGGGTCAAAAATAATGTCAGTGTGAGGCTACCTATTAATGTCAGAACACATGAACATAAATCTCAAGGATTCCAAATAGCAGACTTATGAATGACTCTAATCAAACAACAGACAGACCTAAAATCTCCCTCCAGGGCTGGATGAGTCTGAAATAATCTGGTAGGCTATAGTAATCAGGTGGATATATTGACTATAATGAGCAGACAATCTCAGTCCTTCTAGGGCTGAGGCTGGGTCTATAATTTCTTTGACAGATGCTAAAGAGATGCTCAGAAAATCAAAGCAAGAAATCACAGTCCAGAGAATTCTCATGGCGGACTATGAGAACAAGGACTGCTTCTTTCCAGCAAACTGAACACTCCATATTTACAACAGAGTTTTGTTTAGAACCATTTTATTGCATGAAAAATTGATAGCATAACATTTTCTTAATTGGGGTTTATATGTTGTTGAGGGTTTTTCTTTTTGTTTCTTTGATTTTTGTTTTGGGTTTTTTTTTTTTGCAGGGAGGGGAGTGTTCTCTGCCAGTATTCTCCACTGACATTCAGCAAATCCTCAGAGGTTTATACTTGCAGTAACTATGAATATCTGGGGTTAGGAAAAAAAACACATAAACAATTACAATATACAAAACAAAATTAAATAGAGTCATATACCAAATGGATCTTCCTCAATTAGCTGGCAAATAAATTTTTTTATTTAATAAAATTTGATTTGATATTATTATGTACTATGTTAGGTTTTGAAAATACAGAACTACAAAAGAGACCATGTCCTGAAGGAGGTTACCTTCTAAAGGGAAAATATTTTTCTTACACATAAACACACAAAAATCACATTGTAAAATTGAAAAACAAAGCACTGAGAAATGAGCCCATTAGAATGTAAATTATTTGAAAGTAAGGAATTTTTCAATTTATGTATGTATCACCAGAACCTGAGATAGAAAACTGCACACGTAATAAATAGGTATTGATTTTAATTGAAGAAAGGGATTATATAAAGAGAGAAAGAGAGAGGGAGAGAGAGAGAGACAGAGACAGAGACAGAGAGACAGAGAGAGACAGAGACAGAGAGAAAGAGAGACAGAGACAGACAGGGAGGTAGGGAAACAGGGAGACAGAGACAGGGACAGTGAAAGGTGAAAGACATTCCGAGCACAGAGGATACTGTAAGCAGAGGTACAGTGACTAAAAAGGGCAGGACAAAAATGAGGGGACATGGAAAGTATCAGAAATGAGTCAATAAATGGACTCCTGAGATAACCTGGAAAAGTAGGCTGGTGTCATACCATAAAAAATCTCAAATTCTAATACGTGTAGGTGATGGGAGCTCATGAAAGGTTTCGAGTACAAGTGTAGCATGACCAGAATTGGTGAAGTAGGAAGATTCCTTGGGAAGTAAGGCAAAGGGATATTAGAGATAAAACTGAAATAGAGCAAGAAGAGACAATAAAAAAATATGATAAACTAGGTGGGAGGATGAGGTTAGATATGTGTATATTTATATTTGTGTAGAGAGAGACAAATATACAAATATGCACATTTACAGAAGCACACAGAAATGTGTGTTGGGTATACATGTGTGTGAATAAACATACAACTGTATGGACACGCATGTATTTCATATGCCTATGTGGAAGCCCTAAATTCAGAATATCACAAGCAGAAATAGTACTTGAGCACTAAATTATCTCACCTCGAGTTCTGAAACTCCGGTGAAAATCTGGATCACAATCTAAAGGAGTATGTTAGCCTAAACTCATTACTCCATTCAGAATGAAACCAATCTCAAGCCACCTAAACTGTATTTTCTATTTGTCCCTTATATCACTTTCACATATCTGTTTGCTTAAAGACCTCGTATTGACATTCTGTTAAAAAAAATTCTAATAGTTACAGGGCATTTTTGCAGAAAACTATGATATTAAATTGTTACTTCCATTCAGCCAGACACTGAAAATGATATATTATTGATCCACAGACACAAATTCCTTGGCTACCATTGACAAAGGCAGATAACCAAGAGATTTAAATTCTCAGAGTTACTTGCTAGTGCCCATGACCACCCTACATAGGCTGTGCTTTCGGATCCACCGATCTGAACGGAACAGCATGAGCAGCTGCGGTAGCAACTGGGCTCATATGCTTTCCAAATTCTCTGAAAAACTGGCTGCTGACTAGGAAATCCCATATAGACCAGTGAAGGTTAGTGGGGAAATTAAATATTTTCATCAGTTTTCTACTATTGCCTATTATTTACTATTCCTATTTTACTATTTCCCGTTCTCTATTCAGGTAAAAATCTATCTGTGCAACTTATAAAGTTGAATGGGTAGTCTGCAGACTTTGTAGCAGTGATCTAAATTAAATGAGATAATATTTGGTCAAATGTGATAATATCTGTCAAGTTCTTTGCACTGACACATGTATGCTTATGTATGTATGTATTTCTAGCCTGACACATAGTAGGTGCCATGTAAATGCTATTTCCTTCTCTTTCTACCTCTTAATCCCTGCCTTTCTATCTTAGTGAATACAACTCAACTAAATTATATTGAAATAATCTTTGAGGTCCAGAATTCACATATTATTTTTTAACTTCAAATTTAACTCTGAATTGCCTTAGTGAATATAACTACATTTATTTTTAAGGTTTTACCTTGGATTTAAGTAAAAGAGTACCAAAACTCACCAAAACCTTCCTCAGAAGGCACAGCTACAAAATTTTAAGCTCTATACAGTCTTACATTTTCCATAAGAAATTTCAATAAATTCATTAGAAGTTCACAAGCAGATCAGCATGATATAGAATATTAGTACAAGAACCTATCCAACACAACATTCTAGTAGTTCTGCTCAGGGAAATTTATCTCAGTTTTCATACACAACCCTCCAATGTCCCTGGTGGTATTGCCTCCTCTTAATTTCTTCCATATTTCTCCTGAGTTTACCATGATAAGCAGGAATTACATCCAACACTATTGGTATAGAACCATTCACCATTAAATTAACTGGGCAAAAGCATGTAACAGATTAAAAAGACACATCAGCACAAGCAATAGAACAGGATTTTATCAGAATGAATGTCTTTTTTTTTCTTTCATCAAAGACAAACTTTGAATTTTACAGCATGAGAAAGAAAAAACTATTGAACATGTACAGAATACTAGTCATTAACTTCATGAAAAAATATTTAGTAATTGGCATATCCAGAATCCATGTTAACATTTCACTTAATGTCTGGAATTAATATATACCACTCTCTTTAGCATTTTACATTAATTTTCATTATACTAAAGAGAAATATAAACTATAAACTCATATTAAAATTATTTCCTCCAAAACACTTAAGAATAGTACCCCATACGCTTGAAGAGATAAAAATAATTAATATTCTAATTTATTTTTCATATATTTCACTTTTATATGGGTATTTGTGGTAGAAGCAATACTTATTTTAAAAATGATTCAGTTTTGGTCGTCTGAGAAGGAATACAGTTTTTAATATAAATTTTGCTTTCAATTTGTTTTCTCTGCTAAGCTACTATAAGTAATCAGGTATGAGAAACAAGGAATTTCTTTTGGACCCATTCCAATTCTGTTTCATTTAGGGCACATGCTTTATTTTGAAGCCAATCGCAGAGAGAGCGGCAGGAGGAAATTCAGAAGGAGCAACTTGGCTCACTGTCCTTGGCTTAAACAGTGCATGATCAATGCATTCGTTGTAACAGTTAACACACTGTGATATTCTAGGGCTAGTTAGATAGGAATTTTCAACTGTAATGTTAAAATTGGAAGAGTCGTTATGCCTTGCATCTCTAAGTTGAAACAAGTTAGATTTACCAACTAAAGGAGACAATGAAGTATATTTGAAAGTTCACTTAACTTCCACCACTTGATCACATGCTCTCCCCATTCACTGTAATTCATGTCAACTTGATTTTTTCACCCTGGACTAAATTACATAAGAGAATGATCTCTAGAGGATGACTCTCATGTCATCCAATCACCTGTCATCATGAGAAACAAATATTGCAAAGTAGATAGAAAATGGTACCATTTCCATGCTATTGGACATGTTTTCTCATGCCATCTAATTAAGCATCTTTCTTCTGAGAAGGATGCACTGAGTGTTAAACCATATAGTAACGTAGCCATCAATATGATTAAAGAAGTGAACACAAATCTATATTTTAGAAAAAAAATACTTAGAGTAGCAAATAGGTCTTAAACATGATATATGTACTAACATAGCTAATGTGGTGCTTGGCACACAGAAAATATTCAATAATTATTTATTGAAAGGATACAATGAATGCCTACTATATAGCAATAACCATAAAGTGAACTATTGCTATACACTCAACATTCCAAGACTTCTGTATAGTTAATCCATAAAATGATATAATGAGATTTGATATTGCTTGCTATCTAGGTTGAGGGCATTGGCTTATGGCTCCCAGAAGTATATACAATGTAAATCTGAATTGTACAGGTGCAGAGAAGCAGAGGGATGTCGTGGATAATCACCTCCAGAATAAAAAATGATCTGGATTTGAATCATACCTTGGAACCATACTGATTGTGTGACTGAGCAAATTAATCTCAAGGGACTCCAAACTACTCTCTCAAATTACAAGTTGTTAAATTGCAGAGCAGATGCTGATCTGTAGTAGGAATGGGAGCTCCCTACCTATATCAATGAAATCACAAGTCTGACCATATATGTACATAGATATAGTCACACACATATAAAAACATATATATACACACATACATAATCATACATCCACTAAATAAAACAGTATATTAATTTCCATTGATACTTTAATATCAATGTCTACATAATATTAATGCCCATCAACTTCATAGTCCCTAAATGACCATCCATTGACAAAAATATAAACTATTTTCCTGGGTAACACTGTGATCAGCATATCTATAACATATACCTCAATTTATTTTTTCCTTTCCAGAATCAAGAACATATTTCTTATCCAAACAGGGTCAGGGGCATATGAACCCCAAATCAAGGTAGTATATTCTTTTTCTGTTTGGAGTTCATCTTTCTGTTCTCTCTGTATTCAACACTTTGGCTTGTCCTGCTCCTTACTGAAGATACGTGCTGACTTGGCCTCAGATTGGTGGCTTTGGGGAAAACCTGAAGATGATATCAGATGTCGTGCTGCTGGATTGGCAGGTACTGGCTTACAATGCAGGTGCAAGGCTGTGTGAGTGTCACACGCTAAGAAAGGCTGGGGCAAGTGTTACTCTGTGAGAATTATTCACTTTGAAGCTCTGTTGTCAGATTTCGATTCAGAGATATTGATTTGTATAGCATTTGAAAATTCACAGTACATTCCTCTATCAAAGATGTGCAAATGAGCATTAAAAGACATCCTTTTATTTTGTCATTCTAAGTCTATATGAAATTTATCATTTCATCCTTTCCCCCCCTTTCTGTAAAACAGTGAAAATTCCTCAGAAAATTCAGAGCTCACTCCTAGTTCATAAATGAAAATGGGAGTGGTTGAATTTCAGGGCAAGCATTGTGCCTGTAGATAAAATATAGAGGCATGTGGCAATTCATTTCTTCTCTATTTCATGCTTCTTCTCCACAATGCCATGATGACATTTGTGATAGGTTACAAGATCCATTATTCCCAAATGGACTTTCTTATAACATATACCATATCAAGTTTATGAAATTTATGTTAGATAAATGGTCACTCTTTGTAAAGTTATTACCACTGTGGGTAAACCAACCTTTCAATCCTCTTGCCCACCCAATTTCTTCTCTCTGCCAATGCCTCCTCCCACTCCCAACTGGCTTCAGCATTACTGCCAATCTTCCTCTTTTGGAAAAAAAAATAAACAAAAAGACAGCTCTCTTTCCTAAGTATAAGGAACTGCCTGTAAAGAAATTTCTCTACCAATGTAAGGCAGTGCTGAATCTGTAACTTATGGTCCTAGAAAGCTGCATGAAACCCCGAAAAGTTACATGACATAGCCAATATGTGTTAAGAGCTGAAACTTGAATCAAGGTCTTCCTAACTCTCAAGGTCAGTTCTTTATCCAATTTAAATATGTCTGCCTCTCTTTTTATTATGAAGGCATGAAGAAAACATAGTATCAAAGTATGGGAAGTGAATTCAACTATGGGAAGACCGTTTGCCATGTACAAAAAACACATTTGAAATTTTTGTCATTTTTCTCTTTTTTATTTATACAGGTAAGATGGTGTGAACTTAGATGTATTTCAGATGGTGAAGAGAGACATTTCATGGGTTCTATGTCCAAATAATTCATCACTTCATGAACAATCTATTGGAGCCCTCTGTATTTCACAGGTTATGCCTTAGAAAGTAGGTACAGTCTGTTGCAGGGATTGCATTCCTAGCCTTTCCACCTGGGAAAGTTGGATTTTTGTTCTCTGTTATCCTAATCAATATCATCCCATTGGAAGCAGTTCAGTCACAAAGTGAAGGCATAAGATAGGTGTGTTATGGGTTTCCAGAAAAATAAACTGGAGAAGTCCTCTAGCTTCTCAGAAATCTATTCATCTTTCCCTTACCTTTCTCTCTCCTTCCATTCTTCCTTCCCTCTCTCTCTGTCTCTCTCTCAGACTCTCTTTCTCTCTCTCTCTGTCTCTCCCTCCCTTCAACCCCTTTATCTCTCTCCTTCTTCCCTTCCTTCCGTTTTCTCCTCCCTTTTTTTCTTTTTTGTTTTTGTGGGGAAGATGTGGTCTAGACCTATGATTTCTTCAGTACAGAGAACTTTAGGGGGTGAAAATTCCCTCTGCCAGTACAGACTGGTACCTCATCTATAACTTAGAGGAGCCACTGAAAGCTGAAGTGAGAGGCAGTACTTTCTAACTCCAAGGTCCACCATCTACTCACTAGGCAATATTGCCTATATGAAGGATTTGTGGGATGGTATTAAAAAATGAGGAAAGATGAAAAATAATGCATGGGTTATGATACCTGTAGAGTTAAGAAAAGAAAAAAAAATAAGTAGGCATTTATATAGCACCTATTTGTACCAGGCACCAAGCTACATGCTTTATAAATATCTGATCCTCCCAACAACCGTGATGTAGGTGTGGATATTATCCTCATTTTACAGTTGAGGAAAAAAAGGCCAAGGTTAAATGACTTGCCTAGGGTCACACAATCAGCAAGCATCTGAAAATTTGAACTCAGGCCTTTCTGACTCTAGGTCCAACACCTAGCTGCCTCTGAGATCCTAGATCCATTGAGATATTTGTCAGAGAGTTAGTTAGCAATGAACATGGCAGCAAATATTGGATAAATGTCTTTTGTACTACTCAGACACCATGCACCGGTCTTTAAAATTCTGGTAAAGACTGCATTAAGTCTTCTGAATGTTATTTTCCTAACAACAAAATTGATTAGTTTATCATGTTGCTTATAACTTCCTTTTAGTTAACACAACTGTATTCTGGTAATATGTTGGCAATGCAGGTATAAATGAACAAAACCAAGTTATCTCTGATTTTGACATGTGTGCATTTAGATACATTTTGTTTGTTTTGCTTTTGCCTTTTTATTTTTTTTAAGTTTTCATCTGCAAGTACGTTACTAGAAAAACTGAATCTTACCACCTCTTTTAATGAGAGAGTCCTTTAAACAAGACCCAAAACTGAAAATATGGAATATGGAGTTTTCCATCCTAAGGTAATGACATGAAATTCGGGTCAGTTATGACAAAATCTAATGTTGGTCTGCCACTAGGCCTTCATGCGATGCACAAAGACATTGCTATTTCGTTTAGCTTTTGTGGTTAGCTTTTTTATATTGAGAAAGTATCACATCCCTTGCTTTTTCTATTTTAACCCAGAGGCTAAGTAAGGAGCAAATGGACACAACTAGCCGGAGACACTATTGTGAAGGGAATAAAAGTTTAGACTTGTAATCGGGTTTGGTTACTGTTCCAACACTAGCCTATAAGACCACGGGTAAATCAGTCACTCTGAGCCACAGTCCGAAATGATAATACTCGCATAATTCAGGAATATTATAAGGCTCACAGGAAGTAATCTATGCTACAAACTCTAAAGCGTTATACTATTATCAGATTTTATTATATGGGTAACTCACCCTACAGTATCATCACATACTAGGTGAGCTTAACAGTGAATGAAACAAATTCATTTCATACATTGGATCCTAAGAACAAAGACCAATTTATAGCTTACATCTGAATGACAATACTAAAAACAGAACTTGACTAGCAGTCAGGAAACCTGGGTGCTGATACTTACTGTATCACTAACCCATCCTGTTACCTTAGGCAAGTCACTAAGCATGGATCATATTAAAAAAAAAAAGACTCAAAGAAAAGAATATGATATCTGTCTTGAAGCATTTAAAATATTGCCATGCAGAAGAGGGATTCAATTTGCTCTGTTTTTCCTCAGAGATTAAAACCAGAAGCAATGGATGGAAGGTTGAAAGAGGCCCATTTTGCCTTAAGGTCAGGAAATAATTTCTAAAACTTTGAGCTACCTGAAAATGTAATGGGCTACCTGGGGTTTCCCTTTTATGGAGGCTATCAAGCTGGAACTCTCAGATACCTGTGCTACATATTATGATGGAGATTTCTTTATAGATGTGGACTGTCCTAGACAGGTATTGGGACACGTTCCAACCATAAAATTCTGTTTCTGTTTTTCTAATGATCCTGGTATTGCAAATGTGAGTTTCTTGTTGAGTGACTAAAAAAGTGGACATTCTACTTGAGGAAATGAAGACTATCCATCTTGACACCCTAGCTATAAACCAAATTGGAAGAAAAAAGGAAATTGTGAGGTAAATAAAAAGATAAAAATTCAAATGATGGAGTTGACAGAGTTGGTTTTACTGTGTGTCCAAAGTCATCAAAAACAATAGTTTATAGGGCATTTAATCATTTTCTGTTGTGTACTCATGAAAAGCACTTGCAAAAATGCCAGTATGTAGATATTTAAAGCGTATGTGCCAATATCTGTCTCAGGAAATGAGGAAGAAGAGAAATGCTACAACGAACTCAATCTGGTCCACCAGATTAAATTTATTTTAAATCTTCTTCAATACTAAATAACTTAAATGTAAAGACAAAATAGGTAACCAGTTGGAAAACATAATTCAGGCACAAGAAAGGCCTAATTTTTATACGGTATATACCTGATAGTTTTTCTCCTAAAGTTGTCTGTCAAAACTAAATACCTACTGGACATTTCAAACTGAGTTTTCCATAGGAAGCTCAAAATCAACATATCCAAAACAGAAACCATCCTTTCTCCCTTAAAACCAATTCTCTTCTGAATGATTAATGGGTGAGGATAGCACCATTCCTCCAAGGCACTAAGGCTCACAATCTCAGTAACACCCTGACTTCTCACTTTCCCTCATCTTATACATCTCGTTGATTGCCAAAATTCATCATTTCAACCCATACATTATACACTACTGAGTACAAAGAGAAGCAGCATTTCTTTCACATACCTCCTAAACTGGACTTTTCCCAGAGGTCAAAAAGGAACAATTTCTCTGTTTTTGGTTTTGCCATGAAATAAATAGAAAAACAACTGGCAGGTCTGAAGCAGCAAAGTATGGCATTGTTAGGTGGCTCAGTGGATAGAGTGCTGAGTCTGAAGAAGTTGAGCTCAACCCTGGGCAAGTCATGTTATCTCTGGTTCAGTTTCCTCCATCATAAAAGGATGGTCATGATAGCACCTAACTCACAGGCTCATTGTGTGGATCAAACGAGATACATCTGTAAAATACTTAGCACAGTGCTTGACACATAGTAAGTGCCTAATAAAGACTTATTTCCTTTCCTTCCCTAAAATACAGTGGGGAGAGGAAGCCAAAACAAACAAACAAAAAACATGTTCTAGAAGTATAAAGGTGAGTATATTTGCTGACTTCTCCTTTATCTTGCCCCACCCAGACATATTTCTTGTGATGTCTCTGAAAGTATCACGTTGATCTGGCATAGAACTGGTATAGGGTAATACTAAAAGCAGAGGGAATAAGAAGGAAAAGTTGGAGAGAGATATAGATAACATTCTTTCCCTCCCAGCCCTTCTAGGGCTGTCATATTAAATCTTTACAACTCTAGATGAGTTACACTAGTAGGGACCTATTATGTGGGATTGTGTAGGTCTAGGCTAGGGATTTTTGCCATATTGTAATCCATGTATTATTAGTTTCAGGTGTTCAAAAATGTATTTCACTTCCTGTTTAACATAATCTACTATTATTCCAATAACCGTTTGATTTTTTCTCCTTTTGGGACCAATTTTAACACTAAAGACTGAATAAGACCTTCCATGCTTTGATCTCATCTCTTCCCCAATCCATCTTTCCATCTGGATTACTCACTGCATCCTATACTTATATTTCAGTTACATTGGAATAAGAGCATGTTCCCACATGCAGGCCCTGTGATTTGTTGTCTCCATGCCTTACCCTTTAATTCTTGCCATTTTTTTATGGTCCTCCCTGACTCCACAAATATGAACTCACTCTTCAAGGCCAACCAAAGGTACAGATTCTTTATTATTACAGTATAATGCCGTACATTGGTTTGTACTTTTAAAATGGCATTTCTCACAATTGCCTCATAGCTACATACTTTTTTGATCTCCTATACCTAGATTGTGAGCGCTCCAAGGGTAGGTGCTATATATTATTAATCATTGCATGCCCTATAGCAGTTGTACCAATGCCTTGCACATTTAAGTTTCTTTGTAAATGTTTGCTGAATTGTCAAAGAGATTTTTTTCTATTTTACTTTACTTAATAGTATATTACATTGTAGTAAGCTTAAAATAATAAACTTCCAAGACTGCAAAAGAAATCTCCACATGTAAGCAGAGGATAAAAAAATGAAAAAAAAAATATGCTGAATTGCTTTACTGGGAGTTAACAGGTAAAAGTCATTTTAAAAGAACTAAAATGGACTTCTATTCAGCAGTACAACATCTTCTATTTCCATCGGTTTTAGATGATATCTTTGCTGAGACTCGACATTGCCCATATCTTTTCTTAGTCCTGTAGAATGACAGGTTACCTACAGAATATAAGAATGCCAGTTTTCTTTTTGATTTAAAATTGTACTTTAGTTCTTATAGCTATACATTTGCAACGAGTTTAACTGACACGAGTTAGGACATTTTTGGATGAGCTGGCTTGGAACACATATTAATTTTAAGTGCCTTAAGTATGTATGGTGTCCTGGGCCCCAAGGGGGCCCAGATGTAGTCTTTGGCCAATCCCTAACTTTCTGTTAGGGAAATTTAGCCTTTTGAAAAATCTTAGAATCTTATGATTATTTTATTCTTCTAAATTTTCTGCTATTAAATGATAGTCTTCTCATTCTGTCTATTCACTAAATCTATAGGTAATCTAGGCTTAAAGAGTCAGGGTCTCACATAGCATGCTGGGCCATCTCCAGTCATCCTCATGAATATCAGGCCATTGGACCCAGATGGCTCAGGAGGAGAAAGTGAGACTGGTGACCTTGCACAGCCTTCCCTCACTCAAATCAAAGTCAACTGCCAGTCATGTCATCATCTCCCTGATGTCATGGTTCTCTTCTAGAAGGAAGAACAAATACAATGACAACAAGTACACATGGTGTCTTGGACCCCAGAGAAGAGGGCTGGAATGATAGCATGGCAAGATTCATTTGTTACAACTGAACCAAAATATCAACTCCATTAACTAGGAAAAAATCTGAAACTAAAACTATAAAAGAGGAGCATTGTCTTTAATTCTAAAAAAATACTATAAACATATATCCACATACATTTTATTTGAAAAATAAGAAGGATGTAGCGGATGGTCCGTGTCCCTACATGGCTTGGTGATGTGGTTGAAGAAAAGAGTCATGGGAGGCGGGAAAAGATAGACCAATTCCATTTATTGATCTGAGGGTTAGGGTTTATATAGACAAGGTACTGCAAGTCTACATTCTGCTAGTCTCCTGTTCCAGTGATTAAATCAGTCAGGGTGACTACATCAGACCGTGAGCCTAGGGGCATCTATTTTACATATCTCTTGTTTTCTGTAATTCTCTTGTCTCACATACACAACAACATCTGGGGTGGGGGGGGATGGAGAGCTATTCTGGATGATAATGAGCACAGTCTCCAAGAACTGTTTCCCCGAAGGTCTATCCTGACCTTGTCAACCACACTCCACCCTGGCCCTCAACAAAGGGTGTGATCTATAAAATTGTAATTTTATATAAGAATGAGACTTAGAGTCAGGGAGAACTGGATTCAGGTCCTTTCTTAAGCATCATGGGCACCAACTTCCCTTGACAAGTGGCAGACATGAGTCGGTAGATACTTCCTCACCAGAAATTCCCTACATAAATGAAGTTACACTTTTGGAATAATGAAAGTGAATTACATAAATAGACAAACAGACAGATAGAGGACTAGGACCTGTGACTTCACTGACAGATGAGGAGGAAAAATGTCCTTCTGTCAAGGCAAATCTTCTCTTCCATAATCTACTGTCTTAGAGAGTTGATAATTGCCCTGAGTGACTAATTACATAAACAATTAGAAAATCAAATCTCAGACGTTTTTTGTCTTGGTAGCAAAGTCACACAATGATTTGAGATACCATAAGTCATACCACCTAACTCCCTTGTCCACATGAATTACTGGTCATAGGCTCATAGGTTAAAAATAGAAGGAAAATTGGAGCTTGTCTAGAGATTCTTGACCAGGGGTCAGTGAATGTTGAAATATATATATATATATATAGATAGATAGATAGACATATGGATAACTATTTCAAAATAATTAGTTCCACTGTAATCCTACACATATTATAATCTTCCTTGAAATATATTACTCCAAGTTGGGGTATATAGGCTTGACCAAACTGCCAAAGGATCCATGAGACCAAACAAAAAAAGTTAAAAACCCTGCTTTAGTTTAACCACTTCACAGATAAGGAAAATGAAACCTATAGGAATAAAGTGACTTTCCCAAGGTCATAAACTTAGCAGAGCTTGCCATTTGGACCCTGATTTTCTGTGAATTGCCAAACTACATAAACATGAAATTTATTCTTTACACAAACAAGAGGGATTTGTATGAAATGTTGTTAGCATTTGAAGAATTTTTCAATTCTATGTGATTATCCATATTCTAATAAAAAGCACACAATATGTTAAAAACAAGCAGGATATGGATCTCACATCATCCACACTTAGGTCAATTAACATGTGAATATTTAAGGGCATAACTCCTACTCAGACTCATCTGAAACCATCCTTGTTACTTGATCCAATTTTTCTGCATGAAAAATCTGGCTTTGCAGAACAGAATGCTGTCTCTGATGTCAAATAATAAGTACCAAGAATTAAAGGGGTATCGTTATTATCAGCAATTAATATTTATAGCATGCACACTAGGTGATTGGCACATGAAGTCCCTGCCAATTCTATGCTTCTATGAATATCTTTAAAGCAAAACATATTTTTCGAGGAAATTCTGGGCAAGTCGTCACCACCAGAACTCACATATTTAATAGAGTTGCTCTATAGACTGCCTTATGCTAGTGAAATTAACTAGCCAGACAAGAGTCAAAACCAAACTTACTTACTGCCTTCATTATCAATATGTGTCCTAAGACAAAGCTATTTTCCAAAACATAATCATAACAATAATTTTCCCAAGTGAGTGGTTTTTTCTTAAGAGTTTTAGGTGGGGCATACAAAAAGAATAAGGGGAAAGGATATATATTCACAGATTAGGCCAGTTTTACAATCAGGTAAATTTGGTAGCTGTTGCTGTGGAAGAATGTGATAGAAAAGTGTACAGTAAAAGAAGAAATGTCACAGCACTTTGATAAGGGTACGATGAACTTTTTTTTTCCCCTGGTGACATTACCAAGGCTAAGAGAACAAAGTGCATCATTTATAACCCACAGCTCAACCATTATCTCCTGGTGAGACACTTGTTTTAAAACACACAAGGACCTTTTTTTCTCAAAGACTAAAGCTCTCTGTGAGGTTCCCGTCTTCCTTTAGGGCCATGAAAGAAAGTTGACACTTGTATGGGCCATAGTTTCCCAGCAACTACACAAGGGCATTCTTACACCCTCCAGGTCACCCATAGTTCTGAAGTAGAGAAGAAGCGTATGAACAGTGTATGCCTCTTTGATCACAGATATCATCTAAAACTGATGTGGAGAGAAAATCCCATTTGGTTTAAAAGACAGACCTGAAGGGTTTTCATAGATTTTTTTATCATCTTATATACATAGAAAGAATAATATAAGCAAATTATTTCTGGTGAAAACAAAGTTGCCTAGTAATTACCAATTTGAATATATGTATACTCATCCTCCTTTAATCTGAGATAATCTTTAAAAAAAAAACTAGCTGATGTTCTCTCTCTTTTTTTAAACATTGCTATCACTTCCCAATGATTTTCCCTGCCCTCAGTAGAAAATTATTATATTGGTTGCCATATCTGAAAATAAATGCCTCACTCCATACCTAGAGCTTTCTTCCTTAGATCCTTTCTTCTTACTATGCTGAAGCAAGTTTTCATCTTATTTACTAATCTTTTTCAAGAGTCTATTAGTTAGAAGTCAACATAGGGTCAACCCTCTATTGTATTCAGTCATCCTGGAATAATTTCCCCTGCCATTACAGCTTCCTAAGTGGTAGCTAGTAAGTATATAGGGAGGCAGAAAAATAATTTGCAAGAACCTCTTCTGCTTTAAACTTCCAAAATCAAATTTTATTGATTCTGTGGATATAATTATAAATTTTTATTTAACTGTAACAGTTCGATATTCTTCAGTTCTAACAAATTGGTTTTGGCACTAAAACCTCAAAGAGTTAAGAAGTCATGTGGTCTAATAGGCATGCTCTCTTGCGAAAACCATTT
>CM053773.1:135931336-135988079 GCA_028658325.1 Potorous gilbertii | reverse complement strand
AAAAAAAAATACATTAAAGGTAGGGAAACCTGGATTTTACTACTGATGTTGCTAGTATGACGACTGTGCCTCAGGGAGGTCGATGAGGTGAGCTTATAAGAATCACAGGGGTTTCTAATTGAAAGGAGCCTTAGCGATAATCTATTCTAATATCTTTATTTTACAAATGAGGTAATTATGTCACAAAATGATTAATTTACCTGTTCAAGATCACACAAGAATAACAGAGACTAATATGTCGTCTAAAGTTTGGGGACAATTTCATATATTTTATGTTCTTTCTTGATCATCCAAGTCCCTAGTGTTTGTCTCTAATTAATCTGTTTTAAGTTTTTTGTATTTATTTCATTGTGTACTCATTTCTTCCCAATAGCATGAAAGCTCTTCGGGGTAAAGACTGTTCTTTTTTTTGCCTCTCTTTCCCCAGAATCTAATATATTTCCTTGCATATAATAAATGTAAAATGAATGAATTCATCTCATTTTTAAAAAATACATTTTACTGATGCATTTTGTTACCATATCTTTAGCAGAGGGAGGATTCCTAATTCCCACTTCCACACTGAATTTCCCTTGTAACAGAGAAAAATAATGAAGTAAAAACTCATGACACAATGTCTAAATCCAGTATTGTATATAAAACTGAATCTATCTCCCTTCAGTCTCATAACACCTTGTACCACAAGTATTATAGGTGTTATGATTCCCATTTAGAGATGAGGAAACTTACAGATCACACATTGGAACATGGCTCTTTTGATTTCCAGTCCCATGTGCTTTCTGCAGCATCATACCATTCTTGACTTAATTGAATCAACCACAAGTCTTAAAAACAAGAATTTTTGTTCCCAGCTTCAGACATGGATAGTAATAAGGGTTTATCACAAGAATTCTCAAGATAAACCAAGTGTAGGAATTCAAAAGGAAAAGGTAGCATTGAGGTTGGTGATTTTTTTTTCTTCAGAGATTGCTGACCTCCTTCCTTATTCTTCCTCTGTCTTGGTGTTTTGCTGTTTCCCACTGCCATATTGAAATACCTCACTTTTGATTTATTTCTTTATCTTCTTTGAAGGCAGTTGAATATAGCTATCAGATTGGCCTCTCCCTCTATAAGCAAGTCTAGGCATCAACCAATTGTAAAATAAGTGAATTTTAAAAATTGTTTTCATTTATTTAATTTGATGTCCCCTTTTTGTATATCTGCTTTTTCCTATTCCAGTTCCAACTCTCTCATGATACCAACACTCCAAAAGCAGAAACAAAATAAAATCAACCAAACAAAAACACTATAGCTACTAAGAAGATAGAGCCTTACCATATCACCTCTTTTGGTAACATGTACATTAGAAAGGAGAATTCCGGAGGGGGAAAGCATTCTATTTTGCACACACGCAAACAATTCTACTAATGATGCAATTCCAGACATCAGCAGAAAAAGTATTTCTGTGTCAAGTGTGGGGGGAGTGGTATTTGGCGATCATGGGACATTTCTAACACCCTTCAACTCATACCACATAGACAACTGCCTACTCAGTCTAGTCAAGACTGGTTCTACCTATAAGCAAGATATGAAAGGAATTCAGAATCTATGCAATAAGCATGTCACAATCTTTCTTAATGAACAAACAGGGCTTCCTTGAACACTATGTTTCCCTGAAAAATCTTACAAAGACACTTTTGCTTTTAAGTTTTTTCCTTCTAAAACGGTCAGTAAGTCATATTCAAATTCATCATTGTAACTGAGAATCCTGTTCTAGCAAAATGAACACTGCTTAAAATACCTGAGTAAAGACCCTTGCAGATCAAAGAAGATGTGCATCATCTGTTCAAATATTTTTTAACAAAATGTGAACATATTATGTCTGCAAAGATTATATCTAGAACAATTGTGTATATGTGTCTGGGTGTTTACGCAGACATGAGTCAAACTACTACAGAATAATTGTATGATTTGAGTATAAATGCAGCTCCATAGTTAGTTCTGTTGCCCACTTTTTCAGTTAGGATACTGACTACTCAAAATGATTGTGAACATGAGATCAGAAAGAAAGGAATTTTCCCCCAGTAGCATCTTATATAGACCTTAAAAACAGGCTTTCCTTTTGGATCAGATACCCATTATCAATTTGGACAGAGAGTGTCTGAACCACTATTATCTGCAAATGATTCATGAGTGCAGGTATTTCTCTACCTGGAGATTTTAGTGAAACCATAAATATAAGACAGAAGCTAGAATTCATAAAAGGCCTTGAAAAACATCTTGAACGGGAAATTATTTTCAATCTGAAGAAAAATCTAATTCACCAAATATACCTCATCTGCCTCTCCTACTTCTGTGAATTACCAGATGGGCTAATATATACCCCTCTTTCTGACTTTCCTTCTGCTTCTCAAGCATTGTCCTTAAACAAAATAAAAACATTCAAAAAGACTAGAAAGGACGAAAGCCAACATTAATCCACTGAAGCAGGCCTCTCTTGGACTCTGAATGTTGAGTATCAAAAAAAAGCAAGAATAAAAGAAAACTTACCTATGACATAAGGAAGCTTTTTATTTTGTACTGATAAATATATTATTAAAAAGGGATTTGCAAGAACTATTTATATTTTAACCTCACTGGATACAAGGGAAATGTATTTCTGAAGATGAGATTTTGGCTACTGTGAAGTCCACAAACGATATATTTCCTATTAAAAATGTTAACTTCCATTTTGATTGAAAAGAAATTTTCTGATTTTGCTTTAGGTCTTACATTAAAGATACGGTCATTTGGCCACTTCCTTGACAAACAAACAATAATATTCTCTTTGACATCTCAACAGCCAGTTTCATGTATTAAATCATTGTGAAATTAAAGGGGTTAATTTGCTTTCTTGAGCCTCTCTGATAAAAATCCATGATTTTAAAGATATATATACATATGTATACATACATATACATACATAAGTCCATATGTGTGTATATATGTCTATATGTGTGTGTACACACACACACACACACACACACACACACACACATACACATAGACACATTCTTATTACACCTTTCCAAAGAGTAAAAATTAAAATGAGGAAAGGAATTGCATTTGGTTGGTTCTTCATTCTGTAGCTAAAACTGCAATTGTATAAACATTGTTTCGTCATAGTCTACAAATAAGCATATAAAATATCTTAAGCTAGGCCAAGAATCAGTAGCTGATAGTACTGGTCTGGCAGTGGAAAGCTGTAGCATACTTGGTGCTTTCCATGAGAGCTAATTCTATCTTAGTCTGTCCATAACTTGGATTTTTCTTTTTTTGTTCAATGATGGCAATGGGTCTATACTTCCATTTTATTAATCTGCCTATAGTTATGAGATGTGTAACTAGGGTAAAGACACACCTTTGTGACTATTAAATGATTTTCCCACAATAACAACAACAAAACACAAAAAAACTACAATCCTTTTACGAGAATGGAATGCTTTGACTTTAATATCATCATGTCCTAACTAAATTAACTACCTTACTACAGTACGGAGATATCTGAGATCTGATATAAATTGAAAACTTAAATCTCCTCTGGTCAGGAAAGTGTTTCAAAAAGGAAAAGAAATATGAATGTAGTTTGATATAGGGAAAAGAAATGACACTTTTTGGAATCAGCAGACATGAATTTAAAACCAACTACTTACTCCTTGTATGTTCTTGGACTAGTTACTTTCCCTGAGTTTATTTGCTCATCTCTAAAATGAGGACTCCCTTTAAGCTCCAAAACTATGATCCTGAAGAAAAAGCTTATACTTCCATAAAGTATTATTATAAGACCATGTCTCTCCTATCAAAAGAAAGTAGAAGATGCTGGTGATTTCTGTTTTTAAATAAAGCTGGTTACCTTACAGAAAGCAGGTTCCCATTAGTGGAACCCATATGTCTAAAAAACCCAATTTAAAAGGAAATATCTCCTTCACCTCTTTGTGAATGTCTGAAATTGCATCATTAGAGAAGCATGCAGTCACATATTTAGCTTGAGGCTGATTAAAATAAAAATAACCAATATATGACATTGGAAAGGTTTCCAATGTCAACTGGATCAGTCTCAACCAGAACAGGAACCCCTGACAAATGATTGCCACAGTCTCAACATTAAGACTTCCAGTGAAGGGAAACTTACTAACTCCTCTGGCATGCTCGTCTACTTTTGGGAAGCTCTAATTCTTAAGTTCATTATATCAAACCCAAATCAACAAGTCTTTCTGCCCTCTGTTTCCAATTCTGCTAGAAATTTTAAACCCTTAAATATCAGCAGCCTAGAATATTACTCAATGGAAGAACAAACATTGGGTGGAAAGGGGGAAAATCAGAAGCAAATATCGCCATTTCACAAATGGGAGATAAACCTGGGTCTACTTGAAATTTTAGGATAGCACTTTCATCAAGAAACATTTCTGGGAGCTCAAAGAATTGAACTTAGGCTTCTGAGTTGTTTACAAACTGGCTTTTCTCAGACACTTCTCAGAGCTGCCCCAAAATCAGACTAGAGGTACTCAGAGAACTCAAAATTCATTTCAAGGTTCCCTGGGACAAGGGATCAACATTTTAAAGGAATTTGAAATCTCTTTTTGAGGCCTCTGAGGCCCATTAATTTACTAGAAGGAAGATGTCCTTTCCAAGAAAGATTCAATAAATAGCCACTTCTGGCACTCAAGGGTAGAATGTGAAGGAACTCTTTACCTAAAACATCCAAACCAGATAACTAACCAAGCATTTCTGAAAAATGCTTCATTTGACTTTATATTTTGTCACAAATAGGTCTAAATCATTTATTAACTACCACTCAGTCAAAATGGTCTTTCAGGGTCACGAATTACAATTTGACACAACTTTTGTTGTTCAGTCATTTCAGTCACATCCAGCTCTTGGTGACTGCATGTAGGGTTGTCTTGGCAAGGATGCTGGCGTAGTTTGCTGTTTCTTTCTCCAGCTTATTTCATAGAGAAGAACTGCAGCAAAAAGGGTTAAGTGACTTGCCCAGGATCACATGGCTAATAAGTGTCTGAAACCAGATTTGAACTTGGAAAAAGGGGTCTTTCTGATTCCAGGCCTGCCACATTGTCCTCTATTGTGCTACTAACCACCTCTGCACCGACCAAAAAATGCATTTACTATCATGTAGACGAAGCCTAGGAAATCAAAATGGCCAAGTCTACAAAGTGAACATATTCCCTTGATATTTCTAAAAAAAACAAGCAGAAAATTTTGCCTGGCTGATGCAACTATTTCACCTACAAGTAGAGATTTCTAGGATGAAAGGTTTTTAAAGAAAACTGTATTTTAAATAAGAAAAAACACTTTCATTCTCTACTTCTCTTTGGAGATCTGGGCTTCCTAAGAGTATTCCTATCCACCTATTTAGAAGCAAAATGCTGTAATCATAGCTGCTACCTGAGCCAAGAGAGAGATAGGATTACACAAAGGATAAGTATTAAAGAATAAGTATTAAATGGTAGTGGAAAGCTGTAGTAGCTCAACTAGGACTGGTTAATCTCAGTTATTGCCTTGGGAAGAGATGGGGTAATGCCTTAAGGCAAGAGTATAGGACACAAATAATAAGTTGGAAAAATATGGAAACTGACAGGATAACCTGTGCACATACTTTCACGTATTCTGACCATAAAAGTACATACTCATATGCAATATTAGCCAAGTGGGTGTTCTTATGCATGTCCATGTCCTCAGGTTTATGGTGGCCATGGAGATTTATGAAAAAATGATATTAGCCACATTTTAAGAATGGCAAATCTATTAAGAAGAGAGAGAAAGCAAAAAATGTGCCGTATATGTATATTACCTTTTCCCTCTAAAAGTCTCCTAGTAAAACAGAGATAATGTAAAGTTCAGCCATCAAAAATAGCTTCATTAAGAACTTTAATGAAGCACATGGGAGTCATTTATTGACTCTTCAACTATTAAGATGTAACATTATTACTGCTTTAATAGTATCTCCATTTTCATTTAGGAAATAACTAATCAAGAGATCAATGAACCAAAGACTTTATTTTCTTTCCCTTGGGTCACTGCTAGTATGGTTTCTTAAAATGCGAAAAACGTTAAGCGCTATTCCCTCTGGAGCCATATCGCATGAGCAATTTAAAGAAATAACAAGAAAAGTCAAAGGTCAATGGCTGCCGATCTCAGCCAAGTTATAAAACAAATGAAAATGGCGAGTGGTAATTCTACCTTTCTGGTGGAAGTGAGGGATCCGCTTTCCCATCAAAGAAGCTTTACCTCCAAAGTATGCAAAGCCCCTCCACCCTGACCTGCTGTCAACCTGGGAGACATTTCTATTTCTCAGACTTACTTGGAATTGCAAACTCCTGTTTTCCTGGTCTTTCCTCCCAGCTCCACTTCCTTTTGAGGTACAGATGTGTAGCCAAAGAACCCAATCAGATAACGCCTATTTACATATTTATAAAGTCTCCTGTAAAATCTCCTATCAATTGTTGCTGCTATATATAGGCCTTTCAAGGTATCTTGTGGGCACCGGCGCTCCAGTGCACGGCTCCCTTCAGGAGTCCTGATCTATCGTATAATGTGATTTCAATGTAAATGGGGCCCATCACACAAATCATACCACTTCACAAACTCTTTTCTGCTGGGGTAGCTTAAATCTAAACACACTCAAGCAGTTTGCTGCACTGGAGCAAGATTTCCTCCACATTAAAAAAAAAAAGTCAAAACCCCCCAACACAACAATGCCAGGGAAGAAAAAAAAAACCTGAACATTTTCTGCGGAAAGATGGGCCGTCTCCAAATCCTTGTGCCCTATCAGACAAATTAAAGTAAATCAAGCATGAAATGAAGCAGGAGAGCCCCGAGATAAGGCTCCTTTAAGTCGTTTACAGATTAGGAAAGAGAGAGGTGCATCTGGTCTCTGGCAGTGAAGGAGGGCAGTTTCTCATCTCACAATAGCAGGCTGTGTATAGGATTACCTTACCTTGTCACTGACAAGGGAAGAGGCGCCTGAAAAATGTCTCTTAACTAACTTCCTAATGTTCCCAGTTAAGTTCTCTTATTAAAGTATTAACGGTTACGATGATAGAAATAAATTTTGATGTGTGCTTTTTTTTTTAAAGTGGGGGAGGAGGAGAGGAACAGACACCAGTCTGATTTATGAACTGGTCAAACACTGATAAACTGGGGGCCCTGGCTACCGGCAGAGGAGCCTCTTCTCTTATCAGTCAGGATTCTGCTGCTAGAGACAGGAGCAGATAACTTTCCAAAGGGAATTAGCAAGGCAGTCAACTAGCTGTGTGTTACTGGTTGGACTGGTGATCTAGAAGCTGCTAAAAGGGCCTCTCCTGTTATCAGATGGGTTTCTGCTGCTGTAAAAAGGGAGGCATTTTCTAGCAGAGACTGAGTACTCAAGTCAGAATGCTAGCCAGTTAGTGGTTAAACCAGTGCAACAGAAATAAGGACCAGAAGGCTTGCCTTAGGTCATGGGCTTACATGCTATGAATTCTGACCACATGAAGTTCATTGAAGGCAGTGACTTAACTTGTTTTTGTCACTGTATCCCTACTGTCTACCTACCACACATAGAATCTAACAGGTATATTTCATTAATGCTTGCTGATCCACAATAATTGACTGAAATGAGATTCTGAAGATACCTTTTTTAGGTCTCTTCTAAGAGAAGGACTATTGGATTCCCTACTCCCTTCTTCTTTGTTAAAGATATTTTTCTCCTATGATAAGTTTCAGTCAATAAGTTAATATTCTGAACAGATACTCTTAATTTAGACTAACTCAATTTTCTTTAGATCAGGGTTGGCAAGCTATGGCTGCCAGTGGGTCAAAGCTTGTTTTTATTCTGTCCCCAGTGAAGGAGAGTTTTAATATTTTTAAATGAAGTTTTGCTTTATTTTAAAATGCAAAAATCATTCTTGGTTCACTGGCTATAAAAAGAGAGGCTGGCCAAAAGTTGGCCCTTGGGCTATGGTTTGCAACCTCTGCTCTAAATGAAAAATTTTTGTCTGGTAACTTTTCCAGATTTCTGTTTAGATGTTAAAATTCTTTACCAGCTAAACAGGGTCTTTCTTGGGGAGGATCATCATTTTCATGGTCATATGTATGTTTTTTCTGAGAAGTAGATAAATGCAAATATTTATTTTTGTTGTGTTATGTTGATAAATATGATATCCCCTCATATCTACTATCTCCCCTCATATCTACTAAAACTGCTCAAAATGTACAAAATACTGCAGTTTATGGCTAACAAAGCAATCTACATATGGTTAAAAAAAAGTTTTAGGGAAAGAAAAAAATACTTATATATAAATGCTTATATAAATTACTATAGATATACCTATATAAATAACAATAGAGTGAAGAACTTTTAGGGAAGAAAGTAGGTGGAAAAGTCACTTACTAATAAGTTTTGATATCCCATTTAATGACTGCCATTGATTATAGTAGGAGTTAGCAAACTACTGTAGGCAGGACTGTTGGAACTAAAAACACTCCTTTAGTCATTTCAGTCATGTCTGACACTGCAACCAGATTTGGGGTTTTCTGGCTGAAGATACTGCAGTGATTTGTCATTTCCTCCAGCTCAATTTTACAGATTAGGAAACTAAGGCAAACAGGTTAAGTGACTTGTCCAGGGTCACTGGTAGTAAGCATCTGAGGCTGATTTTGAACTTATGCCTTCCTGACTCCAGACTCAGTGCTCTATCCACTGTACCACCTAGCTGCCCTAAAAATACTCAGGATCTACTCTCCCCCCAAAAAAAAATCCAGGACGATTTTGTCCTTTGGCCAACCCCTCAGTTACAGGATAAAATTAAAAGTTCCTAACATGACAGATTCACACCCTAATTTTCCAACCTTATCTTTCCCACCTGCATCTGAGTTCAAATCTGGTTTGAGACACTATTAGCTAAATACCTGAGTAAATTACTCAATTTGCCTGCCTGTTTCCTCAATTGTAAAATGGATGTAATAAACACCATACCTTGTAGGACTGTTAAGAAAATCAAGAGGTAATGGTTGTAAAGTACCTAGCACAGTTTCTATCCCATGGTAGGTACTATTTAAATTCATATTTTCTTCCCTCTCCCATTGTCAATTTGGTGACCACAAACTCACCATTTGCTTTTTCTACTTCTGAACGTTTTTCACTGTTCCTCTAGATTAAAATGTCCTCTTTCTGCATGTATTCAAATCTTGCCAGGTCTTCAAGACCCAGCTGAAGTTCTATCCTCACTTATAAAGCCTTTCTGGATAAATAAAAGACTCTCTACCTTATCTGATTCACTCTATCAGTTATTACTAATAAAATTTAGGATAGTATAATCTCAGGCTTGAGGAGAACTTAAAAGACATCTAGGTCCAGTCTCCTACAAGATATATGGATTTCATCTCCAACTGCCCTGATATGACCTTCTGCCTTAGAGTCATGTGGAGTCAAAGAATCTTGGAAGAGGAAAGAAGCTTAGAAACCATCTGGGAAACCTATATCCGAAGAGAATTCCTTCTACACTATCACCAAGTAGTTGCCCAGCATGAGAATATGCAGGGAGTAAGAACCCACCACCACCTGAGGGAGCCCACCTCTCCAAGTTTGAATAGTGCTAATTGTTGGAAAGTTACTGTCTTCATTTGTTTTCCTCTTACACAGAGTCAATGCCTTCCTCAATATCCCTTTCTTGATCTCAGATTTGCTTTTGAGCTAAGAAAAACAAAACAAAACAAAAACTGCCAATCCCTCTTCCACATGATGGCTGTTAAAAATAAACGATGGCATCTGCGTAATCCAAAGCTTTGAGCCTTCCATCCTAAACATCCTCACTTTCTACAACTCATCAGTCCTCTGTCCATCCTGGTGGTCTATCTGCATGTTCACAGGTATGAACTCAAAGTCCTTCACCATTCTGATTGCCCTGCTAGGTATTAATGTCTTTCCTACAAGTCATTCAACAGAAATGAACATGATGCTGTCCAAACAGGACAAATTCTATTAGGACTACTATCTACACCTTTCTGTTCATGGGCTCTCAATGACACCAAGAAGTATATCAGATTTTCTGTATCATGTCATACTGCTGGTTCATTTTAAGTTGAAGTCCATTAAAACCTATATCTATATCTATCTTTACACACACATAAATATGTGTGCATATGTATGCATATGCACATAGGTATATATCTGTATGTGTATACATGTTTGTATATGTATATATGTATCATTTACATGAGCTGTTTCAAAAATGGATACAAGCTATCATATGGCACTCCTTTGGTATTATGCTTTGTCATTCCTAGCAGATTATATACTCCACAAGGTCACAAACCATGCCTTAGATTTCTCTGTAATTCCTGCAATTCATATTATTAATGCCATGCACATAGTAGTGGCAATAAAAATAAAGTATCTGTTGAATGATCGTCTAATTTTTCGCAGCTTTAGGTATGAAGTTTTTGTTTGTTTGTTTTAATTGGATGATTTTCCCTCAGGTCACTATTAGTCTAGAGGCCTTAGGAGTGCTTTGTAGTAATAGGCAGAAATCAAACACCATCAGAACCACAAATTCACAAATCTTTCTTTTTGAGAGTAAAGAAAGTGGCAAACACAATCTATCATTTGTACAAATTTTATCCTTCACCTATTAACTTCATACATCTTAGAATTAAAAAGAAGCTGGGGCAATTTACTTAAATTCTCTGGGCTTCAATTTTTCATCCAATAAAATGAAATTGTTAGACCAGATTTCTAAACTCCCTTCCTAGGCAACGATTAGTGAATGAAGACTGGACGATTTGTCCCTAGAGGAGACTTGAAAGATCACTGAGTCTAACATTTTTTCTTTAAAGTCAAGGAAATTGGCACTCAGAGAACTTAGGTTACTTATTCAAGGTCATGCCTGTGGTAGTTAGTAGAACCGAAATGTATGTATGTGAGCAAGATAAAACTGAAACCTATCCCTGGATCCTTGGGTAATGATAACAGTAACTACGTAGCTGGCATTTATATAGCATAAATATAGTGCTTTGGCATCTGCCAGGCACTGTGCTAAGTACTTTACAACTATTAACCTACTGATACTTGAAACAACCCTGAGTTAGGTGCTATTGCTATCCTAATTTTATAGATGAGGAAAGTGAGGCAAACAGATGTTATGTGACTTGCCCAGGGTCACACAGCTAGCTATCATCTGAGGCTAGATTTGATAAGTTCAATTCAAAATCTGAGTTGGTCTTCCTGACTCCAGGACTATCCACTGATTCATCTAGCTGAGAGGCAACATAAAGTAGTAAAAAGCCTATTGCAACTGGAGAGAGTGCACAATCCAGTGCTTATTAGTTTTGTGGTAGAGCTTATTTCTCTGGGTTTGTTTCCTCATATGTAAATCTAAAGGATTGACCTACATGACTTCTAAAGTCCCTCTAAAGTCCATGTTCCTTTAAAAAATATCTGAGGCCACAGTAGATAGCATAACCAACATGGAGTGAGAAGGACAGACTTTCTACATTTAATGACTATGCTACCATTGCAAAGGGCCGCCAGGTGGCCCTATAGTGCAAAGTGTTAGACCAGGAAATAGAGAACACATCTACTTGAGTTCAAATCTGACTTCTGACACTTACTAGCTGTGTGACCCTGGGCAAATCACTTAACCCTGTTTGACTCAGTTTCCTGATCTATAAAATAAGTTGGAAAAGGAAATGGCAAACCACTCCATTATCTTGGCCAAGAAAACCCTAAATGGAGTCATGAAGAGTTGCACATGACTGAAACAATTGTACAACAACCATGGCAAATAACCTCACTTATATGAATCTCAATTTCTTCATCTTCAAAACGAGGATCATGATAATCCATTCTGCCAAGTTATCACAATGCTCAAATGTGGTAATTAATATAAATCCTTTTGCAAAGTCAAAAGTACTATATAAAATCATTTATTATTATTTATATTTTAAAAGATATTTTATTGATCACAAAGCCGTAGAAGGCTCTGATGAGAAACAGACCATGATTATTAGGAACCACATATTCCTCTTCTAAACAAAGCATATGATTATTAATTCTTAAATTCTTAATACTTATAATCATATAACTAATACCTAATATATAATATATATATATCTAACATATAACACACATTAGCATGAGACTACAGAAATCATTACCTCTTGTTCAAGGTAAAAGGAACTCACAGCAGTTGGAAGAAGTAAACATTGTGTTAGAAATTCAATGATTACATCTTTAAAATTGGTAACTTACAATCTAAATCTGACAGCAAGCCAAGTAGAAGAAAACATCATGCAGAAAGGCAAAGAATACAATCTAACTTTCTCATACACAGCTTTACACATATGACAATGATGATGGGGATGTGACACAGATCCCATGCTTTAAAAAATTGTGAAAAACCACCATTATTATCTTCGGTGGGGTGAGTTTAGTATAATCCTCCTCTCAGTAGAGAATGGATATATTTACAAACCTGCGACCAGTTGATGATATCTAGCATGTGCTCACTTCTTGCTGCTCTGAAATAATAAACTATCTTAAATTATGCCAAAAAAGATAAGAGACACGCTTTATTCTCCTATTTATTAATACTGTTAGGAAGTGGCATGTTTACATGAAATTTATTGTATTCCTTTGCTCTTGACATTGGTTAAGACATTTTTGGCTTCTTCATTGTACATGATTTGGGAAGAGATTTATCTTTATGAATATCATCAAATAATAAAGAAAATGGGATTATATTCCTCCTCAGTAAAGCATTTCTGACAAACAGAAACTAAAATCCATTTCTACTTCTCATGGTGGCATTCTGAATTACTGCAATCTGAAAAATTTCTACTTCTTTCAACAGATATTTATATTGAATTTGTCATATGACACATTTCAAAATATGTGCCTATAAATTAGCTTAATATATGTTAGTACCTGTCATTGATTAATCACACTGGAGTTTTGTGGGAAAATGTGAGAAGCATGAGGGTTTGTAGTGCAGCAGAATTCTTGAATAAATGTCACTGAAATAAAGTTCAAGTTGAATTTGGATTCAGACTTTGTTATAAACTTATAATTATATGACACTAGAAATACAAAGCAAATTATGTTTTGGTCTTAAGGCCTTCATTAGAATGCTAAAAAACAAATTTAATTTAATTACCACTTAATGTGCATTCACTGAGTTGTTTTTGTTTTGTTTTGTTTTTATCGGCTCAAAAAGACAAAGCCTTTCTCATTCCAATGTCATTTTAAGAGGATATCTATAAATATGAAGGCCTAAGTTGACTTTTCAATCCTTTCAAGTCTCTGGCAGGGTATTTTAATAAAAATAGCAATAGCAACAATTAGAGGTTTAAAAATCCTTCACCTTATCTCATCTGATGCCCAAAACAACCCAGAAAAGATGGGTGACAAAGGAATTATTTTACAGAAGAGGACGGTGAGGCTTAAGGACACGTCCATGATTTCCTTTAGGGTTACTTTTAATAAGTAACAGAAATTAGCCTGGAACCCAACTCCTTTTAGTGTAAGTAAAATTATTTCTCATCATCACATAAATATACAGGCAAATTCTCTAATCATTTAATTCAAAGTTACTACAGTTCTTTTGTTTTTCCAGATGTCTAGCCCACACGCTAATAAAAGACTGGAGTAGGGAGAAGAATTGAATTTAGTGAAACTAGTGCAGTTGGTTTTGTTTCTGTTTTGAGTTTTGGTTCTTGTAGGTTGCTTCTTCTTCAGAAGCAAAATGGACATTTTCTCCTCTGTCATATAAGCACAACAAAGGTGGGAATGGGAACCAGGAAAGTGATGGGCAATCGCCTTGTTTTCTTTCCTTTGATTTTGTTGTAAGCCTTACTTAATTTCCCCTGCATGCTAAGAGGAAAGGACCTTGGAACTGAGATCTGCTTAGTGACACTAGCATTCACACATACACACACACACACACACACACACACACACACTCTTTGTCTCTCTGTCTCTCTCTGTCTCTCTGTTTCTGTCTCTCTGTCTCTGTCTCTCTCTCTTTGTCTCTCTCTCTCAGTGATGGTTTCCAGGTCAGAGTTCCTGTGCTATGCACTTTACAAATATCATCTTATCAGATCATTTGTTTCTTGTTGTATCCATGAACTACTTCATAGGGGGAAAGTGGAAGACTATTTCTGCCTATTAATCCTGAATTCATATCATTATTAAGCTAGTAGCAACAAGCATATTAATTTTTTAAAGTGGTAAACTGAATTTTAAGTGCACTAGCTAAATCAAGAGAGACATCATGGCATAGTGAATAAAGCCAACCTCCAAGAGGAAAACCAGGATGTTGTTATGTTAATTATTTGGAAACACAATAATTCTGATCTGATTTCACTTTGTGATCCCCCAAGCACCCCATCAATAGCAATCATCATGTGTATGTGCTTCCAAAGACACTAAGCTGGCTCCGAATATCGGATTTTGATGATTTGAAACCAGAATGAATTGTTTTTGCCACTTTCACTTAATTCTCTGTCACTTAATTGCTGGATTTAGTGATATGCACAGGTGCCTCAGAGGTCTAAATGATCCTGTGGGATCTGGGCATCATTATCAGATGGCAAAGCATCCAGAAAAACAACAGAAGTTTTGAGAATGTTTGACTTTTAATCTTATTCCCATTAAAATGAATGATGAAATTTGATAAATACATTGATTGTCAAGGAGTATTTTTGTTCCAGAATTATAGAAATTCCCTAAATGGAGATAGAACACTGCAACATGAACTTCTACCTTGCCACATACCATAAAAGCTTACTAAATTTATCTAAGAAATGGGAAAAAACGCTTTAATGGCCTAGGAACTTGCCTCTTATAAGATCCACTGAAAACCCATTGGTTTTCATCGAAACTAGTTTTGGGGAAAAAATGATCATTTGTCAAAGGTATACTTAAGTCCAATGAAGTTTGGTAATGATAAAGATTTAAATAGTATATATTAAAATTTTGTGAACATAATTCCAAATCATGTAAATAAGTGACTATTTTAAAAGGACATATTTCATGTTAAATATTTTTACAGCTATAAAAAAGGAAGCTCCTTTTTTTAAGCCAACACATTTAATTAATGTACATCCCCATTAATCTACATACCCCTACATTATTGGATCCAAACAGGCTACTACACACCAGGAAACATCAATTTCAGGAAGCCTCTTGAGATCTATAGGTAATTACTATTACAGTTGCCCCTAGGACAGATGTTCCAAGTAGGGACTACAGACCATCACCTTAACTTTCATTTTTAACAAAGTTGTGAGTAGAGCCACAGAGTGATGTATAGCTACTCTCTTATATATTCCTTTATCAAATCAATAATCAATTAATTTTACTACCTGGGAATTATCCCATTTCCTGGCTAAATGATTATTCACGTGTGACCAAAATAGTTTTCCCAAAGCATATCAGAACATGTATGTAATTCCATGGTATACACTATGAAATGAAAATTTAGATTAACAATTGTCTCTCCTTGATAGGCCACTGTCCTATTTAGTGACTCTCTCGCCCATTGGATAAAATACAAGTGATTCAGCATGATATTTGAACCTCTCCATTTGTCTTCAGTCTACCTTCCCAGGCTTACTGCACGTTAGATTGCATTCCATGGGAACACCTACCCATAAGCCATCTCCTAAAGGAAATCTGTCCGGATCAAATTATCAGGTATATACTTATCTGTTTACATGTATTATTCACCTACATTCCATACCCACAAACCGGAATGCATGCTTTTTAAAAATAGAAACCATTTTTTATTGTCTTTCAATCTCCAACACCTTGCATTGTACTTTTAAGCAGAATAGGTGCTTAATCTAGTTAAGTTACCATTAAGTTTCTATTTCTAAATCTGTGATCCTACTGTATGATCTTTTCCTCCTCTAAATGTACTCATACACAATTAAAAGTGGGAATGTCTTCATATGCATGGTGCAGAAAGTGAGATTAAGTTTCATAGGAACTCTCACAAGGTTATTGATGAAAACAAAATTAAGAAGCATTGTTCTCCCATAGTGATTATAAATGTTTTTGTGCCATGGATCTCTTTGACCAGCAAAGAGGGGCAAATCAAAGGAATTGGGTGAAATCTGTTGACAACTGATAATACAGTTTTTAAATTTATTAAAATAAAATACGTAGGATTACAAAAGAAGCAAGTTACACTGATATATTGTTATATATATTTTTTAATTCACAGACCCCAGGTTATGAATTCTGCCTTAGGGCAAATGCAGGGGTGATAACCCAAGGAAGTTTCCCCAGTTACTATTTAAGATGTCACAGATAGAGCAACAGCTATTGCAATAAAGGTATCTCTCATCAATACTGAAAATGGATTGATATCCTTTTTCAACCAGTACTGGGTTGTAGTAATAGTTACCACACAACTTTTCCTAATTCTAGTATATGGAAACATCCAACAGACACTCTTGTATGATTAAGCACTTTACATACCTAAAAATGTGAACAGTTCCCAAGATCCAGCTCAGTTGCTCAATAACTTATTATCCATTTTTTTCTGGGCTATTACCAATATTCTGTTAAGATTATTATTATTTTAATAATAATTTAAGATTAAATTATCCCAAGTAAGTCAATATTATGCATTACACAGATAATTTCTGGAAAATTAATGTTGCATGATATAGTCCTCCTAAACACTCATTTTCTCTTTGCTAAACATAAAAATACACTATGGCAATTGTATATCCAGGTATGGCACACCAAGTTTTTTATATACATATATATATGTATATATAATTTGTATGTTAACATCTCTACTTCTTAGTGTTTCACTTTATGCAAACTACATATCTCTGTAGTGTCTGGTAAATTTTAATTTTTAATAAGGCAATAAAAGTTTTCAAAGTCATTTGAAAATGTATTCCTATCTCAAAGTACTGACAATTTTGTCCAGAAATTCTGAGAGGCAATGTGCCATGATGGATCGATTCCAAATAATAATGGGTTCAAATTGCCACTTAACATGTTTGCCTTAGTTTCCTCATCTGAAAAATGTAAATAATATCTATAGTACAATACCTACCTTACAGGGTTGATAAATTTAAATATGTATCTTATATGTATGTATGTATGTGTATATACATATGTATATACGTATATGTATCTTTGAAAATTTTAAAGTATTATATAAATCTAATTTTTATTACCTGAAAGCAAATAAGATTATTCACAATTCTATAAAGAAGACAAGGGAAAAAAGATGCTTAGTCTTAGCTGTCGTCAGAAATGACATCTCAAAGCTAGGGGTCCAGGGCATAGGCTGGTCCCATCATCTCACTGTTCTGAGCAATCAAGCAGAGGAGTGGGGTCTGATGAGGCATGTATCACTATTACCAGCCAGATCAGAAATTTTATAGTTGGGTCAGCCTAGGAAAACCTTACGCTTTGTCTGCCCCAGTTTCCTCAACTATAAAATAAGGATCATATGAGTCCCTACCTTCCGCTCTATTCAGCAGAAAGGAGGGGGAGGAGAAGAAACATTTATATAGTGCCTACCATGTTCCAGGCGCTGTGCTAAACGCTTTTTTACAGATATTATTCCATTTGATCCCCACAGCAGCCATGGGAGGCAGATACTATTATTCCCCAACTTAAAGTTGAGGAAATTAGAGCCAACAGAGGTTAAATGATGTGCCCAGGGTCACAGAGCTAGTACATGTCTGAGGTTGAATTTGAACTCAATACTTTATGACTTCAGACCTAGTGTTCTAAATATTATATCCCTGGTTGCTTCTAGCAGAGGAAAAGGGATAGTTTTCTCACCACACAAGTAATTTGGCTTTATAAGTCGGCTTTTATATCGACCCCATTTTCTGTCCTCTAAGAGCAAAATCATAGAAGTACAATTTTTTTAATGATACCAACTTTCTACCAGGTGACATCCTCCACCCCACCTCACCCTACCCTGCCCCTTCTATGCTCCTCCCATTCTGGGTGATGGCAAGTAACTTATAACCAACTTTGGGGCCTGAACCTCCTTCCAGCTCTGTACTCACCTAATGGTCATTGGGTCTAGACCATATCTTCCTGGTTTGTTGATGAGAATGTCATGTGGGGAAGAATCAAAAGCCTTACTGAAGTCCACAAAGATTACATCTATTACTTCCCCCTTATCTACATGGCCTGTCACTCTGTCATAGAAGGAAATTAAATTGGTCTGGCACAATTTGCTCTTCACAAAGCCATGTTGGTTGAGACCAAGTACTTTCCGCTCTTCTAGATGATTGCAAATTGATTGTTTGATGATTTGTTGTAGTATCTTGCCTGGTATCGAAGTTAAGCTGACTTGTCTATAATTACCAGGGTCGTGTTTTTCACTCTTTTTCCCCAAGATGGACATTACATTTGCCCTTTTCCAATAATCAGTGACTTTTCTTGTCCTCCATGAGTTCTCAAAAATATTAAATAACAACTGCGATATCAAGTACCATGTTCTTAAGGATCATGAAATCTTGTAGATGTACAGCTTTTAAAAGTAAGTTTCATCCATTTTATTTCTATTTCTAACCTGACTTTCCACCTTTCCATAACAGGTGGCACTCTATCTGATAATCACTTAACTTTTTCTTGAGTAATTCCTCTGTCAAAAGGGAAAGCTGTCATTCCTTATACTTCCCATTTTCCACAAAGACCACATTAAGACAATTATCTTTCATTAAGCTATCCTCATACTATTGTGAACAAATTTAGTTCAACTTTTTTTGTCAAAATATATACTCTTTTAATAACTTTCTAAATTCATAAATGAGATCATGGAATCAAAGGATGTCAGACTTAAGACTGGAAAACACATCCTGTTATAAGTGTTTTATTCATTTTTTTAGGGAATTGACACACCAAGAGGTTATTCATTTGTCCAGGGTCACACAGATAGTAAGTGACAGAATTGGAATACCACAGTGCCCATATCTATTCTCTGCATGAAGTAATAATAGATACAAGGCTTTAAGAGCAGGTGAACTTTCATCTACAATTACATTCACATCATTCACATTAACTATTATGCAGGCTCTCCAATTTTGTTTTTCAGCATCCTCCTGAGAAAAACACTTTTTGTAAATTGTTCTCTTCAATTCAAAATAGAATTAAAATGCTCAAAAGAAGGAGAACAAAGGACAAAATCTGTTTGAAAAGAAGTTTGGCTTAGATTGAAAATGTAAATGATTTTACTATTAATGAAATTTCCATTAAAAGAGAGTCAATAGTGGGGAATAGAATCTCCAGGAAAAATAAAATATATAAAGTCCTTTCATAGCCTAGCTCCCTCTTACCTTACCAATCTTCTTACAGCTTACACCCCAGCCCCCAAATATACTCTTCAATCCAGTGACCCTGGCGTCCTAGCTGTTCCACAAACAAGACACCCCTTGACTGCAGGCATTCTTTCTGGCTGTCTCCCATGCTTGGAAAGCCCTCCCTTTACCACCCAAGTGCCAATTAAAATCCACCTTCTATGGAAAGCCTTCCCCAACCTTTCTAAATTTCAGTGCCTTCCCTCGGTGGTTGTTGTGCCTCAGCTCTTCCTGACCGCATGTGGGGTTTTCTTGGCAAAGATACTGCAGAGTTTTGCATTTCCTTTTCCAACTCATTTTATAGAAGAGGCAAACAAGGTTAAGTAACTTGCCCAGAATCACACAGCTAATGTCTGAGGCTGTATTTGATCTCAGGTTCTCCTGACTCCAGGGCCAGCATTCTTTCCACTTCCTCATCTAGAGGACCTTTTCCCTTCTATTAATTATTTCCTATTTATTTTGTATATTATTTACTCTGTATATATTTATTTGCATGTTGCTCCCCCATTACATTGCAAGCTTTTTGTGGGCAAGGATGGCCTTTTGCCACTTTTAATTATTCCCAGTTTTTAGCATAGGCCTGGAACATAGCAGGCACTTAAATGTTTGTTGAGTAATTAAATATGATGTCCTTTCACTGATAAAGAAATATGAGGGAGGGAGTGGTAAGCAGGGTATAGTTGAAGTACAAGGCCATTTTAAGCTTCACAAATACTTTAAAATTTTCCTTGTTATAAGTAAATCAGTAGCTTAAATCAAGTAATCCCTTCCACAAAGTTTTTTAAGTAGCATTGGTGCCATCCAGGTGCCTTTCCATCAATTACAGTTTTGGGGGCTTTTTAACAATTGAAACAGTGTTTCATATTAAATTGTAATGACCCAAGTCCCTTCAAGTCTTTAAAATCTTAAAGGATTTTGAATATGCATAGAAATGCTGCACAGAAATGTAAACAGGACCCTAAGAACTCTTGGGGGAATAAAGTAAAACTTAAGGGAAAGATACTTAGAACTACTAACAGTTGATTCAAGACAAACATTAGTATACCAGAGATGATCTATTTCTTCAAACCTTATTCCTTATAATATTCTTTAAGCACATTGATAGAAATCAGTCACATGATTCATGTCCTTATTTAAGAAAGAGCATATGTTTAATTTTTCAAAAGGTGACATAGTTTGTATTGTTCTCTACTTTCATAATCACTCTCACCAGACTTGAATAAAAAATAAAGTAAAGCTATTTACTTTCCTATATTGCAGAAACAAAGATGCTACTATCACCTAAAAAGCAGCTATCAAGATTATAAGCATGCCATTTCAGAGGAAAGGACATCATTTTGTTGAATTTTCATTAAATATTAAATTTCTTGAAATTAACACAAATATTCCATGAGGAATATCCAATGTAGAATAAAATAGATGTTTGGAAAAATTACTTTTTTATCCTCATTTTCTTCAAAGGAAAAGAAATTTTGTTCTCTCAAATTGTTGAATCTCTATAAATTATACATGTTATATATTCTATCCTTTCTATGGCTGAAAAGTAATCCACTTGCTTAAAAACTTAAACCAGAGCAATCATTTTTCAAAAGATCCCTCTCTCTCTCTCTCTCTCTCTCTCTCTCTCCACTTGCCCCCCCATCATATATCTACTTCTTCCTATCTAGCTAGCAAGCTATCCCTCTATATTAATGCAGTTATTTATTTTCCCAGTTAGGCTGTAACCTTTACTTTCATGCTTTAATGGCATGAGCCTTGACCTTGGAATTAGAAGGCGTGGCTTCAATTCATGGTTCTGAAACCTGCTAGTCACGTCCCTGTCAGAACTTTACTTCTATACTCTAAGCTTCCGTTCTTTCTTCCTCTTAAGGGTAATAAGGCTTATACTATGGCACTCACAGGGATGGGACAGAGAGAACCTTGTTAACCCTGAAGCACGGTGATCTAGCCTTAGGATTATTTTGACCTGGCAATAGTTCCATTCAATGTCAACGTTATTCTCTTTGTATTTGCAAAAATACAAATCACTTTCAGTGACCCCTCTCACATTCCACCCCCAGAAAAAAAACTCCACAAATTTTTAACACCAATATTCTCCTATTAGAGAATCAGGATTGGATAATGATTTAAGAGCTAGTCTCAGAATCAGAAAAAAATTGAGCTCCATCCCGTCTCTTCCAATCACTTCAATTACTACCACAACAATAGCACCTATGTCCTAGGGTTGTTTGGGGGGGTCAAATGAGACAATATTTGTAAAGCAAATATAGGTAAGCACATACCATAGTATGTGCTAAATAAATGCTTCTTCCCTTTCTCTCCTCTTCTCCCTCCTCCCCTACAGTACTCTAGAAGAGCCTCTGACACTGTAAAAAGGCATTGGTTGAGGCAGAGTTCTCATTCAGTAACTCCTAATGCTGTAGACACAACAGATTTAGTCCCTATTTTTCCTCTAAAGCTATTACATTATAAATCATAGAAAAATCAAAATGCCTAAGGAATAAAAATTATAAATTATCCAAGGGCAATGGAAAGACATTTGCTAGATATTAGTAAAATAACAATGGCAAAGCCACAGGAAATGGCTTAAATGATTTCATCAAAGACAAGTATGGCCAGAAAAGAAGGTAGGTCATGATGGAAAAATAGGAATGATATACAAGCTATGTTCTTCCCTGCTCCTCAGGTAATGGTGGACCTCTTTTAGAGGATTTATAAGAAGATATAGACACGTGCAGCACAAGAAGAAAAAGCATGAGGAGGTTGTAATCTGCAACTTTGGAGGGAGTACTCATGTCCCTGAGATTGATGAGGCACTGAAATATCTTCACATTACAAACAAAAAAATATTTTTTAATAAAAATTAAGAGTAAAAATGATTGCTGAAAGGTATTAACACAATCTTTTTTTTTAATGTGAGCTCTTGTTTTATGGAGGCAGGGAGTTTTCTCCTAGCTTTTATGGAGAAACAACACACTAAATATTTTATTCAGTATTTTATTTTGAATATAGATTGCAATAGCCTTAGCTAACTTACCTATTTCCATTTATTATGTTTTAAAACTGCCTTCAGATTTTATCTCTTGTAGATTTATTTCAAGACATCATTCTTGATAACACTGACTTCTTATAGCATCTGGTACAATGATTGTATTTGTTAGAAAAAACTTCTGAGAAGGTGAAAACAAATTACAGAACAAAAACAGTCTAATATCCCTTAAATAACGCTTTCCTCAGGTATGACTATATGATGGCTATACACAAAGTATTTATGAATATTTTGCAAATGTGTCCTATTTATCCTGTACCTATACCTGGTATTTACAAAACATATTACAGTTAGTAAAGTGTTATACATCCCTTCTCTCATTTGAGTGTCACAACAAATGCATGAGATAGGTGTCCTTTTATTCAGGCTGTTGCTTTTGCTGTTTTTAGGGTAGTGGTACTGAGGAATGATTTCGTTAGTGATTATTCTCGACCTTTTTGTTATCAGCATCCCTTTACATTCTCTCACTATTGAGCACCCCAAAGAGCTTTGTTTCTGTGGGTTCTACCTATCAATATTAGGAAGTAAAAGTGGTAAAAAAAAAAAAAGTAAAATATCTGTTTATCAGTTCTTTAACCAAAAGGCTCATTACATATTAATATAAAAATATGCCTTGTGAAAAATAATATTTTCCCAAAATGAAAAGATAGGTATTGTTTTACATATTTTTGCAAATTCCTATAATGTGTAACTTAATAGAAGACAGCTGAATTTTTATTCTGTATTCAATCTGTGGCAATATGCTGTTCTTGATGAAGAAAATCTGACCTTATATAGATACATCGTGGAAAAGGGGTGGAATATTTTAATAAACAAATAATAGTCTTATTATGACTTGTTTCTACCACAGGGAACTCCTGAAAGTGTTTATAGCATTGGGGTCAACCTCAAATTAAAATAGGAGTCACTAAACTGCACATAAGGATACCTACAAAGGATAAAGGCATATTGACTTAGAAAACCACATGTCAATACTGTCTGTGTCAGGGCTGTGAGGGACCTGCCATCTCAAGACCATATGTGGCCCTCTAGGTCCTCAAGGGCAGTTCACTGACTGAATCCAAACTTCATAGACCAAATCATTAAAGATTTGTTCTGTAAAACTTGGACTCAGTCAAAAGGATGCACCTGAGGACTTAGAAGGCCACATGTGGACTCCCAGCCAGAGTTTCTCCACCCCTGATCTATGTTCTATTGTATTTTTATTTACTTTGTTAAACATTTGCAATTCCAAAATAAGTAAGTTCCCCAGAATATTGCAGGTCAGGAGTTTTACCTCTCTTTGGTTTAAGGGACTCACTGGTTCCAAGGATTACACTTTGAAAACTGTTTGTACAGAGAACTGCCAAGTAAGGAAAAGTTTTCAACCAACGCAGATCAGGGATCTCCGGGCAATTTCCAGTTTCAGACAGCTGCCGGAGGCACTAAGAGGTTAAGATATCTATCCAGTGTAATGCAGTCAGTATGTTAGAGGTGGAACTTAAACTCAGGTTTTCCTGACTAACTACTAGACTACATAATTGTTTGAGACAGGAATTTTAGCATCTAGATTTTATATATTAGGAATCCAGTCACACTAAACATACTGGTGTGGGATTCAGAAAAAGGTCTTATTTATCACAAATCTATTGCCCTGCATTGTTCCTTCCCTAAAATTTCTTCACAACCCTGTAAGCAGGACACATTATATTCAACTACAGTCCTTCATACTTTGGAATTCTGTTTAATAGTACACATTTGATGATTACTTAAGAATAACTAGTATAATTTATAGAGTAATTTCTATAGGCACTCTGCTAAGGACTTTAAAAATACCTGTTTCTTTTCTTCACAACAACCCCAGGGGTAGGTACAATTATCCTCAAATTACTGTCAGAGAGAGGTTAAGTGACTTGCTCAAGGTCACACAGGTAGTAAATGTCCAACTGTTAAACCCCGCTTTAGAAAAGGTCATGGCAAAAAAGTGAAATAGTTACAAACAAAAATGAGTGGAGGCCATGCTGGCTACCACAATAAAGACACCAATGGTTTACAGAGCAGTGGCCAGAGAGCTAAAGATGAGGATGAAAACTAAAGAATCTGAATCATGACTATCAATTTGTTGGCATTTATTCTGTAATGGAGATTACAAAACAATTCGACAATCAATGATTCAGTTTTCTTATCTGTGACAATGGGGATTATACCATCTACTTCATAGAAGTCTAAAAAAACAGTGTAGTAAGTCTCTCTTACTGGATGGAAAGCTCCTTGAAAGCAAGGACTGTGTCTTACTAGTATTAGTATCCAAGAAGCTTGGTCTTGTATCACTAAGAGAAGAAAACTCAGAAAGTGTCTCTGTTTTTGTAGGGAAGGGCTTCAGTGGGAATTCTTTCCATAAATACTACCCAAGATTGAGCAGATCAGACCCCACTCAGTAGCTTAAGGTTCAGAGAGGATAAAACTTGCTTAGGGTCATATAACTAATTACTATCAGAGGACAGATGAGAACCCAGGTCTTCCACGTTCCAAAGTATTAGATCCAAAACACTGTGTTTCTTCTCACCCCAGGCAGAAAAAAAGACTAAGTAAATGCTTCTCCAATTGAATAAAGAGACTGAACTATACTTGAAAGACACAGATGAACTTTAGGAGTCTCTAATTTACAAAGAACTTTCCATTTGAATGGCTATCATCAACCCCATTCTAATTTTAATAAAATTTTCTGCCATGCCATGCTTTCTACCCAATGGTCAAAGGCTATGATGCTACCATAACTGCCACTATAAGACCAAGTCCCAGGACCACAGCATAGCTTCTAACTTCTCACCAAGGAACACTGGAACCTGTAAAAGGAGATAAGATCTCTGCATTGCTCCCATGTGTAAATGATAAGAACAGGGTTAGAGTGAAAGACATGACTGTTATGGCTATTACGGGGAGGACTTGAGACTTTAGAAAACCTGTAGCTTCAGAATGAGACAAGGAAAGAAATTCTGAAAAACAGGAAGAGTTTTTGAGGTTGGTCAAAGAAGCATCTCTAGAGGTAAAGGGTGCCTAATAACTCAAATAGTATTTTGCTTTCCCATGCACTCATACTTTTTCCTATATTTCCTGGAAAAAAGATTCAATTTTTTATAGTAATTAGATTAAGTTGATATGATATCCTTTTTAAAACATTCACATATTCAGTCTAATTATATTGTTTCGCTGGGACACTTTTCTGAAGTTTAAAGCACTGAGAGAATAAGTGTTTTCATGTAGAATTTCTGGGTATCTTTAACCATGTAGTCTCCACTCTGGTCATCATCTCTATTTCTTCCCCACAGGAAACTTGGAATCTTCCTGTGGAACCACTCTAGGCTCTCATAGGTCAGCTTTGGCATTATCTTCCTCTGATCAAGGCTTCTACCTCATTTCCAAATTATTTCTAAATTTTGCATACATTAATATACATCTTCATTCTCCCCTTACATGCACATGTGCATGTATGCATGCACCCACAAATACACACACACACACACACACACACATACACTTTTTCCCCTCCACCTTCCTTTTGTATGTTATCTTAGAATGCAATCAAAGTTAAGAAGCAGAGAAAAGGCAAGGACTTACCGGAGTATTCGCAAATTCCTCACCAAAAAATTTTAAAATATTCCTGAAAAAGAATTCTGTAGTGGTAGAATCCAGGAAAGGATAGGGTGAACAATTTTCATGTTTAAAACAAAGGTCTGCTGCAATGGGGTGAGAGTGGGAATGTCAGGGCAAGACAGCAGCAGGGGGGCAGGGTGGGGGGGTGCACGCAAATGAATTTGCGATATTGGCTTCTAAAACTCTCAGCTCACAGATGGTATGGAAATCAGACAACTGCTCAGAAAGAGATTACAGTGGTCTCTTTCCTGGCACTGAGTACGGGACTGTTGTACTGACCATATGCAGATCCAGGTTATAGTCCTCAGTTGCAGTCCCAGGGAAAATAGGAGCATTAGTATGTCAGAGTACACTTCCAGAATTCCTAAAAGAGCTCAGAAAGGATCTTAAAAATCAATAAGAGAAGGAGAGGAAAAATCAGGAAAAGAAATGAGAATGACGGAAGAAAGTCATGAAAAAAAGAGTCAACACCTAGATAAAGGAAGCACACACAAAAAAATACTAAATTTAAAAATAAAAATAGAAGAAAATGTAAAATATCCCTTTAGAAAAACAACTGACTTGTAAAATAGATAAAGGAGAGATAATTTAAAAATTACTGGACTACCTGAAAGCCATGATAAACAAAAGACCCTAGACATCATCTTTTCTTGAATTATCAAAGAAAATTTCCCTCATATTGTAGAACTAGAGGATAAAATAGAAATTGAAAGGATCCACAAAACACCTCCTTAAAGAGATCCCAAAATGAAAACTCCCAGGAATATTATAGTCAAATTCCAAAGCTCCCAGGTCAAGGAAAAAATATTGCAAGCAGCTAGAAAGAAACAAGTCAAATATTATGGATAAAACAAAATTTATCAGCTTCCACCTTAAAGGATCAGAGGACTTAGAAAATGAAATTCCACAGGGCAAAGGCTTTAGGATTGCAGCCAAGACTCACCCAACAAAATTTACAATTATTCGGTGGAAAAAAATGGTTATTCAATGAAATAAAATATCTCAAATAGTAATGACAGAATACAGTTTTACATCATTCCTTATTAAGTAAGTTATCAATCCAATAATTTAAATTCTCAGAATTTTTTTAAACTTTTCTTTTATTCTACCTCTATACGTTTTAAACATTTGCCTGTCGGTAATATAATGTGATTACCTTTATGTAGTGGACTCTTAGTCTTTCACACTTTTGTTTCCCAAAGCAATAAAAAAAATTGATTTTTCCAGTTACAACAAATTGAAAAGTAGGCATTCATAACAGATTTACTAAAAATTATACATTCTTGCTTTTAAATTATCTGAAAAATAATATTTTGCTCTAATGGCATGGAATTCTGCAATCTTACTACTTTAGGCCTGGCTGCTGAAGTCCATACCTACAGGATCCATGCAGTGGTAGCACTGAACAGAAGGGTGGAATAAAAAAAAGGCAGAATGTTATCCTGCGGAAGGCAGAAACTTCTGAGCAGAGGAGGAATGTAACGTTCTTCATTCAGGAGGGAACTTTTGGGATACACAGAACTTGAAATGATAAGACAAATTTAACTCAATACTTTCTAGTTACGTGACGCTCATGAAGACCTTTGTTTGCCCCAGTTTTCTCATCCATAAAATAGGGATAATAAGAGCTCCCACTTCTCAGAGTAGCTGTGAAGATATATAAATGTTTAGCACAGTGTCTGGCACATAAGTGCCATATAGCTCTTAGATGTCAGCTAACATTTTTTATTAGTACTCTGGAGGGCCAGCTTGGACATAATTTGGGATGGATTAGGGATATAGAAATATCAGGATGGGCAAGAGTCCTACCTAGGACTTGCTGAAAAGGTGAGATCGTTACTCATTAGGACATGGTCTGCCCCTGGACTTCCCTTGGATTTGCTTTCTCTCTCCAGAGTAGGGGCTATCATAGGTGTTGGTAATCTTCCTATTCCCACAAACCCAGGACCAAGCTCTTGGTGAAAACTGGCCCGGCCTTGGGACTAAGATGCCTGACAAGTCTGAGAAGGTACTGGGTTAGTTGGTGGCAGAATCAAGGGAAGAGACTGGGGAATAGGGATAGGGCACAAAGGGAAATGACAGTGTGATCCCTACCTGGGAGTTACACTGAATGAAGCTAAACTGATATGCAAATGTGTCCAAGCAGTGCGGCAGAAAAGGGAACCAGAGAACCTGAGTTTGAATTCCATCTCTGACACTGAATACCTATGTAACTCTGTGAAAGTCACTTAACCAACAGGGGTCTCAGTTTCTTTATCCAAAAAATGAGGTTAGATTAGATGACTTCTGATGTCTATTCCAGTTTGAAGTCAATGATCCTATGATCTAATGAAATATTTGTTCCTAAAATGAAGCAGCTTTTCTTTATTTTTAAATTCCCTCAATAATTTTGCCATAGGGTACCACTGAGCTGGGTACCTTCCTACCAGTAGCAAGAACAGGTCATTCAACTATTATTTCTCACTTTTCCTACTGTATCTTAGTTTTCCCCATTATACATGTATATGTATATGTATATATGTATATATATATGTTCATCTCATGGCATCCTTCTCTAGTTTTTTCTCTTTCCCTTATTTGTTGTAGCCTGCTCCCAGTAACTATATTCTTCTCCATTGCCTCTGTGGACATTTAATGTTAATTCTTAGGAGATACACTCAATTCCTCAGAGTGTGTGTAGTGTTTGGTGACTCATACTCCCAGAACCACACAGATAGAATGTAAGTCTTACAAAGATGGGTCTTTATTTAACAGAGAAATTTGGGGTCATGAAAAAGTTCTGCAATTTCACATAATCCATATAGCCTGTTGTCCTCTCATTTAATTCTGAGCTCACCTTATTGTCCATTTCTAAAGTCTTTTCCATATATATTGATAGACAAGCCCTACTAGTTGTTCATCTCACTAAGTATAATAAGGTATCCTTCATCTTCTATGCAGATGGTTAGGCTAAACTAAAGGCTCAAATAAACACACAAAGCAATGCTAATGACAAGAATTATGTCTAACGGCTAATGAGACATTGCATGGCCTACACATGGAAATGCAGCAGTCCAATAACAAATAAACTTGCTGGGTTCTGTTTCCATTTAGCTTGCTTCAGTGTTCAATATGTTTCATGAGGAGTTTTGTGTTTCTGAAGAAGTTACCATATTTATTGTAAAATAACAGGAATTTGTGGTGGGGGAGGGGATAAAGTTTAGAGGTCAAGGGTCATTTGTCCATTGCCCTGGAACCTCCTTCTATGAAATTAACGACAACTTAGACTGTATGCTCAGCCCAATATCTACTTTTAATTAATTCTCAAGGGTATAATTTCAATAGCTTTACATTACACATTGCTGATATACACTTTTATTACAGGAAAAAAAATGAGAAAGCTTGCAAACTGTGGCCATTGAACTTCACCCTTTACTGAAAAACACTTTTTAAAAGGTTGTTGTAGGAATGCCACTTCTGTCTTGTCTTGCCTTTCTAACATGAAAAGTTAAATCACGAATGGAAAACCTTCAAAAATGATTTGATTGCAAGCAGCCCAACTTCCCCATATGAAGCATACAACTATTTTATCTTTCCTCCTTTGCCATTAATTACAAACAAATTCATCTTTCTCTTGTGAAGGCTGAAGTTTGTTGTTGTTGTTAGATTAGTTGCATTCAAACTCTAACAAAAAAGATGAAGCCAACATTGAAATTCATCTCACAGTCCAGAATTTACTTAACGGCCAGCCTGTGCACTGTGATAAACGGAATGATGATCCGGCAACATGTCTTTATCCATGGTTTGCTTTAATTAACGCCGGCTTGTTTGTTGAAAAGATGATTAATATGCCAATGAAAATTGCATAATTGAATACCACAACACTGGCACAATCAGAAGGACACATGCAGTTTTTTGATTAACATTTATTATTACTGCTATTGTGCGTTTTAATGTACTGTTCTCACTAGGAAACGATGCGGTTCTTTGACTGAGAGGTGAAAGGAAGCAGGGCTGAGGGCAGGATACTCCAGGATGAAGAGCAAAACAGAATGCAGTTAAATCAGAATGAGATAGGTCCTTGGTCAGATAGCTGACAGGATTTTAAAATGTAGGCAAACTCCAAAAAATATGTTGTGCCAGCCAAAAACAAAAGGCTATCACTCTGGTAGGTAATAAATGAGTGAAAACATAAATAGAATGTACATCGTTTGTGTAATGCCAAGGATAAATACACATCAAGGAAATTGTCAATAAATTTGAAGAGCTGAGGTTTGTAAATACATAATTTTATAACTTGCTTTTTTTTCTGTTAACTACATTTCCTCCTTATTTTTGAAAATATTTACCCAAGTCAGGTTTGAAAAAGCATTATGGGGAGTGTCAATACTAATGATCAATAATATCCATTATCTATTCAAACCTAAATTATTTTATTTAGAAATAAATTCATGTTTTTAAAAGAAAAATCCAGAAAATACATTTTGATAGAAAGCATAAACTAGTCTTGTAATTTCATCATTCTGGGCACAAAAACTAAGGATTGTTGCCTCAACATTTACGTGATGCAATCTTTTATATAAGCATTCCAATATATATTTCCAATGATTCAGGGAAATAAATATCTGTTGTTCTGAAAAGTACCACCTAAAAATTCTAATTATACAAGCCTGACCATAGTGAGTCTCTGCCAATTACACTGATATATACAAGGATCACAACTGCATATATTTAGAGTTGAAAGAGACCTCACCAAATTCCCTGTCTCTACACTTTCCAAAGCCAATGTCATCTGACCTACTAATGTAACTTTAGAATCCTTGGGACTTACTATCTTCACTGCTTCTGTAACATTATGACTTCCAGGTCTTTTCATCCACCTTGAAGCTGAATTTTCTTTCATGTGTTATTTCCCATAATTAGAATATGAACTGTTCAAGAACTACATCATGTTTTTTATTCATTTTCCCCAAATTCCAAACCTAGTAAACAGTTAATAAATGCTTTTTCATTCATTTACGACATTTTTCCCAACTAAGTTAAGTGAGTCACTCAAGATCATTCAAGTGATCTAAAAGGATAAGTATTTGAACCAAGATCCTCCACTATCAGGTCCATCGGACTGTGTACCATACCATCTCTACCTCCTCCATACCTATGCTTCTACATGGTATATGGGTTTGCATCCTGACTATGTAGAAATAAGTGTCCATACAATTAATGATTACATTTTCTATGAAGTCATACTTAGGATAAAAATTATTTCAGTGGGAATAATGAATACAAATTATCTAGCTCCAGAGCTGGAATAAATCAACAAAGAACAAACATTTTTTTTAAATGCCTACTACATGGCAAACACTACGCTAGGCTCTGGGGATATAAAGTCATAAATGAATAATTCTTGCCCTGAAGGAGCTTAAACTCCAATCTGGGATACAACATGCATTGTGTGTGTGTGTGTGTATACATACATACATATATATATGTGTATGTATGACTATATAACTTTATGCATAATCATGTATATGGCATATACATATACATATACATACATACATACACACACACATATATATGTATACACACACACACAACAAAAACAAAGTAACTCTGAGGTGGGGAAGCATTCAGAATCGGGAAAGTCCAGGAAAGGGAACTCAGAGGCCATCTGGTACAACCTCCTTTTTCTACAGATGAGAAGTAAGATTCTAGTAAAATGAAATTATCCCTCCACAGTCACATGGTTGGTTGTTCTTCTTTACTTTCGAAGAGGACCAAAATGACATCACCATGATAAAGTGAAGTTTCAGGGTGCCTGACAGTAGCTGTAGAACAAACACTATGTGCTCAGAATGCTCTCCCACAGATTGGGCATAGATAGACGTGTGAATATTTGGGGTGGATACTTTGAGGTGTATTCAGTAGAAGTACTAGGATTTGAATCCATGACTTGTGTAACCAAATTCAGCATGCTTTTCCACTTTTCCAAACACTGAGTCACTAATATGTAATCCAATCACAAATCTGTAATCAATTTGGATAGACTAACTAATTCATAAGGATTTCAGTGGTTAACAGGGAAAACCTAAGTGAACACTTTGAATCTCCGAGTATTCTGATGGATCACTGCAACAGAGTTGAGACTACTCCTGGCACCACTCACCTTGTCACGGTAGTCAGGTAGTCATGCTAAGTCACACCATCCTGGTGGCTCACCGTTAAGTCCCCACAGTAGAGAGAATACACCTTGCTTATGACTTGCCTGATTTTTTTTTTTTTTTGCTGTGCTCATACACATGTTGGCACATTTTTAAAACAGTTGTTACTGGTACATAAACATCTGCCCAATCAAAAGAATCCTTTTCTGTGAAGGGCTTTGTCTTGGACTTCTAGGAGTATAATCAATGAATGGAAAGGAAAAATTTAAACTTAGTCTACTCAGCCTGTTTCTGGATGTGTGAGATCTCTGAAAAGCGAGTTCCATGTACACTGTGAACCTGAAAAAAGGATCTTGACTTGGGCTCTACAGTCTAAATGTCTCTTTCCTCAGAACCAAGAAAGACTTATGGTAGAAAATGGTGTTTGAGCAGAGTTGGAAGGACACTGGGATTCTGAAAGGCAGAGAAAAGCATATTCCATGCATGGAGAATAAACCTTTTAAAGACGTGAAGATAGCAGATGGGATGTGGGTGAGGAAGAGGTAGTGGGAGACTAGTCAAACTGGACAGTAGAGTGTAGGAAAAGGAAAAATGAAATAACACTTCTGGAAAATTAGGTCTGAGCTAGATTGTGAAGGGTTTTTAAAAGTCAAACAGAATTTTATAGTTGATGCTAAAGACAATAAGGAATTATTGGAATTTATTGATTTGGGCTATAATGTGGCCAGATTTGAGCTACACTTTAGTAGATATGTGGGGTGTGGATCAGAGGGAGGCAAGACAAGGCAGGGAGACCAATTAATTGACTATTATAAGGTGTAAGAAATTTCTGTTTAAGAAATGTTCTGCTAGATAGCTAGCAAGAAACATTCTATTTTCTTAAGTTCCAGAAGGACGAAAGAATATCTTTCATTATTAAATAAATAAATGTATTAGTAGCACCCACTATGGTCAGCAATTCTACCAATCTGTACTCATACTCAATAGCTGGGTTTCCAGAAGAGCAAAAGCTCCTTCGGTTTATAAGTGTAATCCTATAGGTGAATATTCCCAATACTGGAGTTTCTAAGTCTCCATGGGTATATTTCCTATTAACCATCAGCCAGTAAATTCCATTAGCTCCTAGAAACAAATGTTTATTTATATGGCATGGCTGGAATAATAGTTTCAAAGCACTCCCTCCCAAAATGCAGGGCATATTCTCCTACAAATATACTCAGAATCCAGGAAGGAAGGGGAGAATAGAACACAAAATACATTTATATTGAATCATGTGTAGGGGTCGTAAGTGGCCAAGGCATCCCATAGCTCCAGAATCACAGTGCCTCTGCCTTCTTTTTCCAATGAGTCCTCACTAGGTTACTGTGGGGTCTGACACTGGTGATGGTAATGAATGAATTTCCACTATGCCTAGACTCAAGTTTGGCTAGATGCTACTGTGCTCTTTCAGAAAGGATTGGCAAACAATTCAGCTATTTTTCTCCCTCAGGGTCTAGGTTTCCTGGTTAGGTATGGGAGAAGTATAGCCTCTTCCATCCAGCAATTCTTCCTGGTTCGGGACTGGGTTCCCTCTGTGTAGGTCCTTAACTCTAACTTTGAGAGACTACCTTAATAAGCTTCCAAAATGCCTGGTGGTCTATGCAAATGAGGAACCAAGAAAAAAAGACTGTGGCAGTTTGTACTGGGGAGGAGGAGGTAGGCAACTTCATTGTTTATACTGATCTTTTCATATGCTATTAGCTACTCAAGCCTCAGAACCCCTAAATCAAATACCTCATTCTTACCAGAAAGTTTCTCATATTACATCTCATTGCCTCTGTCATTTCCCCTAAAAACCCACAGCTTAGCTAAAGTCTAAGACTTTACAGCCTTCTGTTAAAATTTTATTCAGTTTTATTAACTGGGAATGAAACATATACTTTTAAATTAGAGGAAAATACATATTATTTTAGATAGAGAATATTAAAGTCTAAAAATAAGTCAATAAAAGTGCAAATGGATATCATTAAACAAACAGGAAAACTAAATTGTAAAGGAATTCTGGGAAGATAAGAAGTTGTTCTTGGGAAACTCTTTATCTCTTCTTTGTGAAGCTACTTCCAAGAAGACTTCAAGGAGGGGGTAATGATATTCTAAAGGATCCAATGTAATAAAAATATACTCAATAAGTGTGAAAAAAGGGGAAGGGTTCTTCATTCAAGACTTCTTTCTTGACCAATCTAGGTATGTTCCCCCACTAACATTATGAAATTTCATCAACTTTTCACTATAGTCTTAGTACAAAAGATCATCCTAGGATGCAGATGACCAAGGGTTCTCAATGGCTAAGGCAGAAAAGGTTAAGCTGTAGCAGACTCTAGGGCAGAATATATATCTTTTGTCCAAGGACTAACTTTAATTCTGTGGTGATATTTTCTGGCCATAGCAATTTGTATGTTTTAAGCATGGTGACTACTAAGTGACAATGGTGACAATATATATCAGCAATGGAATCACCTAATCATGTGAAATTATAGATTCTTGGAGTATTGAAATATATCATAGAAAGTGGTCTGTCTTGCTTGAATTATGGCAATTCAGTGACCTCTTGAAGTTTTTATGCCACCAAGAGGATATAGGTTTTTCACCTACCCCCCAAGCCCCAAAAGTAAAATGTTTCTCTATGTTTCAGCTGTCACCTTTGTTACAGCAAATGGAGAAATGCTGCATGTTGTGTGTAAGTTTACTTACTTTGGTATTGTACTTTCCAGGGATGTACACATTGATAATGAGGTTGATGCACACATTACCAGAGCTAGCTCAGTATTTGGGAGGCTCCAAAGGAAAGTGTGAGAGAAAAGAGAAATTAAACTGCCTACGAAACTGAAGGTCTACAGTGGTTGTGCTGACCTCATTATTGTATGCCCATGAAGTCTGGTCATGCTAGGAAACTTAATTGCTTCCATTTGAATTATCTTAGAAAGACTCTGAAGATCATCTGGCAAGATAAGGTACCAGATATCAGGTCCTTTCTCAGGCTTAACTGTCAAGCATTCAAACTCTACTGCAGAAAGCACAACTGTGATAGGTTGGCTATAATATGCCAAATGTATATTTGCTTAAAAAAACTATTTTACAGAGAACTCATACAAGGCAAGTGCTCACATGGAAGCCAGAAGAAGTAAAGACAAGGTCTCTCTCAAGGTTGCTCTGAAGAACTCTGTAATTGACTGTGAGACATAGGAGACACCAGTATAGGAATGCCCAGCATAGTGTGCCTTCATCAAAGATGGTGCTGTGCTTTATGAGCAAAACACAATTGCAGTAGCTCCAAAGAAATATGTGACAATTTAGAAACAACTCCACTCCAAATGTTCATATGGACTATTTGTGCCCAACCTGTGGCAGAACCTTCTGAGCTGATCAGCCACAGTTGAACACATTGTACCTTGACTCCAACTCAATGATGTCAAGATGCCTCTGGCTTCCTTGAATTCTTAATACAAATCTCTAACTTTCTGATCAATAACTCACATAGCCTTCATTTTCACCAATAATATAGCCTTTTCTCTACAAATTAGAATTTTAACTGCAAGTAAACTAGAAGTCAGTTTGTAGCATTTACAATTCAGTAAAAGCCACATGATTTAATCCATTACCCCTGAAATTGCAAGACTTCAAGTCTATTTCTTCTTATTCTATCCTGTGAGGAGGTGAATAATAGCTGGTTGGCATTCTCCTCACAATAACCTTTTATATGTGGCATAATTATAAAGTAATGAGATTGATTTTCTTGTATGGCTGATGCTCATTAGTTTATAGACATACGACATATACTTGAAGACAGTTATTAAGTCACTCCTTAAGATTTTTCTTCTTTATGTGAAATAACCCCTGTTCTTATAGTCTTTCCATTGGTCTTATCAGGACTTTATCCAATTTCTTTTTATTCTTAAATTTTTAGACAGCCAAATTGGACATTTTCCTTCAGCCTGACCACTCTGAATACTTTATAGAGCTCTTTCCTCACTCCACTTTCTTTCTACCTCAGGCAACCCACGAAGACTATGTCAGACTTATCTTCTTAAGCGTTGATCTGATCATGCAATTCCCCAGCTCAAAAATCTTTGCTTGGCATTTCAAGGTCTTTCAAAAACTGGCACTAATCTCAATTTCTAACCTTATCTCAATATCTTCTTCACATACTCTCCATTCCAGGGAAACAGAACTACCCTTTGTCTCCCAAATATATTGCATATTCTCTCATCACTATATTTAATTCATACTGTTCCTTATGTTTAGGGCCTAGGCTATTCTTGTACTCTGGCCAATCTGTGCCTATTGAAATCCTACCCTTCCATTAGGGGTTATCTCAAATATCCCTTCCTGGAGGAAACTTTCCATAATCTCCAGTGTTTTTAACTACCTTCCCTCTTGAACCGCACACAAGTTACTTTTAAACAATGCTTTTATCATATACTATAGTGATCTCTGCATGAGCCTTAGCTCCCCAGTAGATGTTAGTTCCATGAGAGCTAGGATCCAGTTCTTTTGAGAAGCATCAGTATACTAGACATGGATACATACGTAAAGACTGAGGTCCAGATACTATCTCTGATACTAGCTATAAGACCATGGGGAAGTCATTTAAATTTCTTCAGGGTTTTTAATCTGTAAAATGTGAATAATAATACCTGTAGTAGTACTAACAGTGTGGAAACTCAAATAAAATATCTGAAAAATGTTCTGTAAACTTTACAAAGCTAATACAAAGGTCGGAGAGGAATAGAAAAACTTTAACTTCCCAGGGTTCGGATTAAACTGAATAGAAAAACAATTTAGGATTTTCTCAATATGGGAATTACTTTCTACAACTTTTATTCCATGAGAGTTACCTAAGGCTCACAGAGGTTAAACCACAATAATGACGGCTAACATTTATATAATATTTTGAGGCTTTTCTTATAGTACCTATATTATCTCACTCAATCTTCACAAAAACTCTGTGAGGCAGGTGCTAAGGATCACTAAGGTGAAGAGGTCAGGTGACTTTCCTGAGTTCACAGCACCTAAGGATCAGAGGCATAACGTGAACCAAGTTTTTCTGGTTCCACATTCAATACTCCCCTACTCCATACTCTTTCTGGGTACACTGTTACTGTCTACTTGTTTCAGTCATGTCTGTCTTCTCATGACTCCATTTGGAGTTCTCTTGGTAAAGACACTGGAGTGGTTTGCCATTTCCTTCTCCAGCTCATTTTACAAATTAGGAAACTAAGGCAAACAAAGTTAAGTGACTTTCCCAGATTCACACAGTTAGTCAATATCTGAGGATAGACTTGTGATCAGAAAGATGAATCTTTCTGACTCCTGGCCTTTCACTCTATACAATGTGCCACCTAGCTTCCCCTCTCAGGGCATAGCCAGTATTTAATAAATGCTTATTGAATTATTGATAATAAAATGATTACTTTCTATTTCTTACATAGTTATTGAACTACACACTTGATTAATTCTTGCAGACACTCAATAATCCAATGGCTGAGAAAGTAGTGTCTAGTTTTAGGACAGAAACAGGAGGGTCATAATTTGGAGGTGAAAAATATAGGGTTTTTTTTGTCCAGTGCAGTATGTGCACAAGCATTCTTATGGTAACCTGACCTCATTATTCTTATTTGTATGTTCACCTTTCGGTATATATCCATGTGGAGAATACAACTGTCAGAGGACGTGAAGTTACATGCAAGAATGCAAAGTTATCAACATGAAGATGAGAAGACAGAAACTAGATAAAGCACCCACAATTTTATTTGACTCCTTAAAAAAGAGAAGGAGAGGAGAAGGGGGGGGAAGAGTGGAAGGGAAGGAAAAGGAGGGAAAGGGAAAGGAAGGAAGAGGAGAAGAAGAAAGAGAAGGAGAGACGAAGACACTCAGGTCAAAGCTCACGGAACACAACATATAGTCCATATTTTGTAACCTCTCTTGAAAAACATGAAGCAGGAATTCAAAGGTCACATTCATCAGATCAAATTCACAATGATGGCTTTGAGAAGGCCCACTGACAATTAAACATGGAACCCCCCAAATCATTGTTTCTTATAAGCTCATCACTTGAAATTACTGAGCCCCAAGTTCTTGGTTAGCTACCACAATGTCTGATGCCAAAGGGAGAGTTTGAATGACTCAGTCACTGTTGGGCCATGATTTACACAGCATCATAAAAGCTGCTCTGAGGCTGAATGACACTGACTTTTCTATAAGTAGAAAAGCACAGTGAACTGCACATCCTAGCCCTGGTATTGTAGCTCACTGGATGTCATTCCAAAGAACATCTACCTAAGCTACTGGGAGAATGACTTTTATCAACAGGCTTCACTTTCTGTCTTCAAGTTACAGAAAGACAGTGTTAGCAAAGCTTCCCAAACACATAAATCCATAGCTTTTACCTTCTGAAATGTTTATTCTGGTTTGGTTTGAACTGATAATGACATCAAAGAAATAAAAGGGAGAAACAGAACAGGATAAAATTGGCAATTGTGAAAACACTCTGGATAATTTGCTCCTTAAAATACTGTTTCTGGATTTGTAATCATGACATAATATAACAACAAATCATTTTCATCAAAGTAACTGATATTTCTATTATAAAACACTTTATATATATATATATTATTATATTTTAGTCAAGTCAACAGGCATTTATTAATTGAATTAAGCACAAGCACTGTGCTAAGTACTGGACGTACAAACAAAAAGACAGTCCCTGACCTTGAGGAATTTATATTCTAGAGGGGGAAGACAATACATAAAAAGGAAGATGAAAAGCAGGGAGAGGAGAGAAGGAAGGGCAGACCCAAGTGGGAACATGGCAAAAGAAGTCTAGAGCTTCAGAGTTATAGGCAGGAGAGGAATGACCACACAGTTGGTCTGAATTTTCTCCTTTAAATGGAAGTTTGGGAAGGAACTAATCAATTAGGAAGAAGCTGAAGGGATGATGGAGGGTACTTCCAGGGTGAGAAGTCCAAGGGTGGGGTGATCTTCCAGGGCAAATAGGTTTCTGTGGAGAGGTTTTTTAAAAAGTCCAGAGATTCAGGAGAAATGCCTGGAGTAGAATGAAAACCTATCTGACTCAAGCATCCTCCTTGAAATGAAAATTCTGGGAGGAATTAAATTTGATATGGAAATGTCAGCACTTTTGATGATAATGACAACGTGAGTACAGAGGTATTATTTTAATGAATAAATTATCCACTGTGCTTCAAAGCTACAAGAGATATTATTCTCTCCATTTACAAATGTGGAAACTGAGGCGTGGTGAATGATCAAATGTCATACAGCTAACAAATATCTGAGACAGGATCTGAACCACACCCTTCCTAACACCAGGTCCCAGTCTCAACCTGCTATACCACACTGCCTCTCAATTTTTCAATGACTGACACACAGATACTAGCTTTCAAGAATGGAAGCATTAAATAGCTGGTACTTTTATATTTTGATAGAACTAAAATTTAATTGGCATGGATAGTCCTTTCTTTTATCAAACTCACAACTCAAATCATCCAACTACTCCAGCACAATTGCTGTGCCTTCAAAGTAAGCTTCTATGATGCACCTTGTTCCTATAACAGAACTTGAACTCTCAGAATTCAAACCATATAGAGTTACCTTTGGGATTCCCCTCAAAATATCAGAAGAACCTAGATCTTTCTCTTTAAGAGTGCATGAAAGAGGAAGAATTTCTTATTTTACCGGTTCTATGGAGTTAATTCCCGGAAAGATCTGGGTCAGCTCTTAATTCCTAAGACCCGATGTTTACTAGCTCCATGACCTCACACAAGTCACCTAACTGCTCTGGGCCTCAGTTTCCTCATCTGTAAAACGGGGATAGTAACAGCCCCTGCCTCCCAGGGTTGTGAGGACCAAATGAAATCAAGTACTTATCATATAAACAAGTGCCACCTAAATGTTAACGAGTATTACTTTTAACACCAATGAGTAGTCTGACTAATTGATCATGGCAGCTGCTATGACAAAAGGGAAATTTTAAATTTCTGCTCTTGCCCCACCTCACCTTTTGTTCATCCTTTGTTGTCGAAGAAGACCATGCCATCAGAGAAGTAATGACATGACTTGCCCTTGACTTTGTTTTGAGTGAGGGAGGGCTGTGCTGGTCACCAGCCTCACTTCTCCTCCAGAGCCATCTGGATCCAGTGACCAGATATTCATCAAGGTGACTGGAGATGACCCAAGCTGAGGCAATTGGGGTTAAGTGACTTGCCCAAAGTCACACATCTAGTGAGTGTCAAGTGTCTGAGGGGAGATTTGAACTTAGGACCTCCTGACTCCTGCACTGGTGCTCTGTCCACCGCACCATCTAGCTGCCCCTGGCAGAATAGTAGGAAAGTGAGCAAATGGTAATTAGCTCATAAATGTTGTATAAATGTTAAATATTATCATTCTTATTTACATATATATTTACATATGCATAAATGCATGCATATGCACATCTTTATATATGCATTTTGTATTGTTTAATTTGCATAATATTGCTTTTTCTCAAAAGAATATAAGCCTCTTTGGAGTAGAGGCTCTATCATTTTTGCTTCTGTATCCTCAGCAACTAACACAGTGGTGAGCACATACTAGGTACGTAATAAATGCTTTTCCTATGAATGAATTAATGGATGGGAGTAGAAAAACATATAGAAGAAGATTTTACATATTTTATATATATGTATATATGTATACCTAACATGACAAAGTTTACATACACATGTATAATATAACCAAGTTTTATTATTTTATATAATAATATACTATTTTTATGTTTTATATATCTATATAGACATACATTTGTGTGTGTATATAAAAGCATGAATAGGTTATTATTTGACTGTTCTATCCTTAGATGGGTTTACATTCTTCACAAATATTTACTTTCAAAGATGCATAACTAAAAAACATACAGATGCTAAAGGTTGGTGAATAATTTTAGAAGCAACTAAAATGTCAGTTTTTGTCATCCTACAAGGGTGGGTTCTTCCTAACAGCTAGGCACACAAGATAGGATTCCAAATTCCTTTGTCTGTCAAAATGATTCCTTAACTTATTTCAAACCTCATTTCAGAAACTCCTAATTCTTATAAGTTAATCTTGAAAATCTCTAAGGCAAGAAGCCTTAGATGATGGCTGAATATAATCATTCCACATCATAAAAATTTCTTTAAGTCAATAATCAGATTGGTCATGATAGGACTGCATGTTGTTGGCAGGTTTGGTGGAGATCTTTACCACCCTGTAAAAGTTTTCACTAAACTTTCCTGTCTGTAACAATCATATTTATGACCATAAAAGTCAACAGCCTAGAGAGCTATAGAATTGATGCCAAGAGCTGTATTTCTAATTTTCATCAAGATTTTAATTGTCCAAAATTTGAATTACTTTTAGCACTGTCTAATTTTTCCTTTGCCCTGAACTGATTGTCCCACTTTAATTTTCTTTGCTGCACTGTTGTGAGTACACACTTGGCATTTCTTCCTCAATTCAAAAGCACTAAGCAAATCAAAGCTTCTATCTCATCTAACAATCACAGGCTTTATGTTAAACTTGTGAATTCAAGATGTTTGAAATTGATGATGTTTATCTCTTCTGTGTGCTACAGAGTACTGAGAAAAGGCATCACACAGCTCCTTAATTTTAGGTCAACCATAACTCCAAACAAATTCAAATCCCAGGGCCATCCCATTGGGTGAAATGCATAACAATAAGCGGTAGTGAAGTTCTTTACAAGAGGCTAGGGGGTTTTCCATGGAGAGGTTGTCTCTTGGTTATAAAATTAGAGAGGAGGAAGAATTAAAGTGATTACACTCTAAAAATGACTTACTAGAAGTGACAGGGTTTTTTTAACCTAAATATTTTTTAAGTACCAAATTTGTCACTCCTGTAAGTTATATGTTACCCACTGTAAAATTACTTTATTACAGCCATAAAAGAAATGAAGTACTTTTCTCTGATGTTTTTCTATAAATCAGGGACATTGTATTAAATTCCCATTTTATTTGCTTACATAGGCATTCTTTTATTTTGACTCAACTGATACAGAAATACTGAATCACACTGAAGGAAAGGCTTGCAAGACATAAGAGGCTCAGTGGGTCTTTCCCTTCAGGGCAATAGGCCTACAGTGCCCTCTCAAAAGTAAGAAAGAGCTAAAATTGGCATACCTGAATTGGAATTAAGAGAATTAAGCCAAGGTTAGATGAAAAGGTATATTAATACCTTATCACTCTAACATCCAGCTTACCAGGTCATGACCATTACTGTATTTATTTCTTAAATATTTATAGAGCAAGAATGCAACCTATTCTGTAATCACAAATAAGCTAATATAAATAATTAATGGTTTCATTTGCTTTTGTACCTGTGAGTTTCTAGGTGAGGAAACTCTATCAGTGAAGAAGCAACTATTCTACAAATTATTGTCTTAGAGATTTTCCTCTGGGCACCAGAGAAATTGAGTGATTTACCCAAGGTCACACAGTCATTTACATGCACACATGTGGTATACAAGACTTGAACCCAAGTCTTCATGACTTAATATGTTGCTATTCAAATAAAATTATAGTAGCCAATCAAGAATGTAGACTGTTCATAGGATTCTGTATTTCTTCTCTAAAACAAATTAAAACTAATTTTGAAAAGTCAATGTGTGAGTTTTTAGTTTTGTTTTGAATTTGTTTAATTTTCAGGACTTCAATATTATTTTTAGTTTTGTTTCGTTTGGTTTTTATCTGGGAGGGGTGTGTTAAAGCAGCTCATAGATTACTGACTCCTAATTTCATCTCCTGCTATCTAACTTTTGATGAAAGGAACACAGATTTGACATAAGAAAGAACCTTAATAGATTATCTAGTTGTACTCCCTCCTCTCACATATATGGAAAGTGAGAAACAAGGAGGCTAAATGATTATTAGTCCAAGGTAAGGAAAGGCAAAAGAGTCTAAATTCATATCTGCTTATTTCTCCCCTTGTTACCATTTCAGTACAAAGCCTTATGGTCAGGAAGTTGAAACTGGCTGAAGTAAAGTTACTTAATTAACTGTGGATTTCAATTATTTATGCTCTCCCTGTCCATCATGACCATGAATAATCAAGCATTGACTGTAGCTAACTATGGAATTGCTATAGTATTAAAAATTCTTCTCAGTCCATTGAATGCCCTGTGTCAACCACAGTGTGACCAAGAGCTTTTAAATATCTGACCATTTTGCAAAACCCTGACCTGGTCCCAATACATTTAAATCTAAAAAAAAGGAGAAGGCGAGTGAAACAAAACTATGAACACAATCCTAGGCTTTGTACCAGGTAGCATCAGTCTCATACACAGTAGCTTAGATACGGTTTTAATGGCCTATCAAGTGTATCATCATAACCTAATATAAATCAATTAGAATTAAAGCACTTCAGTAAAACAATCATATGGTACAGTCGCCTATATTCAGGAACAGAATCATAGATGGGACATTGGATTTTTTCCAGTATAAGTTACATAACAGATCAAATCTTCCCTCAGTTGAAAAGCAAAACAACTGCTTAATGTATGTTTTAAATGTTTTCAGAAGTCGGAGTGGTCTTCTTTCTCTGAGTACTTGGGTGGGGGGGGCGAGGAATTGGAAAGGAGATTCTTCTCATTTCATCATCCATTATGGCTTCCCTCTGCATGTCAGTATGTTTTAAAATTGAATTCCCAATCTAATAATCCTTAACCCTTGTCTATAGTGGCCTTCTAATCAACTGCATCACATCCAAACCCACTATGTGACTTTTCTTTCTCGACTTTTTCCTCTTCTATTGTAATTCTTTTTTCTTTTGAAATGCATAGTTAACAAGCTCTGCTAGGCAGTCATAGGACTGCAGGTGGCTGAAATAACTGACCACTAATTCAACCAAGATTTATTAATCACCTTCTGCAAAGCACTAAGCTAGTAGCTGTGGGGGGACAGGATTAACACAGGACCTTATCTGAATGATGAAGAAAGCATTTATTAAATGCTTACTATGTGCAAAGTGCTGGGCTAAATGCTGGGAATACAGACTATTCTTGGGTTTAAGTATCTCATTCTAACAGTGGAGACATAAGGGAAGTTTCAGCAAGTGAAATGGTTCTTAGGGTGTAGTGGTAAATCAGAGCTGACATCTATTCTTGAATATTTTTTCACTGATAAATGTTATTTTGAAATGTTATTTCACTGATAATGTTATTTTCACTGATAAAATATCAGGTTCTTATGTTGAATCATTTGATAGTGCCAAGGGCTTTGCCTTTGGAGAATGTCATTCTTTACATTATTGTAATACTTGTGAAGACTGTTTTCCTGATTCTGCTTATTTCATTAAACTTCAGTTCACATGTTTTCCTAGGTTTCTCTCTATTTAATAACACTTGTTATTTCTTAAACTACAATAATTTTTCATTATTTTTATGTACAACATCTTGTTTAGACATTTTCCAATCTGTGAGCATCTATTTATGTTCCAGCTTATTGATACTATAAAGAATGATGCTAAAAACACTGTTATATTTAATATATTTCTTTTTTTACACTTGATGTCTTTAGAGTAATTCTTTTAATGGTCACAAATTGCTTATTTTCTCAAATATCATCTCGTCAATACAAATGCTCTTCCAAAGATATTATACAGCTACATATAAGGAAACAATGTAATTTCTGAAGGATTAGCTTTATAAATTACCTAAAAGTCAGGGAAAGATACATTATGGACTAAGTATAATGTACGGTACAAATAAAGATTTGCATATGAGAGTTCACATTAAAAAATAGTAGTTTAGACATTGTATTGGAAAAGCATGCATGCTGATCATGAAAAGTAGAACAACCTATGGGCAGCCAGTGTGGAACACTATTATCTCCAAGATGGTTTATAAAAACAAATAAACCACCAAACAGTGAGTTCCATTATTTTGATATTTAGGATTCTACAACTTCTGCGAGGTTCTCTTAAGAAAGGTCTCAATTACCAAGGGCACAGCTTTCAGACGCCTACATATTTTGACCAAGACCTCTGAGAACTGGCAGCATAGTCTGGAATATATGATTTCCTACAAGCACTTTCACAGCCCACGAGAACGCCACACATGTATAAAGGAAAAGCCACACAGGAACGAAGCTATGCTCTGTTGTTCTGCCTCAAAGAGATCTCACCTGACTCTTGCTCAGCTAATATACTGAAACGCCAGAATAATGAATCCACATGAAACATGATCTTAGAGACTTTGACTTTCCCTTCTTTTATAAGCTACAAGTCTTAAAAGAGAAAAGCTGACCTTTCTCAGTAGCCCATCAAGGCTACTGGCAGCAGCTCCTGCTTTCCTGCCCTCAGAGATTAACTCACTTGTTTCTTTGACTGTGGGAATATTTGGTCAGCCCTTCTAAGGGGGATTTCTGGAGAAACAGGGACAAGAATTATACTGTATTAAGGAGGCAAAGAGGAGTGATCTACATGATGAAAGAAGTGCCCACCCTAATGAAATTACAGATCCACTTAAAACATTCTATATACTCGAATAAGCACTGAAGTACAAAGATGAAAAATAATATACTCCTTACCCTCGAGGTATTTACAGATATACAAATAAAATGTGAGTACAAATAATTAAAACAAAACAAAAATTAGTGTGGCAAATATAGGAAAATATTAAGCAGGAGGCAAAGAACTTGCAAAAGGGAGGAATCTTTTCCAGTTGCAGAAATCAAGAAAGGCTTCAAGGAAGAGGTGATACTTGAGCTCTATCATGAAGGAGGGAAGGGATTTCTACGAATGTGAAAAGAATACATTTTAATCATGAGATAGTCAGTACAAATGCATGATAGCAAGAGAGGACAGAATGAATTGAAAAATGGTTCAATGTTTAGTTAGGCTTGAACAAAGGAGTAAATGAGTCATTATAGTGTGAAAGGTGAGGTGAAAGGTAAGATAGAGTCATATAATGTTGGTCCTTGAATGCCATAAATAGGATTTGCTTTGCTTTCAATCCAGGGATTCTTAATGTGGGGTCCATGGAATTATCCCTTTTTAAATAACTATTCTGTTAACCATATTTAAATATAACTGATTTCCTCTGTAACCTTACATACTTTATTTTATACATTGAAAAGCACTATTTTGAGAAACAGTACATAGACTTCATCTGACTGGGAAATGAATTTATGATCAAAAAAAGGTTAAGAATCCCTGCTACAGACAAAAGGAAGCCACTGAAAATACCTGAGCAGAGAAATTCATTTTTCAATTCAATTAAAATAATGTTCATATATACTACATGTTTATATATAAAACACAGCTTTATATATGAGAGGTATATGGTATATATTAATATATGTACGCATATGCATATATACATTATATACATATATATGTATATGCACACACTCAGTTGTGTAAGACAATGTGTTACATGTGTGCTACTGTTCTGCTATATACTGCAATACATATCCTGTCTTCATATATAACATTTTCATGGATAGAAGATTTCACATCTGCCTTATACAAGTCCTAACTTCCTTCAAAACAGAGTTCAAGTGCTACCTCATACAGGTTTCTCAATACTTCATTTTTAGTACTCTCTGTATTGAAATTAGTTTCTATGTATTTTTATATGCTTAACTGTGCTTATAATCTTCACTCAATCACCCTAGCTCAGACCCTCATTCCCTATCTATTTACAATAACCTCCAAATGTACCTTTTACCAATCCTAAAAATCCCAATTTGAGGTATACCTTGAGACTGCAAACCAGTGCCTTATCATGAAGAATATAGGTTATTTGTCAAAGGTCCAAAAAAAAAAAGATGTAAAATAATTTCAGGTGAAAAACAAGTACTCTGAGGGAAAGTCATTTAGATTTCATTTTACCCATGAGTAATAATGAAGAATGACTAACTTTAAGTAAAGGAAGGATTATTCAATCAGTTATTTTCCATTTACACTGAAAGAATAAGAAAACTATTGCTAATTGCAAGGTTCTGGATTACATGGAAGAAAATCTAAGCAATAAGTGTTATCTTGTCTTAAGCTGAATTTTTTATATGGATGTTAGTTTTCTCCATACGGGTTAAAATAAATTGGTATAAACTATATAATTATATAATATATTCTATATAGGATATATAGCACACATTCAGGAAGATACTCAAGATGTCTAAATAGTTCTTTCTACCTTATATTATGTTATTATAATCTGAGAGAGAAAGTCTTAATACCCTGCCCTGATTTCTACATGTCGAGATCCCAAAAAGCAATGCTTGGAAATAGTCAATTTTCTTTCCTGTTAAATTGAGAGGTTTGCACTTTGTTTTGGAGAATAGTCCATTATAAAATATCCCACTTCAAATTTTTGATATTTTCTTTGATAATTCCAAAAAAGTTTAACAGACTCTCAAGACTGCACTGTGTCATCATCAATTATACCTTCTGTCTATGAGCTGACTCATCACCAGCAATTTTGTGGCTAGGCAGAAAAGTCTTCAGCTGTGGTGACCACAACATTGGACTTGGACCTTTCTTTCTTCTCTAATCTCATCTCAAAAACAAATGAAAAAGATAAAAAAAATGAAATGATTTTCATTGTCCCAACAGGGACTCTTTATTGTTGTCTTGGTAAGACTTTATTGAGTTGAATACTGTGTGGTCCTCTTCCATTTCACAAAGATCCTGGCAGAAAGGAAGAATGGTGGGATTAGAAACTGCTATTGTCACTCTAGAGTGAGATTTGATCCAAAAAATTGATATTTTCCTAGAAAAAGCAGACCACATCCATATTAATATTATCACAACTAATAAAATTTCAAGATATATGTCGACAGAAAATAAGATGGGATAATCATATTTTGGGACAGCAAAGGAAAAAACATGGCTTCTTTGTTGCATAGTGTTCATAACATACTTTTAAAGACTAGGAGAAAGATCTGCAACATTCTGGGCTAATATTTTATAAAAGATTTATGCAAGTATCGACAAGAATTGCCGAGAATTAAAAGTGTTAATGAGTTGCTATGTGAACCAACAGAGAGATAAGAATACTTGGATATATGATATCATGGCTCCACTGAGGCACTAAAATGTGTTTCTCCCCTAGTATATAGACATGTTCACTGTGGTTTTCAACATAAAGGAGCTGAAATGCCAAAGAAAACTAACTAGAATTGATTTGAGAAGTTTTTTCTTAGTTGTTTGTTTGGAATTTAGACCAAGAATTCTCGGACAAAGAACACATTATTAGTTATGATACTGTAAATGAGATAAAAAACTTTCATTTGACTTAGGCAACTTTAAATCATAAAAATGTTAATTAAATTGGGAAGGAAACCATAATGAAAATAATTTTCAAGTATATGACTTTAAACCTTTTGAGTTGAAGGGTTTTTTTATCTTTTTTTAAAATTGAAGAAATCTGGACTTAGGATCATTAGATAATCACCAACTGAAAATTCTTGAGAATAAATATATTCTTTTCCCACCATGCTCAGAGACTCAGTTCAGAATGCACTATCAAAATAATCATATAATATGGACAATTCCACAATTCATTAACCCATGGTGGTAGGTTTTGCCAGTATTTTCATTTCACAGATGGCAAGTGAAGGCATAAAGTGAAACAAATCAAGCAATGACATATTAAAATACTGAAGAACTCTGATTCTAGTTCCATATTCTTTTCCATCATTAGGTACTGATTCCTCTCACTTCCAAATAAATCTAAAATGAGATAGCTAAAGGAGAGATTAAAAAAAATAATTGCTCACCATTTTGTAAAAGAAAAAAGCATTAGACAAATTTTGGATAACTCTTAAATGAGATAGCTAAAGGAGAGATTAAAAAAATAATTGGCCACCATTTTGTTAAAGAAAAAAGCATTAGACAAATTTTGAATAACTTAAAACTCTCTCAGATATACAATAATGTGTCATTTTCCAGATGTGTGATGGAAGAATGGTTTCTTGCAAAAATAAAAATATAGGGCATTTTCCATAACCATTTGGCATCGTAATTAAATATGCCAGCAGTTCTCATGATATCAGTCACTCTACACAATTACCAAATCTCTTCTGTATATAAGAAACTTCCTTTTCCTGACCCATAAAAGCAATGATGTACCAAATGCCTCGTGTTCAAAAGACAAAAGGTAACAGAAAGGCAATATGAAAACAAAGGTAAGATTAAAGCCCAAATAATTTAGTTTTGAAGCTATGGAATCAGTGCATTACCAATTTCCAAACAGGGAAATATTTTCTGTAAAGCTATAAACTTGACTAATATTAAACTATTAAAATAGATTTCAACATATACTCTTCTTTCATCATTTTTAAATGCTGTTAAGAAATTCTGATTTTTCTACTTCAAAAAAGAGCATCACACGTTGAAAAATATCATTTCCTGGTATTTTACGTATTTCACATAAATCCTGTTCTTCAGTCTAAAAAAAGTGTTTTCAATAGTAATTAGCCTAAAATCCCTTGTATCCCAGTAAACCATACATTTATTATTCTTGCATGGAAAGTACATTCCTAATGCTGTTTATATATTGAAGTATACACAGAAGGTCAGCAAGTTGAATCATTCGTTGTCTAGATTTTATAGAGTTCCTTAATTTTAATTATTCCTTCTAATTGCAGAATAGACATGAGATACATTTACATCTTGAAACACAGTCACCTGTATGTTTTTGTACATAGACGTACCTGGAATTTCATAAAAAGAGTGCTCCTAGGTGATTCCTAACAAGCATTTCCTATTGCCTGAAGTACTGCTTTCCTCTTTCCCTCTTTCATGGAGTCATCAAGCCCTGGCCACCCTCTCTTTTTCTCTGATCCCATTGTGCTGAGGTAATATTTATGGAGCAATGTTTGGATTCTCATTTCTCATCTTTTGACATAAAGGTTATCAGAACTCTGAACAAAAGTGAACTTTGAAGGGCTCAGTTACACACTCCACCATTGTTAGAGAAAGGCCGTGAGTCTCATTCTGAAGTACCCGATCTTAATCTCTTCCAATAAACTTTCTGGTCTCACACATGAAATCATTACATACATAAACATGACATATACACACATATAATACATACATATGCATATTCAAACACACATATTTGCAAGCAGTCAATTTGATCTCCCAACCTGTCTAGAGTGTCAAAAGCATATTTAGAAATAGCAAACATACTGAACAGAAAACAATCATTAAGAATTCAGATTTATTTAGCCAGCTTTCTTGTGTTTTCTGCTTTATAGTACTAGAGAACCTCCTTTCTATAAGACTAAATTTAAAATGCCTTTATAAGGAGAAAAATAAACAATATTTACCATGACATCCCGACATAAGCTGTATTAAACTTACTATTCAAAATACCCAAAAAAGCACAATTTCCTGTTTTGTGGGTTGGCAGTTTGTAGACTGCTGTGCAGTTTAAAAAGAAGTTAATCTTAAGTCACTTAATGTCATTGGTATCCTTTAAAATATTTTTCGAATTTCAGAGGTCAAAAAGAAAAGGACACAGTTCACATGCACAGAGAGTTCATCTTCATAATCCTCAAGGCAAGAATGCAAGGAAGGCAATCTCTGGGCACTTCCCCTGCGCTCTCTACCTGCTGGGAAATGAACATCCAACAAAGAGGCCCAGCTGGTTATCCTTCCCTATGGCTGTGGCCATGCTGGTATGTCCAATATCAGGTAAATGGTGCTCACAGGGAGAATCAAGGACAGAGGATGGGCCTAATTATAGGACATCCCATTAAAGTTGATGGGATGGTTGAACAAGTGTAATTCCAAAGGCAAATGGGATACAAGCTTTCGGCAGCCTCCATCAGATTTCCTGAAGTTCGTTTAATGACAGTTTCACATGTCACAAGTCACACGTGCACTCAGCCGAATGGAAACCTTCTGCCCTTCCTTCCCCTGCCCCCCTAGGCCAATGGCTCACACCTCTAACACTACAGGGGCAGCTAAAAACCAGAGGACACTCACTGGACTAGGCTGACCAATCTCGGAGGGCTCCCCCCTCCCCTCACACACATTCCCTTCCAGATTCTTCTTGTTAACAGCTTGAGGGCGTTCAATCAGCACAGCTTTGATCTCGGCTGGAACTATAATTATTTAACATTGTTACATGGATTTCTATAATCTATCCCACCATTAAATCCCCTTTACGCCCTCATCTTCTGAAGCCTAATCTGCATTTCGTCACTCAGTTTGTCTCTTCAGCCAGTTTCATAAGGCTCAGGCATTCTCCAACATCCAGACCCGAGGTGAGCTCTTTTCCCCCCTCCTCCTAATGAAATCTTTTCTTCCCCCTTTTTTTCAAATTGAAAGCTGCAGAAATGCCTTGCGCACTTGCTACCTTTTGATGAAACAGCTATATAACATCAATATGCTCCACTATCCTTGGCAAAGTCCTCTCCCATTCACAGAATTAATTTTCCCAGATTTGTTTTATTAAATTATTGATATATATCAATAATTGTGTGTGTGTATGTGTGCATACTCACATATATGTATGTTTATACATTACTGTGTGTTTAAAAACAGGCAAGACAAAGATCAGCAAAAATAGGACAAGTCTGCTGGATTTGCTCTTCTCAGATGGTGAGATAGTGTGCTATGGTGGCCTGAGGTACAGAAGAGCTGAATTCAAGCCAGGTAGCTGACAGGAACTGTTTGTGTGACCCTGTGCAACTCACTTAAATCCTATTGTTTCAGGCTACACTCTAATAGAAGGTGCTGGCCTGTATTGGTAGAATGAGTTTTTTTCTCCTAGAGTTCCCTGTATCAATGAAATCCTAAATTCAAGTTTTTAATCCCTCTAATTTCAGATGAGGAACTGAACTCAACTGGATTTGTCATGAAATAGAGAAACTGCAAGAGAATCCAAATATAAGACCAATATAGAGTGAGATCTTTCATGAAGAATTTACTAGTAGAAAAGTCAATTAAAGGGAAGGCACGAAATAGCCTAATGGAAGAGAAAAGATGAAAGAAAGGGGCAAAAGGGGGCAAAAGGAGGAATATGAAAAATTACTAGTCAATCCAAAGGATGCTGTAATATTCCACAAAAAAAAAAATCTGTTAAAGAACCAGAATCATCACACAAGGGATGAAGTAGTTCAAACTTCTAATCACTTGTTTTTGCATACATGATATCCACAGGAATTTCAGGATTTTAAATAAATTTGGATAGGAATCCACTTGTTATTTCATTTATTTTGGCAGGAACCCTTCAGTTTAGAAATAGGTGAGGTATTAGAGGTGAAACCTCATGAAGAAAACATGGAGCTCTGTTTGTAGTCATGGTGCAGTGACTAGAATCTAAGTTACCTGCAGGAATTATACAGTTAGAAAGGCCAGTGAACAATAATCTTTGGTCATTCTTCTCTTACCAGAGAAGAAGCCACACTATTTCAGTAAGACCTAAACATTTTATTTGGTCATGTAGGGTGACTCTACACAGTATAAACAGGAGGGAAGACAGTTCTCTCTTTCATTACTACAGAAATAAGTACACATCCCTAAGACTGAAAAATGAAAATTTTTGATTGTGTTACTTGATTTCCTTATCTAGTCTATGTTCACCAAATAACTGATAATACAATCTTCCTCTTTTGGCACAACTACTAGCCCCCAAAATAATACAGTTGACCTGTTTTTGTTTTTATGACCATGAGAAAAAAGTCTCCCAGATAACCAATTCTTTTTCTTATTTTTTTTTAACTTAAGCGATCTTTCATTTTAAAAAATCATTTGTATAATAAAAGTGAGAGAGTACATAGCATTAAGTAAGATGACTTAAGGAAAACTTTTGTAGTTTTCGTTGTTGCTGGTCTTCTCAAGTGTATAAAACCTATTAAACCAAAGAAAGAAATGTGGTGTCTTTCTTACTTCATCCTAAATTGACTTACCACTGTTCTGGCCACTCAGAACTCACAATATTCATCAGATACATGAAAGTTTCATGCAGTAGTCTAAATTATATTTGAATTCTCTCAAAATAATGCATAGCAACAGGAATAACAACTGTGTTTTTGTAGAGTCAGCAATGCCTCCGGGTCTTGTAGTGATGTCTATGTAATCATTTGTTTGAACGAGGGTCTCAGTTCACTACTAACTTCATATCCTAAGGTAGCCTGCTTGAATCATTCTCAAAATTTTTGTCCTGAAAATTATTGTGAGTAAAGACTATCTGATGCTTATGCTAACAAGTGAGCATTTTACACATCCCAAATAATCCTGATTTTTAAAAATATTTCTATGATAAAACCTCAACTGAACAAATTGATAAATGATAGCATCTCAAATTTACATATTATTTCAAGATTTAAAAAGCATTCTCACAATACTCTGATGAGACAAAGACAATTTGGAAACTGAGACTGATAGGCCTTAAAAAGAACAACATATATACTTACAAGTAACACGTCTCATGCTGCAGGATTCTTATCCCTGTTATCCTATAGATACAACTAGATGGGACAGTAGGTACCGTTGGATCTGGAGTCAGGAAGACATAAATTCAAATCTTGCCTTAGATGCTAGTTCTGTGACCTCTGTGTGCCTCAGTTTCCTCATTTGTAAAATTGAGATAATAAAAGTACCTACTTTCCAGATAAGATAAATTGAGATATTTGTAAAGTTCTTTGCAAATATCTGCATGCTATTTAAATGCTGTTGTTTAGTTGTTTCAGTTGTATCTGATTCTTTCTGACTCCATTCAGGGTTTTTTGGTAAACACACTAGGGTAACAGTTTGCCATTTCCTTCTCCAGCTCATTGTACAGATGACTAACTGAAGCAAACAGGGCTAAGTGACTTGCCTAGGGTCACATAGCTAGTAAGTGTTGGAGGCCATATATAAAATCAGGAAAATTAATCTTCCTAACTCCAGACCCAGCACTCTATCCACCGTGCCACCTAGCTGCTCTTGTATAAATACTAATGATTATTAATAGAGATGTTAAGGCATTTACTTAAGGTCACACATAAAATACTTAGCTGACAGAGGATTTGAATCTGAGTCCCCTGACTCCAAATTTCATGTTCTTCCATTATGTCATATTGTCCTGCATGGCATGTGGGTACTATCTAAGCAACACTAAAATATAAACTCAATTAAGTCCCATGGATAATTGGTGACAGCTGAAACTAGAACCAGATCACTGACCATTTATAGCCTCAATCGCCTTACATGTCAAATTCCTTGTCACTTAAATAATAGTGGAGGATCTCAAGGATAGATGCTTGACCCTAAACTACTTAATATTTTTATCAATGACCTAGATAAATTTATAGGAGACATACATCAAATTTGCAGATTACACAAAGCTGGAGGTGGCAGAATTAGAGATGGTTAACACATAGGATGACAGTGTCAAGATCAAAAAAAATATCCTGACAGGCATATTAAACTAAATCTAATAAGATGAAAGGATAAATGTAAAGTCTTGCTTCAAGCTTCAATCAACGTTCAAGTAGGATACAGGGAAGGCTTGGCTTGACAGCAGTCCATTGGAAAATCATGTGGTGACAAGGAGGAGCCTTAGTAGACAGAATACCAGGAAGATCAATACAAGTCAACAGTGTGATTTGGTAGCTCCCAAAATCAAGAAAATCAGAAATGTCTTTCAAAGAGGTGCCGTGTCAAGGACAATGAAGGCATTAGTATTGTCTGTACTGTGTTTTTCTCAGACCATAAAATAACGATACCTTATGTTTGTATCACATTGTAAGGTTTGCATAGATATTGTCCATCCATAAGTATGTCTATATAATATATGTCTATCTATACACATATATATGGTCCATGAAGTCTCGTTGCACTTTTAAGCTATTTAAAGTCATTAGAGCTTAAAACTGTACTAACATTTTGGGAACACCATGTTTATATTTCATTTGATTCTCAAAACAGTCAACCAACTGGGTAAATTGACACTATTGTCCTCATGGTATACAGAAGGAAAATGCAGTAACATAATCAGTAAATGTCTAAGATGAGATTGGAACTCAGACCATTCTGATTCCAACTCTGACACTCTAGAGGTTAAGGCAACTAGGCACCTCATGATGATGCCCATTTCTGGAAGCCACATTTTAGAAAGGACACGGGCTAAACTAGAGAATGCCCAGAGGAGGGGGACCAAGAGGATGATGCGATAAAGCTCATACAAAACGAAGGCTGGTTGAAGGAACTTGTAAGTTGAGCATGAAGAAGGACAGACTTAGTTTGGTCATGGTATCTATTTTTCAGTGTTGGAAAAGAATTTCATATGGAAAGAAAATTAGAGTTGTTCTTTATGATCTTAGAGAGGGGAATTTTGTGCTGTAGATTGAAATTACAAAGAGGTAAATTTAAGATTCATATAGGAAAGTAAAACAAAACTTCTAAACAAATGGAATTATTTTGGTTGAATGGGGTTCTTTGGAAGTGAATCAGTTCCTCCTTATTAGAGGTCACCAAAGAAGGTCTAGAAACTCCCTTATCATTTTGTGTTCCATAGGGGACCTTTTCTCATATGGGTTGGGATAAATGGTGCAATTCTGAAGATCCTTCTGGGACTATGATTTTGTAACTAAATGAGAACTGAGGATTTCTTTTGGCTCTAAATTCTATAGCACTATGATATCACTCCCAAGCAGGACTTTTTAAGCTACAATAAGCCAAAACAACAGCATATAATATTTCATAGAAGATTTCCTTTTTCTCACACTTTATTTTTTTTAATTAAATAAATTTTTGGGGGGTGTTCTACAATCACATCCTTAAAATTAAGATTTTATCCCCCCCAGTTCCTCCCCTTTTCCCCCACTACCCCCCTCCCTCCCTGCGACAGCATACAATTCTGTATAGGTTCTACATATACTTTTCTATTGAGTACATTTTCACAATAGTCATATTATGTAGCCGAACTAAAATAAATAGAAGAAATCATTTAACAAATCAAAACATAATACACTAAAACCTACACATATACAAACATGATCTGCTACATTTTGCAAATGATTTCCATATTTCTTTCTCTGAGTGTGGAAGACATTTTGTGTTAGAATACTACCATTGGGATAAAATTTTTACAGCTAAGCTTGGGGATAAGGGACTCATTTCTAGAATATATAGAGAACTGACTCAAATGTACAACCATACAAGTCATTCCCCAATTGATAAATGGTCAAAGTATATGAACAGGCAATTTTCAGGGGAAAAAATTAAAGATATCTATAATCATATGAAAAAGTGCTCTAAATCACTACTGATTAGAGAGATGCAAATCAAAACAACTCTGAGGTACCACATCACCCCTATAAAGATTGGCAAACATGTCAGAACAAGAAAATGATAAATGCTGGAGAGGATGTGGGAGAGTTGGAACACTAATTCATTGTTGGTGGAGCTGTGAGCTCATCCAACCATTCTGGAGAACGGTTTGGAAATATGCTCAAAGGGCTACAAAAATGTGCATACCCTTTGACCCAGTAATATCGCTACTAGGACTGTATCCCCAAGAGATCATAAAAATGGGAAA
>CM053773.1:135848931-135930836 GCA_028658325.1 Potorous gilbertii | reverse complement strand
GAAATATGCTCAAAGGGCTACAAAAATGTGCATACCCTTTGACCCAGTAATATCGCTACTAGGACTGTATCCCCAAGAGATCATAAAAATGGGAAAGGGTCCCACATGTACAAAAATATTTATAGCAGCACTCTTTGTGGTTGCCAAAAACTGGAAATCAAGGGGATGCCCATCAATTGGGGAATGACTGAATAAATTATGGTATATGAATGTAATGGAGTACTATTGCTCCATAAGAAATGATGAACAAGAAGACTTCAGGGAGGCCTGGAAGGACTTATATGATCTGATGCTGAGCGAAAGGAGTAGAACCAGGAGAACATTGTGCACAACAACGACCACAGTGTGCAAGATTTTTTTCTGGTAGACTTGGAACTTTGTAATAACACAAGAACTTACTAAAAAAAAAAAAAGTCCCAATGGTAGTATTCTAACACAAAATGTCTTCCACACTCAGAGAAGATTTCAAAGATAGGACATCACAAGAGGTGAAACTTGATGGAGGGATGAATTCAAATCATAAAAGTCACACTGGACTAGACTCATCCTAATGAATTCAAATCCAGACTCAGACACTTACTAGCTGTGCAACCTTGGGCAAATTACTTAACTATGTTTGTCTCAATTTCCTAATCTGTAAAATGAACTGGAGAAGGAAATAGCAGGTCATTCCAATATCTTTGCCAAGAAAACCCCAAATGGGGTGGGTCATAGAGAGTTGGATATGACTGAAAATGACTGAACAATAGGAAATGATGAAAAAAACCCTCATACCTGAAAATTCCCTAATGACTATGATTTTCCTGAGAGGAAGGATGGTCAAATGCCACTTTCCCTACTTTACAGTTGACAAAATTGAAGATCATAAAAGTTAATAAGTGCCTTGACCTTGGTCATGTAAGTGTCAAGAATAGGATATGAACCTAAATGTCTTGACTCTAAACCCCACACTCATTTCATTTCTGCAAATTAACTTTCCACATGCTAGAAAAGAATATTAGTGTGAAGCAATTTATTGTAGAGTAAAAAGTTTTATATACTGCAGTAGTCATTGAGGGCATTATGATATAACACAACATCCTATGTCTGATGGGCTTGACTATAATAACAGCAAATAGCTCACATGTATATAATGCTTACTATGTGCCAGGCATTGTGCTAAGTTATTTGTCCTCAAAATAGCCCTGGGGAGGTATTTGCTGTTATTATCAGCCCCATTTTACAGATGAAGAAATTAAGGTAAACAGAGATTAAATGACTTTCCTAGGGTTAATCAACAGGTAAGTGTCTGAGGCTGAATCTGAACCTGATAAAACATTTGAGCCTTCCTAAATCCAGGCTTGGTGTTCCATCCACTTCACCACCTAGCTGTCTAATAGCTATGACTGTGAACAAAAGAAAAGGTGTTGGGGTGGGTGGGTTAGATAATGTTAAGAATACTGTTTAATAAGTCAGAGATTAAATATTCGTTTAAGGATAACCATCAAAGTCAGGAAAATGTAAAGTTTTAAGGTTACATTGAATAAATCATTCCTTGCTAATGCCAACGACAGATGAGGTATTAAAAGAAATAGCACATGGGGTCTTAGATTTATGATTTTTTTGTAAAGAAAGAACATGTTATATAGGATTAAGTGATGCTTAGAACCCACAAATTATAATAAACAATAACCTAAGTAGAAGGGTTTAGAAGATAATAAAGGTTATTAGCTGTAATCATTTTTTAAATACAAAGAAAACAACATCAATGAGGTGGAGAGATAAAATAACAGTGTAACAGATGGCAAATGCTACAAAGGGGAAAGTTTTCATGCTAATAATGGCCAGATTGTAAGAAAATGTAAAGAGGAGGCCAGTACTAAATGCCTAGAGGGAAAGCTGTAAATGTTCATAGAAATTGAGACCATGATCCATAACAGAATTTATAACCTCAATGAAAATGCCAACTGTTTTTCTCTTACTTTGACCTACCCTTCACTTTCTCCTCCAATAGATAAGAAATACTTTCATTCATTCTATTTTCCTGAATTTAACAACATATAAACTTTCTATATTTTTGGCTTCTTGAAAATTAATGTCTCCATAACTATAATGATGTGATTCCTCAAGGTCTACAGTATTTTACAAGAATTATTCAGATGAAATGAGCTCTATTATTTGTTTCATGCAAGAAATATGTTCCAGTGTTATTTTAAGGTATCCTATCTAGTACAATTTCACTTTTACTACTTCACCCACTTCATGAAAATTTACCTAAAATATTGTTTATGAAAATTTATCTAAAATATAAAATTTTAATAACTTGCAAATGAAAATTTTTTAAACACAATCTAGCAAGTAGTAACCCAAACATATATACAATTACTTATTTTCAAATATGTCATTATATGAGACAGCGTGGTGGCCTTGTTAACTGCTCTCTGGCCCAGATGTCAGGAAGACTTGAGGTTCAATTTCATCCTCAGACACTCACTCACTAGCTGTAGACATGTTACTTAACCTTTGTCTGACTCAGTTTCCTCATCTGTAAGATAAAAATAGCATCTATTTCTGTGAGTTTTGAGGAGTAAGCGAGATATTTATAAAGTGCTTTGAAAATACCTTAAACTTCCATAAAAGTGCTAGCTACTAATAATTAGATAACATTAAGTCATGGTCATCTCATTTTGGTTTTAAGCTTTATGAGCTGCTAAAATAATTTCATTCCATTTTCCAGACTGAAAAACCAATTTTTATGGGAAATCAATTTTGCTACACTAAGTGCAATTACTATTTCTAATTAACAAATAATTCCAGTTTTACTCAAAAGGTCTCCCTCATTTATTTCTAAATGAAATATTTCTTTTATAAAATACTAATACATCAGAATTTTAGTGAAAGAATAGTATATGCCAACCCTCAGTTGTCTAGAGAGAAAAGCGACGCTATTAATGAATTTAAAATGTCTTGTAACATTTAAAATTCATTTCAAATTCAGTATCTAAAAATTGAAATTTTAAAAATAAACAATAAAATGACTGAATCCTTACAGTAAAGATTCTAAGAACAGTTAATAAAATTCCAATTTCAAACCAAATAGTGACTTTATACAGTTGATCAAATTGAGACTTCTTTTTCTGTATGGAATTGCTGTTTCTTCAGAAAGTACTTGATTTGTCATGTTTTTAAGATTATCCCCTTGCTACTTTCCCTATCTCAGCAGTTAGAGTTTTAATGGTAAATGTGAAAGCAGTTCATTCCAGGACAAAATAAAAAAAAAGTTGAAAACAGATTTTTCCTCTAATCGTATTAATAGAATTCTTATAGATTTTTTAAATTCTTAATTTTTTTTCCTTTTATATTTAGAGAGAATTTTATATTCAATTAGATTTTGTATTTCAGATTTCAAGAACTTATTTTCTGCCTAACATGTAGGTGGGTCTATTTGTCTTTCCTCACAGAGACCACTCTTCAGATATCAAGGCATTTGCTGGTAAACCATTGATCATACAGAATAATAAACACCTGTGGAGTAATTTCTATTTTAATGAAGCTATTGAACAAAATGTTCAAAAAGTTTAACTTGCCTTTTTGGAAAGAAATTTTGTGAAAGTGAAATTGAATTCTATCTAATAATAATAAAGAAACCTAGCTGTAAAGAAAGCACATCTCTCTGCCTTCTTTGGAAGAAGGTATGGTTATAGGTGTAGAACACTGCATTTATTATCATATTCATATGATTTATTGGTTAGTTTTAATGAACTGTTTTGTCCTCATTTAAAAAAAAATTTGTAAGTTACAAGACAGTTTGGAAGAGGAGGGGGAGGGACATAAAAACAAAAGTGGAAACACAGAAGACAGAATTTTTTAAAAAAATAAATTTCATACAAAATGACAAAACAAATTTGAAAATTCCTATGGACTAACTCTTATCAGTTAAAATATAAACTATCTGTGATAGCAATTCAACAAAAAAAATTTGGGATTGGAAGAAAATAAATAGCAATTGTCAATATTTACATAAATAATATACTTTACATTCAGAAAAGAGGTGTGGAGTAGTGCATTTAGAGATAGCCTGGGATCCAAGAAAACCTGGGTTCAAGTGCTGCCTACAACACATATTGGCTGTATGTATAACCCAGTCACATAATCTTTCAATGCTCTCCACAAACCTCTAAGAATGTAATTCAAAGGAAAAAAAAAGTTGCCAACCAAACCTAGCAGAAGTAATTTCATCATTTGGGATGATCCTATGCCAGTGAAACTACTTGTCTCGTCTATATGCCCTGATCCATACTTTGTTAGATGCAAGCATGATCATTTAAGCATAAAATCAGACAGAGATGATAGAGTTTAATAAGCATGTATAATTCTGTTAAGATATTAACTGTGCTTTATGTAGACGCTAAGGGAAAAACAAAATTAATGGTAATTATATTGGTTCTAATATACTTACCTTTTCTATAGGATGTAAACCAACAGCTCTCAACTTTTAAAATTCAAAGATAATAAAAGAATGCATGTGTAGATAAATAAAAGATGAGCATGCCATCTTGGGGAGAGAAGGGGAAGAGAGAGGGAGAAAATTTAAAACTTAGGGAAGTAATTGTTGAAAACAAAAAAACAAATTAATTTTTAAAAATTATATAAGTGCCACAGTAGACAGAGTGCTGTACCTGAAGTCAGAAAGATTCACCTACATGAGTTCAAATCTGGCCTCAGTCACTTACTAGCTGTGTGACAATGGGCAAGTCACTTAACCCTGTTTGCCTCAGTTTCCTCCTCTGTAAAATGACTTGGAGAAGGAAATCGCAAACCATTCCAATATCTTTGCCACGAATGCTACAATTGGAGTCATAAGAAGTCAGATACAACTCAAACTACTAAAAAGCAACAAATATATATTCTCATTTTTCCAGTAAAAATCCATGTTCTAATGTCCACCACTACCTGAGACCATAAAGCAGAACATGACTAGCTTAATGATTGGGACATATCCCACTGATTGGAACAACAGCCATAGGGAATTTATTGTTTAAAGGATTGACATGAGAGTTGAATCAATCATGTAGCATATTCAGCACCCGAAGTACAAGGTCTTATGAGGTAAGAAACAAGACTCTTCCTACCTTTTGCCAGTAGTAATAACCATATAGATAAATAAAGATGGACAAAATACAGGCCAGCCTGAACCTGGGCATCATCCCTTTGGTAAAGGAAGGAAGCAATAAGAACATGAAGGCAATCTTTCTGTCCCTGTCTTCATGCTACCTCTCTAGTTCAGAAATTGGGGTTGCAGTGCTAATGTGCACTTTGTATATTAAAAAGTATACATAAGCATGAAGCAGGAGTGCCTCTTCTCTTCCAGGCTGACACTTTCTGTGGATAAAGGTGGAAAAAAATCTCTTGCCTAGATTTTGGAATTAAACCCACTAGAGCTCTCGAATGGGGAGACAGATGTCCAAATCTACACCTACGTGAGCGGATGGCATATTCCAATCCAGTCTGTGAAAGTTAGAATCTAAATCGTAGCTGAATATTGTCTTAACATTTGTGTAAAGAAATATTCCACTGACTACATCTAGGACAGTCATGAGGTATGGTGAATCCAGCGTTAGAGTGGGTAGAAAAGACTGGAGTTCCAATCTTGCTTTCGATATTACTTTGGCAAGTCACTGGACTTTTCTGGGCCCCAGTTTCATCATCTGTAAAAGGGGAATAATTGTAGTATGTATATTAGGGACATCTTCTGAACATGAAATACCTTTGAAAACATTAAGTGATATATAAATGTTAGTTATTTTTATAATAATTTTTATTTTTATTATTACTTCAATTTGATGATAATTTTAGCTAAAAACAATATCCTTGTCTTTAAATAACCCTCGTAACTACCTCTCTTCTGCCTAGCTCTTCATCCTTTAAGTATAATCTCTAGTCTTAGGCACTCCATTTAAAAATAATTCCAGTAAGTGGAGTCAGAAACCTTCTCAACCATCCCTGTTAACCACACTGATCATTTTCTATCTTTATAATACATTTTGGCAGTCAAAGATTAACCTTTTAGCTGAAGAGGTCTTATGTTGTTTTCACATGTTTAATGTGAGTGAGTTTCACCTCCAAAATTCCTGTAAATATCTTGAGAGCAGGGACTACTTTACAAGACTAGAAACAGAGGAAGTAGTTTAAATTTTTCTGGAAAGGAAAAGCAACCCAAGAAACCTCTAAGACAGTGAGGCATATGAAACCCAATAAATTCATTCTTTGATGACTAGTCCAGAAACTAGCAATGCTCACAAAATAGAACCACCACAGAGGAAGCTCTTTAGAGATGGGGGGACCTTTGATTTATTACAGAAGTCTCTTCTCCCCATTTAAAATCTGAAAATGAGTAACATTCATTTAAGATCATTACAGAAAGTAGGGTAATAAGGATTTGAAGTCAGATCTTTCTGAATAGCAATCACACCAAATAAACCTTACAATTTCCGCACGTAACCGAGAAAACTAGCAGCTCTGTAAGTATTTATCTTTTTAAAAATCACTTTGCTGCCCAAGCAAAATTCCAGGAGTAGAAACATAGGTGTTGGAGACATATTTTGCTCTCTGTTTTGTTTTCAATCTTGCACTATATAGGGTATATAAAATGCAAGCTGTTGTTTATATCTATTTTCTGATTGTAAGCATTTTCCAAGAAAGCTTCCCCCCAAATCCCAAATTAAAAGATCACCTGCAAGAGAGACTAAGGAGAGCACAGAGAGAGACAGCCTGAGAGTCAGCAAGACCTTGTTGGCTGAGTCCAGCCTCTGACCATGTTTGTACCATTCTGAGAAAGTCCCTTAAGCTCTCAGTGTCCTCAGATTACTTTGCCTAGCAGGTACCGAGATATTTTAGTAGAGTTTGCTCACTGGGAGTTCCCTATATAATTTAATCTCAGACCCAGTCTAAAACAAAACAAAAATAAAACACTCAAAACAGAAAGCAAAAGAAAACATAGTTACATGCTCTAGGTTTTCAAGTTGTTACAAATAGTACTAAGAAACCATAACCAAAGGAAAAATAGTGCCCCTAAAGTTCTGAATATGGCCGAGGGAAAATTATTGAAGCTACTTAAATGTCCAAGTTAATCAAGGACATTGTTCTGTAACAGAAGTTGACTCCTTATTATGCCTTAATGTGATTATATTCATTTTAAAGCATTATTGCCCAGAGGTAATATTATACAACTCAGGAAATATGAATTAATAAGTTATTCTATTTTATTTTATCACTATGAAGGATATGAGTGTCCATTTTGATTATGTGAGATTGCAAGAGTTAGTTAAAAAAAAAAAAAGATGAGAAAAGGTGGAATAGAAGGATAGAGTGCTAGACCAAGAATCAGGAAAAACTGAGTTCAAACCTAGTCTCAAATATGTACTAGACACGACCATAGACGTACCATTTAATTGCTGTCTGCCTCAGTTTCCTCAACTCTAAAATGCAGACAATAATAGTGCCTATTTCATAGAGTTCTTATGAGGGTCAAATGAGACATTTCTAAGGTGTTTAACACAGTGCCTACCACTGGATAAAGCACCAATGCAGGAGTCAGGAGGACCTGAGTTCAAATCTCACCTCAGACACTTTGATACTTAATAGATGTGTGACCTTGGGCAACTCATTTAACCCCAACTGCCTCATCCTGGGTCATCTCCAGTCACCCTAATGAATATCTAGTCACTGGATTCAGATGGCTTTGGAGGCGAAGTGAGGCTGGTGACCTGCACAGCCCTCCCTCACTCAAAACAAAGTCAAGTGCAAGTCACGTCATCATTTCTCTGATAGCATGGTCTTCTTCAGCAATGAAGGATGAACACACACACAACACAGAGTGGATATTTAATAAATGCATGTTTCTTCCTCCCATTTTTCCTTTTTCAGAAAAAAAAATTAAAAATTATTTCAAACATTTTATTTTTTACGTATTAAAATACCTTTCACCATTGAGGCACTTTTTTCTCTGAAATTATTTAAAGAAGAGATTTCTTAAATGTAAGTTAGCTAATTTTTAAATAATAAAAATAGACCTTTAAACAGGAAATAGTTCGTCAGTCTTCAACATTATCATACTCTCTGCTTGAACTGTAGAAGAATTTTATTTTCTAGAAGACTCCATACTTATGCCATCAGTTCAAAATGTATTAGATCATTCAACTACTTAGCTGAAGTTAGTGCTAGATAATGATCTCCACATAATTGTCTTGGATGGTTTAGTATGAAAAATTATAACAAAGGAAAACTTTAGTTGTGGACTCTGGATTCTACATGCTTCTGGGAGAAAAAAACTGCTTTCTAATGATGTTCAGTTAGCAGGGTATTTCCACCTATATTAAGGAAAAGAGCCTAAAAGCACATGGCTTACTGTGTGGTTTCCCAAAGAATTTTCCCCAAATGTCACTTTATACCTTACCACCCTGTAGATATGTCTCATTGCCTATATGAGAGATATGATAGCCGATCAAACAGATGCCTTCTTCTTTATATAATAATGGATTATGAACATCTATAAATTTCTCAAATCTATTCTAAAATCAACTTTTTTTTAGGTTTGAGGAGTCCATAGATATATAAGGAATGATCGCCTTGAGAGAATCCCCATGAGATTGCCAAAACTACTCTTAGGTCTCTGTGAAAATTTCTTGAGTAAGTTGTAGACACTTCTTTTCCACTTACTTTTTATAGTCCTAAGATGGAGCTGATTTCTATCAATCAGCCCAGATTCCAAGACTTGATTTCATCATACCATGGCATTTTAGTTTGGGAGATCTGTCAGAGCAACTCTAATACTGACTTAGACTTCGTGAGTGATGAGGCACCATACCATTAACAATGCTAGTTACTTCACTGAAAGACCATTTTGTTGCTTGACAGAAAATATTCCCTTCTACCTAAGGTTAGGAACATGAGTTATGTATTATTTATTTTTCCCTTCCTAGTGCCCAGAAAAGTTCATTGCACACAGTAGGAACTTAATTAATATTCACCAAATAAATGAACAATATAGTAGGAGAGATTTCAGTAGAAAGTACCTAGATGGCAGAGGAACAGATTTACCACACATACTGTAAAATCCTTTCCAATTTGCACTTCACCAATCTTTATGCCTTTTAGAAAGACCTCATGGTCTGCAACAGATTTATCAATATGCCATCAGTTTTATTTAGGTGAAATATTATTTTCTTTGCTTTTCCTCTGGCTGTTTTTGCTAATAGAGCAAGTTGAACTTGTAAGTTGACCTCATGAGGCTATGAAAGTGGGCAGAAAAGGTAGCAGATGAGATTCAGTTTGGACAAGGGCAGAATAATGCACATGATTCAAAGCATATTTTGGAAATGATGGGCTCCAAGCTAGCAGAATGTACTTAGGAAAAAATACACAGGCATCACTGTAGATTGCTTTCTGGAGATAACTTAGGGTAATGTATTGGTGTGGTCTGACTGATTCCACACAGGTCTGATCATGTCACTGGGCTGAGGAAACTTCAGGGGCTCTCTGATGCATCTGGGATAAAATACAAAGTCCTCTCTGCTTGGCAATTGAAGTCATCTGCAGACTGGCAGCAGCCCACCTTTCCAGGCTGACTGCACAGTACTGCCCATCACAGATCTATGCCCAAGTTAACCTGGCTGACTTGCCCTTACCTATCCATGACATTCTATCTTCCTTCTCTCCATGCCTTTGAACAGGCTCTTCCCTCATTCCCGGAAAAATAATAACAACAGACATATTAAAGAGCTTTAATATAAGCAAAATGCATTAGATGTCCAATGAGCCTCGCACAAATCAAATGAGCTACTACAGGTATTATTAACCTCCTTTTACATATGAGCAGACAGAGGTTATAGAGATTAAGTGACATCCATGGTCACACAGTCAGCAAATGCCAGAGATGGGATCTTAATGCTTGATCCAGGTCTGGCACTTTAGGCATAACACCATGCCTGAGCTCCTTCTCTCTGCCTCTTACAGCAACTAGCTCTGTGCAAGACTCAGCTCTCAGGCTACCTCTTACAAGAGGCCCTTTCTTGTGCATGTGTGTGTGTATTTGTATGTATTTGTTTTTTTTCATAAGACAAAGTGAATGCATGGATAAATGTGTATGTGTACATGTATATGTGTGTATGTGTGCATATACATGTGTATATATACACATAAGCAAAACATACCTCATATACACAGAAGACATACCCATACATATATGCACATATGTATATATATGCACAAAGTTATTCTACACAAAATATGTAAATATAAAGTATTTATGCATGCATATACATACACATGTGTCTATATTCATGTGTATTTGTATATATATTGTATATATTTATATGTATATATGTATCACCTGTGGCACAACAGGTGGAGCACTGGACCTTCAATCAGGAAGACCTGCATTCAAATATGACTTCAAACACTTATTGAAGCTATGACCTTGGGCAAGTCATTAAACTTCTTTCTCTTCAGTTTCCTCAACTGTAAAAATAGTGATATTCATAGCACTTACTCCACAGGGTTTGAGTGAGTCTCAAATGAGACGATATTTGTTAATACTTTCAAAGTGTTTAGATCAGTGCCTGACACATAGTAGGAACTTAAATGCTTATTTCCTTCCCTCTTCCCTGCCAAGGTCAGGGACCCTACAGTAGCACTAATCTTATGGACCCAGGCCTGTAAAATACAATATAAGCAGATTTATGGCTTCAAAGATAATATGTATAAACACTGGAATTGCAGGCAGATCCTTAAGCAGTTACTAAGGTAAACCAGATTATTCTGGAATATATCCCTAATTGTGAGGGTGACAGTAAATGCCACACTTTTCATCATATTCCATCACAGTGTCAGGCCCAGTAGACCAGGGGTCTGTCCCAGTACTAAAATCAATTCAATTCAATAAGCATTTATGAAGCCCCCAATATCTTCATAGTAATAAACCAGATAGTTGGATAGTTAGCATACTAGAGCAAAAATTAAACCATTCCTATCTTTAAGGATCTTATATGCCATTGAGGTGGTCCACATGCATGCAGAAACAAAATAAAGACAAGATCAATTCAAGGTAATCCTGCAGGCCTTAGCAGTTAGCAGATTCAGGAAAAGTCCCATAAAAGAGGTGACAGAATGGAACTTCCATGTAAACTAGGAATTTCACAAGGTGGAGGGAAGGAAAGAGTACAGATTACAGGCATGGGAGACCATCAATGCAAAGATATGGAGGCAGGAAATGGAATTGCATGTCAAAGGAGCAACAAGAGGAAGAATCTGCCTAAAAGTCAAGATCATATGAAGAAGAGTAGTATGAAATATTCCTAGAAAGTAGAAAAGAAAGCTGTGAGAGTGTGTGTGTGTGTGTGTGTGTGTGTGTGTGTGTGTGTGTGTGTGCGTGTGTTAAGGGAATCTATCCCTTCAAGGCAAGCAATAGTGCCATATGAAACAGCTGAAGTGTTTGACTATATTTAATAAATTACTACTAATGAATATGATGACAAGTAAATGTATTTCTTATCACATCCCTTTTTATCAAATTCTTTTAAAAAGTATCCATTATTAATAAAAATAATTTACATATTCTTTTGCACAAAATAATTCTACTTTCTAAAATAAATCAGCAAATATCTAACAAATATATTTTGCATGCTTAACTAGTGACACTAGGTGCATATGTATAAATGTGCAGAAATTCAAAACTTCCAGAATATGTTGACTTGCAATAACGTACTGGTATTCCATATGCAAAGGCATATGTGAGAGAAATTGAAAGAAATCCAAGTTTTAGTGGTTTTGTATCAAAAAACGATGCCTAACCGCCTAGTTTTCCAAATTAATTTAAGTCATGTAAAAAAAAAATTCTCCTATTCTCAATACCATGATCAAGTAAAAATTTCATTAGTATGAATAATGATATCAATATAGACATTTTAATAGTAATTAATTTATTTTATAATTACCAGAGATTAAACTTTGTCCATTTCTGTAAGCACAGTCTCCTGCTCAAGAGACTTCAAAAGTTCCCTATTGCCTCTAGGACAAAACAAAATTCCTCAGCTTAACATTTAAGCTGCTAATTTGATACAAGCCTCCCTTTTCAGGCTGATTCCCCACTCTTCCTTCTCACATATTCTATTCATCCTACAAGTCTTTCAGACAGATTGGCCTCCTTGCTGTACACGCTCAACCTGAAGTCCCGTATTCCCAGGCTTTCTCATAGGCCCTTTCTAAAGAGCAGAATGCTTTCCATACCTCACTTATAAATACCTAGCCCCCTTCACAGTTCAAATCAAACACCACTTCCTTCAAGAGGTCTCTCCTGTTTCTTATACTTTTCTGCCCACATGAATCTTAAATGATATAGGTTATGTGTAGGTGTATATACATATATATACACATACATGCATATAAGCAGATGCACATATACATATGTATCATACTTTTATCTGTGAACATTTTATATTGCCCAGAATAATGTAAGTTCTTTGAATACAAATTTAAGTTCATTTTTTTCCTCTGAAGCCTAAGTGTCTACTACAGTGCCTGGAGTACAGAAAGTACTTTAAAATGTTTGTTGCCTGAATAATTGAACGTAAGAGTTACTATTTTCTTTTGGTTGAATAAATTTTGAGGGTTATAACAGAAATCAATGAAAAAGTGCTTTGGGAACAGTTAGTCTATCAGCAAATCTTATACCTGACAGCATTCTCATTTATAACTCTAAATGACAAAAGAATTACTATCGAATAAAATCAAGATAACATACAGGGCTGGAGTCAAGAGGGGAACTATTTACTTGGTGAGTCATTTTGTTTTGCAAGTCAATAAACATACAGGATCATGGTCATTATGGAAGGAAGAATCTTGGGGGGATAAAATAGTAAAGCTAAAGGAAGATGTTCACATAGCCCCTCCCCAGTTTGGCTCTACATCCGTATTTTGAGGTGAGTTTATGCATTTCCTAATTCCAAACTGGAAGTACAAACTGGATTAAGAGAATGAGACGGGAATTTTTTTCATCTACTCGTCCACAGAGTTTTTCTTTCTACAATAAGAAACCAAGCTTTCGTCTTTAATCCGATATCCACTTCACTACAGAAGATTTATTTAGACTGCCTCTTGTTTCATAAAGGCCTCCAAAGTCTGTGGTAATTTTTGACACTTTGTTATAATGTTTCTCTGACCCCCTCCCTCCCTCCAGCCCGCCTCCCGTTCCACACTCCTCCCAGCCTCATTTTCATACGGATACAAAGCATTGGGATAAAATGATGGTTCATTATAGTAGTACAGAGCTCTTATCTTCATCCGGCAAGAGTCATTTCCTTCCAAAGATTGAAATGCAAATGTGAAAATTAATGATAACTGCATTATCTGATAGCAGAGATAATACCAATTCACTGTCAGAGTAACACAGTCATTCTACGTTTTCCTCTGCTTCTCACAATATTCTTCTTACTGTCAGACTAGATCTATGGTTAACTATGTTTCATAGGTTTTTGTTAATTTACATCAAATGGCATTTCCCAGATCTTCTATCTACCACATTTTCCCAATCAAAAAGGAAACGAAATCAGAACTGTAATCTCCAAGTCCTTCTTAGCACGAGAGAAGCAAAAAAAAGGGCGCTGTATCATTAGTGTCTGTTTCAATCTCACAGTGGTCTACCAGCCATTCCAATTTTATGCAAAACACTTCCCCCAGCATTTTAGTTTAACTTAAGGCATAAAGCTGAGCAAGTGCTACCATCAGAATTTATTCACAGTGATGAATAACAAGGGAACAACGAAATTTATTTAGAGATTTTCAGCTTACTTTCAGTACAGTGGCAACAAGTGAAGCATGCCTCACACTTTATATAAATTCTAAAAGGTGGTAAAAAAAAAAAGATCAAATTTCTATAGACTGAATCATTTTATATACATTTGAAGGACTCATTACTTGATAGAGTCCTGTGGCAACTCTACCAATCAGGGATCTCTTTGAAAACTGAATTCTGTACGATCTGTGATTTCATCAGAACAGAAAACTCCTGGCATGAAGACCCCCTCCTTCACAAAAGCAACTATCTAACTTAAAGAAATCCTAGGAAGTGGTCTGAGTTATATGAGTCAAGTGACAAGTCCATAGTCATCCAGTTTGTGTCAGATGCAGCTATGGAAATGCGACATAATATCTCTTTACAAAGTGAATAATTACCCAATAACGGATCTCTTTCATGATCAAGACATCCTTAAATCAGCTTTTCTGGGAGAAAGGCAATATTATTCCTGCACACTTTCTCCCTTATTCTTTATTCCAAAGATGCCTACTTTAGACAAGATACTCTTTGCATGTACGTGGGCACGGTGCTTGCTCCATGAAAGCTAAAGTATAGTCAGCAAGCAGATCACCACATGAAAGTGTTAACCATGCAAGAAAAATGAGACCCAACAACGTAACAGGAGGTCAAGGAAAGATGGGGTGATCTGATTGTTTCCGGTTCTGGGGAAAAAAGGAAGGGAGGATCAGAAAGTAGTGGAGAAGACAGAATCTGAGCTGAAGGAAATATTGAACAGTACGAATCACACACACAAACACACACACTACCTCGCCTTTATTTTCGGTGTTCTAAAGTAAAATACATGTGTGATAAGGATAATCATGTAGCCAACATTTATGTAGTGTCTGTTATGTTCCAGGCATTAGGCTAAGCACTTTACAATTAATATCTCATTTGATCCTCACAACAGCCCTGCCCTGGCAGAGAGATGCTATTATCATGCCGATCTTACAGATGGGGAAACTGAGACAAACAGAGGTCAAATGATTTTTCCAGGATCACCTGTCTGACTCCAGGCCCTGCACTGTGATACCTAACATACATATACATATATGTCTACATACATAAACATACATCTGTACAACTGAGGCAACCATTTAATGACTTACCCAGGGTCACAGAGCTAGTAAATATCTGAGGCTGAATTTGAATCTTCCTGACAACAGGCCAGGGGCTCTATAAGTTCTACACTGATGAAATCACATGTCTGGGGCAAAATAAATAAATAAATAAATGAAAGAAGACTTAAGACAGGAAGCGGGGGAGAGAGAAACATAGGTTCATGTATGTGCGTATATCTCTATGTATATAGATGTAATGTGTGTATATATGTAATAAATGTGCATGTATGTGTTTATATACATATATGTAGTCTTCATCTATAGTACAAAAACTTCCTGATACCAGAAAATTTAAATATCTCTTTTCTATCTTTGCATCCCTAGCGCTAAGCACAGTGCCTTTCAAATAGAAAGTGCTCACTTTTGCCTTTGGATTAATTGTTTCTTTTTCTAGTTACTTGGATGATGTCACAGAGTATATACAGAGCACTGGGTCTGGAGTCAGGAAGATCTGAGCTCAAGTCCAGGTTGAGATACTTAATTAGATGTATGACTCTGAGCACAGCTTCTTTTTGCCTCAGTTTCCTTATCTGTAAAATGTTGTGAGGGTCCAAGGAGATATCTGTCAAGTGTTTAGCACAGTAGCACTGGCAAATAGTAAGCAAATGTTAGCTCAAATGAAATACTCTAAAAATCCTCTGAGAACAAACTCATTCTTCCACCATAGTCTTTGAATTGTACCACATATCTGGGTGCTGCAGTCGATAGAGGGCTAGTCCTGGAACCTGTAAGACCCGAATTAAAATTCAGCCTCTGATACTTACTAGCTGTGTGATCTTGGAAAAGTCACTTAACTTGTTTACTTCAGTTTCTTCTTCTGTAAAATGGGGATAACAAAAGCACCTACCTCCCAGGATTGTTGTGAGACTGAAACAAGATGAAACTGTAAATAAAACATCAATATGTGCTATGTACCTGGCACATAGTAGGAGCTGTATGTTAGCTATTATTGTTGTTTATAATATAGGCATTGAAGGAGAAAGCTTAATAACTATTTTTAAATGTAGCCTACAAAATCCAAATATAGCTTACAAAATCCAAATAGTAAGTGAATGAAGTCACTAGAAAGTAGTATTCAAATGGTTGTTCTCAGTAGTAGAGCTGAAAGAGTGAGAGTAGACTAGGTATCCTAGTCCATTCCTCTCTCATTTTAAAAATAAGCAAACTCAGTCCCAGACAGTTTTGAGTGACATTCCTAAAGTTACATAGGCAGTACATACTTGGGCCAGCTGGTGCTGTTGCATCCAACAAGATAATGTATGTGGTATCACTTATAAACCATCAAATATTCTATACATGGCAATCATTGCAATCCAGAGATTATTGTTTATAACCTGCTTGCCATTCAGTATATAAAAGTAGGTTTTATTCATCATAAAGCTATCTATAGAGATATGAACTGCTATAACTATTGTGATAACATCTATATTCAAATAACCTTTGTATTATCCAAGAATATCTAGCCTAGAATCTTTGATGTCATTGTTTTTCAATAAATGCCCAATGAATAAAGGATGAATGACTTTCAAAAGGTTCTAGGATCTTAAAGGAAAATCAGAAAAAGGGAGTAAATATTTTTAAAAGACATGTACAAAATATTAGACTTAATGAGAGGATACAATGGAGGAATGAATCACTGAAAATGTTCAAGGAATTCTAATGGAAGATGAGCAGGATATATATATATATATATATATATAGATATATATAGATATATAGATATAGATATAGATATAGCATCAGTCAGGTCCTATATAATGTAATTTATTAATAATTTTAAGAAGACAAAGGGATACATAACGCAGAATGGGGACTGTAAAGTTTATATTAAGCATTATAGAAAGACAGAACATTAAAGTTAGCTTAGTTACCTTAGAGATCAGAGAATCTTGAGCCCCTCATTTTACAGATGGAGATAGTATCACTCAGCAAGGAGAAATGATTTTCCTAAGATTCTAGTTCTCTACTGTCAGAATTGGGAATAGCACACAATTCTACTGAGTTTAATGACCTTTCCATACTGCTTGGTGCATGACCTGGACCTGGAGACTCAGGAAGACCTGAGTTCAAATCCTACCTCAGACACTTAACTAGCAATGTGACCTTGGGCAAGTCATTGCGTAGGAGGGAGCTAAGTGGCTTAATGTGTAGAACATAATAGCTCAAATCTGGCCTCAGACACCTACTAGCTAGCTTACTAGTATCACTCTAAGCAAGTCACATAATCTCCATTTGTCTGTTTCTTCAAATGTAGAATGGGGATAATTACAGCACTTACCTTGAAGGGTTTGTTGTGAGGACCCAAGGAAATAATACTTAAAAAGTGCCTTACACATAGTAGGTTCATTATAAATGCTAATTTGATTCCCCCTTCTCAATATCTAGTTTTGTTAACACTATAAAATGATCATAGATTGAAGCTTATTATTAAAAATTTGGGAGAAAATCTTGATCCTCTCACCAGAATTCAGTGACTTGTCCACTCTGACATTGCTTTCTCAGTACCCACTTCTAGTTCTTCACTGGATAGTGGCTACAAAGACCAAATACAGAGGGGAGTCACAAAGAAAATTAAAGGTTTAAATAGGTCATAACATGAAAGAAATAGTAAAAGACTCAATTATTTTTCTTGCTACAAGAAGAAAATGACAGGTACAACTAAATGAAATCAAATATATGAAAGATCATTACAGACAACACAGTGACTGTTTTCCATCACTTATAACTATCAAACAAAACACTTACTTTGAAAAAAGTAAAGTACACATGACAATAAAATTTCTTCTTGAGTAACTTTCCTAGAGGGGGTAAAAAGAGATAAATTTCTGTCCATCTAAGAGAGTGATACTCTGGTATACTTTTTCAAATTCCCATATTATTCCAGAATTTATTTTTTTATGACAACTGATATTGATTGCTTCTGACTCTCTGCACACATCTTAAAAAGCAGAGATTTTAAAACACTCCTAAGTCCATCTTAAAATTATGGCATGCTTACCCAACAAATTAAATCCTGAAATAATGTAACACAACTAAGCATTTATTCTCAGGGATAATTTGATATTGGTTTCAAAACTATATATTCAGTACTACAAAAAGAACATATCATTTATTGTTATTAGGCACACTGTTACTATATACATAGACCAAAAACCACAACCATACATCCCTTCAAAGACAAAGTTCTACCTAAAGATTAACTGACTCCACAATAAAGCACATAACTATGCATAGGAGTATACACAATTCTTACATCTCAAATACTGAAAAAAAAAAGATGTTAAAAGCTAGCCTGTTTCTTCTTTTATTAACAGTCTGCAGAAATTAATGCTATTTGACAGGTAATTTAGCAAGAATGTCTTACTAAAAAGAAAATTTATTTTTTTAAAAAAAAGATTCTACTGAAATAATGGTGCTTGACCCAACAACTATGATACAGAGATACCAGTACCTGCCACTAGGATATAATGGTTTCATTGTCTCCGAAGTGAAAATATTCATTTCCAGATACTGTTGCTCAACTAGCTGTGGAGAACATGCAATTGATTTTAGAATGTCCAAAAGAAGGAACTTCTTGATATACTGATTTGGATTCTTCTACCTATCTATTCATCTATCCACAATTTATTTTCAAGTTAAGGTATGTACTACCACCACCATTCATGTTCAACAACAAGGACAAAATGAACATTTACATAAACACTTCCATCTGTTTAATTAAGATCTCATTGACTAAAAATGCATTTCCTTGAAAATAAAAGTGCATAAAATCTGATGTGGAAGAAATGTATCAATATTTACGTATTTCTATGATATTAAATATAATTTGTTATACACATTTAATTTTATATCAAATAGTCATAATGAAGAACAATGAAAGTTAATGAAATTTTTCTTTGAAAAATACAAAGCCATCTAAAAAAGGACAGAGGTAAATTTTGCAAAAATGTCTTCTTTTTTCTTGTCGTAAAATTGCTTATACTATAGTAAAAGAAGCATTGTGAAATGAGGACTTCTTAGAGAATAAACATGCCAGAAAAGATTTCTGTGCTCTTTCAAAACCTCAAAAATGGGCTTATCCCACTGTAAATGTAATACAATTGATTCCAAAATCTGGCCTTTGCATAATGCTGCAGTGTACAGAATATAAACATTTGTGTATATCATTAACACCGTTTTCAATGACATCATCATGATCAGATATACTGCATCTTCATTTTTGTTTGCATTATATTTTCCAGCTGCTGGTTTCAGAAAATTACCCCTAGAGTTCCTCTCTTCTTCATGCACAGCATACAGTAATTTGCAAAGTCATGCAAGGATGAAAATGTGATTGAAATATAGAATATTTCCTAATGAAAAATAGTGCTGCATTATGAATTATTGTTAAAATAATTTCAAAACACGGTTGCTAAACCTTTTTACACAATAGTCTCTATTTATAAATCTTGCTACAACTGGAATATTCTGGGTTACACACAGTTTTTCTCCATATTATTATTTTGATTTGGTCTTTAAAAAAAATTTGGAATTTTTCAGCTAACTTATAATGTTGTTGCCTGAGTTGCTTTGAATACTGTGTTCACAACCTTATTAAATACTTTTCTACGAAACGTAGGACTTAGTGATGGAAATTAAAATTGGTGCTACAAAATTCTCTCCAAATCTAAAAACCTAAAGCTATCTTCCATGTGTCTTTCAACTCCCAAGATAATGTCCAGGGCATATCTAGTGATTTAGAAAATTCCAAAGTGATCAGCAAAGTTCTTAAAATATCTGTGAAATTATTCAGTTTATGCATTGTTCAATATCTACACAGTTTATATTTCAATGTGCTTTTACCAGAGGAAGGAGAAGTTTCATCTCATGACAACTGCAACAACAAAAATTTGCTACAAAACTTCGAGCTGATATACAAATAATATTGAATATATAGCATTAAAGTGAAAGGCACAAATCCAGAGCCAGACTCCATAATAAATATTATCTGTTTAATTCCCTACCCTAAACAGCACGTACTTAAAGAAGAATTTTTCATTGGGATGAAAAGTTTGAGGGATATCCCTACTTATTAGCATCTGATATAGCTACATTTACTGATCTCTGTATGTTTAAATATGTATATATATATATATATATATATATATATATATATATATATATGGGCATATGTATGTAAATACACACATAATCACACATAAGAGAGAGAAAGAGAGAGAGAGGGAAAGGGGGAGAGAGAGAGAGAGAGAGAGAGAGAGTACGAATGGAGGGAGGGATCTTCTGAAATTCAAAGTCATACTCTTGCAATTTAAATCTTCTCTCCTACCTGGTCCATCCCAGTCATCTGCCTCAGCACTGAGCTGCCCTGGTTTTTCTGACTGTGTGTCCCCATCTGATTCTGTTGTCTCCTGGATCCCTTCTTCATCACCTAAAAGAGCACCAACACAAACATAGATAAAGAGATTAACAAAACTCTAAGTGATTTTTTTCAGCCGCAGGGTTTGGTTTTTTTTAATTTGTTACGTACACCTCTACCATACAAATGCTTAAGGATTATCACTTTTGATTCTTGGTCCTATTTTTTTATAAACATAATCAAGAGCAACCAGCAAGGAACACAAAATACTGAAAAGATTATTCAAATTTTCAAAGCAAATTTCTGCAGTTATTAAAAGCATTTATAAAAATGCAAATTCAGAAGAGAGGATTTCATGTTTTCTGAGAGTTTTGGTAAATGAAATATCAATTTTTATCCTTTTGATGGATTTTAAATTTAAAAGTGATGTTTATGGGACACTTTACGGAAAGCATTGGAACTTTTTCAATACCATTGAGAAAATGAAAAAAAGTGATGTCAATATGGTAACATATATTACATACTTTTATTTGAATTTAAATTACTCTGAAAACAGTTCCAGAATTTTGGAAGGAAAAAGAAGATATTTAGACTCTTGTACAAGATTTAATGTTCATATCTCCATTAAAGTGAGATTTATTAATGTCACAATTAAGTTATTAATCTATGAGATAAATATGAGTTCTCATATTAACATAATTATGAATTCCCAACATTTTACTAAATTTTTAAATTATTACTTGATAAAATAAAGTTATGCCTTGTTCCTAGGGTTTACTTTCTTCTTTTCTGTTCTATTTTATCCAAAAATAAATGCTATTTCTATCATTCATAAAGAGATATAAATTTGCAATATTAACATATTGTCAAATATGAAGTATTAGCTAGCAGGGCCTTTCTTTAAGTGAAATAGACTAAAATATTTATAATTGTGACTACAAGTATTCTATTAAAAAGCCTTCAATCAAAGGAAAAAAAATAACTAAACACAGACATGAGAAAAAAATAAGAAAAGAAACAACTCAAGAGAAAAGAACAGAGTAAGAAAATATGAAATACTGCTCAAAACTTATATTGGTAGCAAATAGTGACAGTTTAAAACATAATATGACTATTTAAATAAACATTTAAATAAAAAGAAAATAAGACTATTTAAAGTATCTTCTTCCTATCAGGTTATACCAATGTATTTGAGACTTTAGAATACACAAAATACACCTGAAATTGTGTACAATTGTGATGACTGTATTGCTTCTATTAGAATTAGAAATTTATTTTAGAATATTTTTATTATAAATGAAACAAATGAGGCATTAATTAATCATTGTTTTTATGAAGGAAAGGTATATAATGTAAAAACCAAGATGCAGACCTGTCAAGCTCAGTTTTCCATACTATAAAACACTTTAAAAATGTTGTCCTATGAAATTCCATACGGCAAAGAAAAAAAATGGAAACAAAATCAAAATTATTTATTGGTTGATACAAATCTTGTACTACCCCAAGAACTTGAATTTTTCAATCCATCAGTACATCCACCGATCGATCCCACTGAAGTCTTCTCACTTCTCTCCCCTGATATTCCAGTTATTTCTCCATTATCCTTCACAGTTAAATTCTCTGTTCCTTTTTCCTGTTACCACTCATGCTTTGACAAAGTCTGTCTATGGATTTCCTACATTCCTACTCACATGTTGCTGAAAGAAAGCTATCATGCAACCATAAATTTATGTTCTCTAATCCCAACTGAATTGTTATTGCAGCGACTAGCATTTCACTCTTTGTTGAGTGATCCTCTACCCCACTCTCTGCAATGGCTGTTCCTTCACCCTCCCACAGTATCTGTTCACCTCAGTATTTCAGCATTAGGTGTTCACTTCATGTTTACTGAACAACCAACAATAAAAACACCAAAGCCATTTTCTTAGAGCTCCCACTTGTCCCCTATCATCACACAGGCCCTTGACATAATCTGTCATTCTCCCCACCTTCATTGTTGGTGGCCCTTCACCTTAACAAGATGTACCCCTTGATTCCATCCTCTCCAATCTTCTTCATTTAATGGTACCTATCACGATCATTCCCTCTTGGTAAACTTCAGATGCTCCTTTTCTTCTTTGCTGCCTGCAAACATATCCAAATCTATCTTTTTTTAAAAAAAAATCCCACCAGATCCTAGCACCCCTGCTATCATCCATTCTATATTTTCCCCCTTTTTCAACCAAATTCTTTGGAAAAGTCATCTAGATGTGATTCCTTCACTTCCCCTTTCAAACTCTTCTAAGCCTTCTAGAAGATGGCTTCTGATCTGATCTATCATTCATCTGATAGTGCTCTCTACAAAGATCAGAATGATTTGTAATTGCCCTAAATAACAATGCCTTCTCAACCCTCATGCTTGACCTCGATGCGCCATTTTACATAGCTGACTGCTGTCTTTTGGATACTTTCTTCTCACTGAGTTTCTGTGGCATTGCTTCCATCCTACCTGTCTGATCACTCATCCTCAGTCTCCTTCATTGGTTCATTCGTGTCAAGCCTGCTAACTCCTTATGTGTATTAACATTCTGTCCATTTGTGTATTAATGTCCTGCTCCTCTTTTCTATGCGGTCTTTCATTTTACAACCTCACTTTCTTCATATTCAGTCACCAAATACTTACTGAACATTTTCAGCTGGATGTCTCCCAAACACCCCAAACTCAACACATTCAAAACAGAAAAAATTTTCATTCTCATCTTCTGAACATCTCTTTTACTCTGACATCACCATCACTCTTTCCAGGCATCTAGGTGCACAACCTCAGTGCTACCTCTGACTCTCCACCACCCCATATACTAAATCATTTGCCAGGTCTTATTGGCTTTTTTTAAAATCACCAAATACATTTTACATATTGCCCCTTCACCATTCATATTTCCACCACCTTTTTACCACTCCTCAGCTGCACTACCACATGTGATCTTCCTTACCTTACGCTTTTCCCCCTACCAATCCATCTTCCACACAGTCACCAAAGGGATTTTTCCAAAGGGCAGGTCTGACCTTTTCCCTCTTAATAAACTCCAATGACTACTTTTAGAACTTATAGGTTAAACTTTTAGGTTCAACTACAAATTACTCTATTAGACATTAAAATCTCTTACAGCCAGCCACCATTCCTACTTTTCCAGTATTCTTCAATATCGTGAACTCCACTTCATGAACTCTGTGATCTATTTATATTGGCCTATCCATGTTTCCTTACACATGATGCTCTATTTCCTGTCTCCATGCCCTCAGGCTGGCTCTCTCTCATATCTATACTACACTCCCTCTCACTGCCACTTTTTGGAATCCCTTACTTCCTTTAGGACTCAGCTCAAAGGTCACTATCTATATAGTATTTCCTGATCCACCCAATCGTTAGTGCATTCTTTTCTAAAATTCAATAGATTCATTTTGTATATATTATGCATTGACTTACTACAATATACCCATTTGTACATAGTTTGTATATGTATCAGTAAACACCCCAACATACGTTGGGGGGCCTGCTATCACAGTTTCTTAGATCTGCATTCATAAAAGGCAATTTTTAAGGGCTTAACAATCACTTTAATCAAGCACCTGTATCATTTCTTTAATCAAGCACATATATCATTCATTTAATTTAGGGGAATCAGCACCCTGAACTTCAAAGAAAGTATAGAGAAATCAAAAAGTCAGCAGACATGGCTAACTAGGCCTGAATTCAACAGACAATTGGACCCCAACTTTCTAACCATAATTACCAGAGAGGTAAGTGCAACATCTGAGTTCTCAAAGCCAGGGGGTTCCTTAGTGGCTTCCCAGAGTCCTCATCTGGCAATCAAACCTTCTTGCAAAAACTAAGCCCCAAATAAAATCTCACCCTCAGAGTATTTATACCTTTTTTTAGAGCCAGAGGGAATAATCCTCTGATTCTGTGCCTCAACAGAAAAAACAAAAGGTACTTAGGCCCTCCTACAAAACAACAATGGACAGGCCCATGGATGGGTGGGAAAGATCTTTTCCAATCACATTATTCAATCAGAGGCTCTTCTAGTAAAACAAGAACAGCAAAAGATCCTCATTTGATTGCCATCACAGTATAGACTTATGAGTACATGTTGTCTCTCCCATCAGACTATAAGCCTGTATAGAATATTAACTGTTATGCTTCTTTGATTACATCCCCACATTTATAGCACAAATATCAGCTCATAGTAGTTCATAGATGCTTGTTGATTGACTAAGAGACCAAAGTGGCTTTAGTCTTTGGCTCTTGTTCTGTTTCAATATCTCAGAGATCACTATCTTCCTAAAAATCAGAATCTACAAGTGTGAACTTTGTTTCTTCCAGATGTAACAGGGTCTCATACTCTGGGATTATTCAATCAAAGCTTAGATCCAGTGTGTTATGAAGAGGGATTCTTATCTAGGTATGGTATTTCACAATATGGCCTATGGGGTTCTGTCCTATTCTGTGAATCTATAATGATGCAAAAATGACCATAAATCACAGGGATTACTTACCTTATACGTACACAGAGACCCTCATCACTTCATGCCTGAAGGATAGTTAGCACTAGCCTATTGGTTGGTCTCTCCACCTCAAGGCTTTTTCCAATTCAATCTAATTTGCTATCAACTGCCAGTCATCTTCCTAAAGCACAGATCTGAGCATATCATCCTCACCCTCAATATACTCCAATGGCTCCCTGTTACCTCCAGAATCAAATATAACATCTTCTGTCTTCTAAAGCTTCTTATAACTTGGCCCCTTCCTGTCTTTTTAATCTTTTCATGCTTTACCCCTCTTCCTTTACTCTATGAACTAATGAACAGTTGGATAGTATCTCATAATAATAGTTAACAATTCTATAATGTTGGAAATTTGAAGCATATTAAATAAATGATGCAGACCCTTGTGCCTTTTCACTGATTCTCTCTCATGCATGGAATTTTTTCCCCTCTTCACCTCTGCCTCCTGGTTTCTAACAAGTCTCAGCTCATATCCTACCTTTTGCAAGATGCCTTTCCTCTTCTCCCCTATTTCTAGTGCCTTCCCTCTGAGATTACCACCTATTTAAACTTCGTATGTCCTATTTATATACAATGGAGTTTTTTTGCATGTGAATTTCCCATTAGAATTTGAGTTCTTTGAGGAGAAGGACTCTTTTCCCTGCCCTGTATATTCAATGCTATGGACAGTAACTGGGCAAACAATATGCACTTAATAAAATGCTTATCGTCATACCAATCCTGTTTCCCAAACTCCTCATTTATTTCCTCTGTCAGTCTAGATGGTATGGAATCCTTTCTAATGATATAATTGCCTCTAGCACTGCTCAAAAAAGGTTTTTACTCAAATAGTCTTCATAATGCAATACTTATTTTGGTCCTTGGATTAACTGACACCTGCCTATCTATCTATCTATCTATCTATCTATCTATCAATCGATCAATCTATAGATCTATCCATCCATCCATCCATAGATCTATGCATTTGTATTTTTGAGTGTGTGTATATATACTCACATACACACACACACACACACATACACACACACACATATATATGACAGACTTGCAGCCTTCTCTTTTATCTATCATTTAACTTTTGAATAATCCTATCAGTGCAAGAAACTCATCCTAACAAGTCTCAGTGACATCTCTTCAAATTCTCACGTTTCCATTAGGATCTTCATTGCTAATCTTTGTATTTAAAAAATGTGAGGACATGCATGGACTTTATTCCTGGGTCCCTTGCTTAGATTCTGTCTTTTATTCATTCTGAATGTCTACATTTTTTATATTCTTCTGACATTATACTTATAGAACACAGCTCTACCATGCTAACTCCCTTCTCTCATTGGTGATTTCCTTTCAGGGTCTATATTTGGGGAAGAAGACAAGGTCAGACAACCATCATTCCTGAACTTGGCTTTGCTTTTAACTTTCTAGACTCTGTCATCATCCCCAGTGCAGGCAACCTTCCATCTCCCACTCCCTTTTCATCTGCTTTTTATTTGCTGCCTTCTTCCATCAGAATGTAAGCTTTTTGAAGGACTCTTTTTCTTTTTGCTCCTATGTGTATCTCCAGTGCTTAGCACAGTACATGGCATATACTTAATGCTTAGTGAACAACTGATAATTTATTGTCCATGTAGCCTAGTATACACAGGAAGAGTTCATTCTCCAATCCCCAACCCAACCCATTCAATATAAACCCTCTTTAATTACATCTACAAGCACTGGGCAAAAATAAAGGAATGGATGAATGAATAATAAATAAAATATCATCCCTTTTTAGACCTTCCCCTAAGAGTCTGTCTCTACTCTGTTTTAAACAGTGGTTCAGAAATCTAAATCCTTTTATCAGGCTGTATACTCATAACCATCTATTTAGTTATATTTTTTATCTTTGTATTTTCACTTAATAAATGCTGATTAATTGACTGTCACTTGAGGTCTCCCATCATCATCACATAACCCTATATCCTAAAGCTTGATTGCCATCTATCTTTTAAAATAGAAATGAAAAATTGTCTTCCTATTGAGTATGGCCAAATCCATGTTTAAATAGATACTTACGGTATAAATTATACTTTTTTTCAGCTGCTACAATATTATCAAGGATGACAAGAATACAGTACTAAGATAAAATAAAGGCATATCAAAATAGAAATGGATCAGGAAGGCAATGGAAAGATAAAAGAGACAATTCAAACTTCAGATTTAACAGAAGATGCTTTCTGAAGAAAAAAAATCCTTTGGATGCTCCATTTTGTGTTTTTATTCAGCACCTGGCACTGTACCTGTTACATAGTAAGTGCTTAGTAAATGTTTGTTAAATTTCAATTAAACTGAATTATTTGTCCCTACCTTAAGCACCAAAATCTGAAAGAATGATCCAGATCAATTTTAGAAATGTAAAGAAGCAAAATACACTACATTGAAAAGGAACCTAAAACGTTTATGGAACATAGGCTCAATCAAATACTTGATCATTAAGTATCTGTATACCTGATAAGTGCTAGGAACAGAGGCACATACTTGAGGTACAAGTACCAAGTATAAAACAAACCTTACTTGCAGTTTTTATGAGGGAGACAGGTACATGTGAAAAATATACCACATCTAGGTAAAGTTACTACATATAATGTAGTCAATTAAATATAAGGTAGTGAGGGCATGAGCAGGTTTTACATTGAAGATGGTGCCTAAACTCCATCTTTAAGGAAAAGAAGATTCCAGGCCTGGGGCACTGCTAGTGAAAAGGCACAAAGATGAGAGTTGGAAGAGTCATGAGTGAGGAAAGAGAGATCAGTTTATCTAGACCACAGAGTAAAGGAAGGGGAGTGTTGTCCAGTGAAGCTGGAGAGATTAAGGCTTGGTTGTCTAGGACTTTAAAAGTTAAAGAGAGGATTTATATTCTATCATATTCATAGGATCATATGACCAGGGGCTTTCAAGCTGGGAAAAGCCCGAGATCTGGTCTATACACTTCTTTTTATACATAAAAACACTGAGACCAAGAAAAGCTGGTATTTGCCCACAGTCACACAGGGAATAAGTGGTAAAGCTGGGATTTGAAACCAGGTTCTCTCTTTTAACTGCAACTCACTAGAGAAAAAAGAAGATGCTTCCAGGCACTGAAAACTGTGTAAAGTTTAGAGTTCATTGTAGAAATATGGTCTGTTTGGAGAAGGACTTTAGCTGATTAAAAATTTCATTTTATAATAAGTCCAACTTGTTGGAAGTATTAAAATCCCACAATTAGAAGGCCTCATACAGGTTACATAGCCTTGTTGAGAAGCCTATTTGTTTCCTTACCTAGACCTTATATCTTTTTCTCTTTCTCCCTCCCCACTTTCTCCTAGTTCTTTCCTCTGGATTTTCACCCAAATAGCCTTAACCTTTTTCTACATGAGGGCCCTTCAAATATGTGAAGTAAATCATCCTGCATTAGGATGAGGAGAAACCTAAATTTCAAGAGATAGTAGTATCATTTAGTATTGAATAGATCTCTGATAGCTATCTTTACAATGTTTGAAATGCCTCAAACTCTAATACTTACTGTTTATGTGACCATAGGTTCTCCAACTCACTAAGCCTTCGTTTAGGCCATGAAACAGAGGCTATAATATTTGTAGCATCTACTTCTGGAGGTAACATGATAGGCTATAACAGAGGTAAAGAATTTTAGAAATTTAAAGTGCTAATATAAATGCCATCTATTACTGAATCAATCAGAAAGCATTTATTAAGTGTGCCTCATTGCCCTAGGTACTGGGGATACAAGGTCAAAAGGAAAACATTTCCTGTGCTTAAGGAGTTAACAATCTGTTTGGGAAATAAAGCATGAACTTAAGGAATAAATCTTTAAGAAATAGATATGAGTTGATTTGGGGAGGATAGCAGTAATGGTATGAGGGTAAGGGGAAGATCAGGAAATACTGCATGTAGAAGGTAGAATTCAAAGAGAGCCTGGAAGGAGATTAGGGTTTCTCTTAGTCAGAAGTGAGGAAGGAATGCATTCCAATCATGGAGGCCGGGCACTTTAAGAAACAGAGATGAGTCCTGGAGAATCATATATGTGGAACAGAATGAAGGCCATATTGGTTGGTCTGTGATCCGTATGATGGAACACAATGTGTAATTAAACAGGAAAGGTAGGTTGAAGACAAATTTAAATCTCTGCCTTTTCCTTTCTCAGTCCAGAATGCTTCTCTATTTCACCAAAATTGGCAGGGACTACAGAACCAGCCTTCACTTGGATCTACCTCTATCCCAACCTTCGGCTTCTGCCCTGAAAGTAAACAGCAACCTGACCATTTGCTATAAGCTTCCTAAGAACCCAGCGGCAAGGAGATATAGAGAGGCTGAGAGCTGCTTTGAGATGAGTGCTTTTTCAACTGTACTCTCTTCTCAAGTCCCTTTCTGTATCTGAGCATTAACAAACACAGAGAGAATACTATTTCACTGTGAGTTGATATCATCAGACTCAAAACTGTGTAAACCTTCAGGTAAAATTCAAAGAAAGTCCCACTGATGTGAAAATATCATTGAGTATCAACTCCTCCTCTCGCCCTGAAAAAAAAAAAAAGCAGTTTCACCCATCCTGCTAATACATTTCAATGAATTTTCTCCTCATTGAAAACATTATTTCTTTACAAGATTTATGCTTCTTATTGCTTTCCTTTTTTTCTCCTATTTTTATTTTGTAGCTAGAGTGGGACACCATGTATATATAGTGTTTGTTCAATAGCTGTTGCTGGCTGACTTGACTTTTTTGAGTCTGGTGCTTTCAGCACTGCAATGTTGTTGAATCTGCTAACTACTTGTATCTAAAGATCCATGCTATTGAATGTCTCATTACGCTGTGTTTCCCCTTTTTAACCCTTCATTCTCTGAGCATTCATCATCAAACGCCACTCATTTTCTCATTCCTTTTGCTGAAATGATTTTTAATTTTTTTTACTGAAGTAAAGGAAAAATATTAGAAAATTTATTGCAATCTAAGATGAAATCTCTAGATTAGTTCAGAGAAATGCCCTGATTTCTTTTCACTTCCAAATCGCTATTCTTAATTCTGCTGCATTTCTTGGCACAGAGATTCAATGGAACCCTACATGTTTTATCTCTCACCTTCTCCTATTCATTCTAAACCTGTCCTGAATGTGTGATAACAAACATTATCTATTCAATCATATTTTCATTCATCCCTTTTCATTCTCATCTGCTCCTAGAATTGTTTAAGTATGATGACATTGACACGACAAGAAATACAGAAATTGAGTGAGAGTGAGATGAGCAGGGTTTGAGGAAGAAGAAGGATGGGGAAGGAAAAGAGAGTTTACTGGAGAACAGGATAATTATTCAAAAAATTTCTTATTCCAATACATTAAAATAGCAATTTCAGTGTATTTTCACCAAAGCACAAACATTTAATGGGATAACTATGATACATAACCAAGGACCGATTCATGAAAAGATGAAATAGAATAAATGTCAAGCGCTTACAAAATCTATAATATTTCTGAAATTATGGTCAGAGAGTTAATGGTTTTCCATTGCAAGATTAAACTCCTTTGTTGCTCTTTTAAGAGATATCATAAGTATTTTGTGGTCCCTTCCATTTTTCTTAGTCTAGTTTTCAGAACCAATGAGAGTCCTATAGGAGGAAATTGAAGGTGTTATTGAACAGCATAATGCACAGTACAAGTGATTATGACACAAAGAAAAGGAGAAATGTGGTAAAATACAGTCTTTGGAACACATGAAACAGGATATTTAACTACCTACATAAGGGCATCTGCTGGTAAAGAGGTAAATGCGGTAGCTAAGAATTGACAGAAGCGATAATTTCAATGACAAACAAACATTTCATTGTCAGTGAAATTTTAAATGTTTCAGTATAAATTAGAGATCTGCCACGTTCTGAGACGGTTCCCCGTTTCAGCACAAAATAACAACGGTGTTTGAAAGCAGCTATGAAGCCACCGGCTCTTCTCAAGCTTGCTCCTTTAATGCATGTAGTTCCTAGCAATATTAGCCTCTTATAGAAATTCTCATACAATATCACTATTGAACTTTCTTGACTAGAACTGTTACCGTAGCTGTTAGCCACCCTATAATGTATTTTGCAATCAGCTAAATCATCAAAGTACTTTTTTAACAATGAACAGCTCAGAACTGACAGATCTACTTTCTTGTTCACAAGTGCTTATCAGAGAACAGATATCATATATGTTTTCTAGGTGCTGTCTATAGTTGGAGTACTTTCAGAGAAGTCGCTCATGAAAGATAAGGTCATAAAAGAGATGAAAAAATGTGTGAGTTTCATACACTTATGGTTTTATCATCAGACAAGATAGCTTTGGTTAAAGGACTGTACCACTTTGAAGAAGTAAACTGAAGCTTGTATTGAAGCCCGAGAACATTAAAAATTTAGAATTCGATCTGTGTTTGCTTTTCCTTGAGAGTGTAAAGGTACATCTAGACTGTTGTAACTTTTCCAGTATTATGTTCTATGAAACCATTGTTCAATTTTAAATCATAAAAATAAAATTATCCCTGTCCAATGAATGCATTCTCAACTACCAAACCCAAGACCCAGTTCTGATCCAGGTCCATTCAATAGAACAAATTTATTATCTTCAATATGGAAGGCTTTGTGTCAGAAGCCATGGGGGGTTGGGGGGCATAAAAGAAATAAACAACAACAACAACAACCCCAGACACAATACCTACCCTCATGAAGTTTAAAGGAGGAGAAAAGAAATATGAAAAGTAACTAGGATATTAGGAATGAAGCAAAAGTGCCATTAAATAGAAAACAAGTTCTATGTGAGTATGGAGGGATCAAAGACTACTTTCAGTTAGTAGCAACAGGAAAGGTTTCATGAAGGAGTTAGTATTTAGCTGGACCTTAAAGAATGGAAAGGATTCCAACAAGTAGAGCTGAGGAAGAAGAACATCTAAGGTCAAGGAAAAAGAAAGTAAGCCAATTTAGGGATTGCTGAAGGAACAAATAATAATTCAATTTAGCTAGTTTGTTGGGAATATAACAGTACTGTGGAATGATAAAAAGAGAAGTGGGGAATCAGAGGATTTGGAAGCTTGATGTGACTATATAGTAATTGCCTGTTATTAGCCAAGTCACTTGACCTCTCCAAGACTCAGTTTCCTCATCTGTATTTTAAGAGGATTGCTCTAAATGGCAGTTTGGAGTCACACTGTAGAGGGGTTTCAATGTTAGGCAAAGGAGGAATTTCATTTTATTTGTTAAGTAACAGAGATATTAAAGTTTTTTGAGCAAGAAGATCATATAACAGTTATAATTTAAGAAGAAAAGTCTGGGTGTACGTTCGGATGCATTGGGAGAGGGAGGAAATGGAGGCATGAGAATTAGGAAGCTACTTTCTGACAAGAAAGTTTAAGGACCTGAAAATAGCTGGGATCAACTGGAATACAGAGAATGGATGGACACTGGGCATTTGAGAGATAGTCAAGTAACAGCTAGAAATGTAGGCTGCATCTGGAGAAGAATGAAGACCAAAAATGAGTCATTTGTCTCAAGTGATAATTGAACTATAAACAAAGATTACTACACTCAGATCCAATACTACCAGCAATGTTGCCACTGAGGTGCTAAAGTTCAGTACTTCCTTTTCCATAATTATCAGCAAAGTACAAAACTGAAAATTAAAACATTCTAGCAGTCATAATATATTTTTGTTTAACTGTTTTATGAGTATATACTTTATAAAAGTGGATTGTTTTCATGTGTGTTGGGAAGTGTTGTGCTGAAACAAAATGTATATAGATATGAAGATATATAGCTATGCATGCATACCTATTTAAAGCTGCATTTGGAGATATGGGATTAAATCTGAAGGTATCTTTAAGGATAAGAACTTTTTTTCCATTATTAAAGAAAAAAGGAGTGAGGAGAACATGGATAAATATACAGAGAAAAATGGAAGTGAGGTCACCTACAGTATTTTGTTGGAGAAGAAGTTGGAGGCTGGAAGATCATGAAACAAGTTTGTGAAAGACATTGTTGGGAATGTTAATTATCAATTAACAAATTGGTATTTATTAAGTTCTTACAAGGTGTCAAATATAATGCTAGGCAGATAGTATACAAGAACAAAAAAAAATCAAACAATCTTTACTCTCAAGAAGTGTAAAAGATGAAATTAAAATCTGATGTGAACCTATCACTCTGCTCATTCAATGTCTCCAGAGCGGCTGCTGAGTTGTTGACAGTCTTTGCCTGGCACTCAAAATTCTCCACTCCTCTAACCTCTTCATCTTCATCTCTTTACTCTATGGCCTTTCTGTTTTCTAAGGTCCAACTAAACTAGGCTACTTTTCATCCCCTCTCAAAAGCCTCCATTCTCCCACCTCCATGCTTTAGCTCAAACTAATCTCTAATGCCTTTAATGCCTTCTCTGTCTCCATGTATTTACTCCATGAAAGTAGGAGACAAATCCTGTCTTGCCATTATATCTGCCTGTTTCTAACACAGCATTATTCAGAAAGTAGGTGCTTAATTAATTCAGTTCAATTCAATATGTGTTAGCTATCTGATTTTTATCAATTTCTTAAGGGTGTGTTACCCAACTAAAGGTTAAAGGATGCATCAATACCAAGTTGTTTTACCCAAATCTCTGGTAGTACTGGATTAATATGACCTCAAAAGCTCCTTCTACCTTTGAGCCAGATATGATACTCAGAGAAGGCATAGCTGGGTCCAGATTAGAGTGAATAATGAATTCTCTGAAGTGGTCACATTATTCAAATCTGCACTGTATATTTCCATTGGGCTAAAACCAATTACCATATTTACATAATTATAACTTTGAATATTGCGAATTCGAATGGGGAATGTGACTACTTTAGGGCATTCATTATTCATGCTAATTGGGATATAGCATTCTAACTCTTTAGGAAATGGTTGGTTTCTGCATTTTGGGACATTTTATTTAGCGAGAAAAGTGAGTAGCTAGAAACAGCAATTCTTATGGTAACTACACTCTGAAAAGTGATGATTAAAGTTCTGACTAGGCAAAAGAAAAACATGGCATTTTTCTAAGACCCCTTCAAACCTGCTGAACATCTGTCCCTGTGTTCAATTATTTCTTTCATTGTGAAAAGGTTCCTTCACAAAATTCAAATCCACCTAGGGTTTGTAGCAGAAGGGAAGTTTCCACATGAGATAAAATGAGACCAAATTTTCAGCAGTATTTCATTGATGATTTTTGTACTTCTCATTATTTCTGTCAAAAGACATCTGAAAGGATTAAATGTATGAACCCAGAGTTTTCTTAAGTGTCTCATTTTTTAAAACTATTTCCAAAGTACAAGCTTAAGGTACATTTTTGAAATCTATTATTTATATTTTATTCCTTAAAGTTCTGTAGATTTTCAAAACCCACAGATTTTTTTTCTTCCACAGACAAAATGGCTACTGTAAAAGTCTATTTTCATAGGACCGAAATACTCCCAATATAGTGATGGTATGTTGGTACTGGTTCATGAAACTCAACCACAGTAGAACTAAAGCATAGATAATTCAATGGGAAATAGTGAAAAGAGGCATGCTGTAGCATTTTTCCAGTGATGGTTAACTTGCAAAATATGGAATGGAAGACATCACTGTGACAAGCTAGACCTTAAGAGAAGCTGCATTGATCACATAAAAAGATTAAAAGATACTAATTGATGGACAATCCACTTGATACACTCAAAGAAGACAATCAGTATAAGATATCAATTGAATATATAGCCTTCTTGGAAAATTTATAGGGACAAAATGAATTAAGATCTCACACTATGAAAATAATATGAAAGGACTTAGGTAAATTGGTGAAGTAAGATCTCACATTGAAAATATTCTAACTTTACACAAAATACCATTATAATTAATAGCACTGGAAATGTTTCAGAGGTTATTTACATTTCAGGAATGGGTGGACCTCCAAGATTCCTTCCAATTTTAGAACTTTATGATTGTAAAGATGTTCTCTAATAAATTTTGTAACACACAACAAAATTATTATTTATTAATCAAGTTCTGGAATATACTCTATGAAAAATGTCTATAAATTAATTCAGGCTTGTTGTTGGTGTGTATAATGGCCACTTTATGATGAAACTAATGTTACTCTTTTCACTTGCAGACCCACAGGGAAAGGCGAGAGTCCAGCCATTTCTAGAGTTCAGTCATTCACAAGCTTTACTGTTCTGCCTCCACGAACCAATCTCTTTCAAGTTCTCTCACTCTGCTCCATTTCAAGGATTCCAATTATCCTTGAGAGGAAAAAAATGCAAAATCTGAAACTGCTCCTCAAAAAACCTCAAATATGCATGTGATGGTATCTTATTGCCATTCTCTCAGTTTCCCCAACTTGGTCTAGAAAAGGCTTTTCCTTACTTGCTAATTCCTTCCACAGTGGCTGCACATCCACTCCCTTATACATTTTACTTCTATGGCTTTGTTTATGATTCACAACAACTACTTATTATGTTAAACTCCAATACTAAAAAAATAAGTTATTATATTAATAGTATTTTAAGTGTACCTGTGAAACAAAATTAGCTAAGTCAAAACATTTTGAACTGGTTTGCAAAACAAGAAGTAGTTTCCATGCCTAGAATAGACAATTATGAATTATCCAGATAACAAACAATAAGGCAAGACTTACCAAATGAACTTTTATCAGCCTTTTCAAATCACATTCATGTATGATATTTGTATTTTATACATATAGATGCCATATGTGTCTGTGTGTGTGATATATAAAATCCTTGCCATTTTTCAGCACTGCACAATTTATATGTGTGTGTACATTCATACATACACACATATATGTATATACATAGATGTATAACTAGCTACATACACATAGTACAATGTATATGATTTCAAGGTAATGCTATAATTTTACAATGGTTTTTTTTACAATGAAAATAATGAAAGGCACATTGTACCTTTTATCTCATGAGCTGAAAGCCTTTCCAAGCATCAACCCATTAATCCTCACAGTATCCTTACAAAGCAAATAGAAGATATGCCCTTTGTGCAGATTGATAATAAAGAGACACTCGATTTCACCAAGCTTTGAGCATCTGTGCAAAAGAGAAGCAGAGACATCCTAAGTGGCTTCATATCAATCTGGGACCTCTTTCAAAAGATTCTATCTTTCTAGTCAGACTATTTACATAAATAAGATGTTTCCGCTGTCTTTTTCCTACACTTGCTTGCTGGAATTCCCTGTCTGTACTGTCTGGTCATTATTCATGGACATATTTAACATCTATCTATCCATCCATCCATTCAATACAGTTATTAGGTATCTACTAGGTATAGAGCAGTTATCATAAGATCTCCAAGAGGTTAATGATGTTCAATGGCAGGGCAAAGGAACTCACTGTCTTCCTTCCATCTCCAAACATAATGTATTGGAAATCTGGCTTTTCATGAGTGCACATCTGTTACCTCTCTCTGTACAAGATGCCTCCTGCTGAGTTCATGGCAAATTGAGGGCAGAGTATGAGCAACTATATCCCTACTTGCTGAGTCTCATTCCAAATAACTTGTTCAAGGCTATAAAACAAGGTAGGTGGCATCATACGGCACAAGGCCTGGTACACAAAAGGTGATTAATAAATGCTTGCTGATGTAATTTTAGGTAATTTTTTACTAAACATAGTGAAGAAAGTTAAAATCAAGGAATGCTTCCTGTCCACTGGAAACAATGCTTTCTAAGATTTTATAGATTAGAGGAAATATTAACATACTGTTCTGAAAACAGTAAGCAATTTTAAAAATATTTCTTAATAAAAACTTTTGCATTCCTACAAGCCTATTTAGAATAATAGTAGACTTATTATTTGAAAATTATATATATATATATATATATACATACATCTAAAAGTACATATGCATGCATATGTATGCATATATAATTTCTGGCTGTTATTATGTCATTTCAGTCATATCCAAATTTTCATATTCCCATTTGGGAATTTCTTGGCAAAGATACTGGAGTACTTTGCCATTTGTTTCTCCAGCTTATTTGATAGATTAAAAAAACTGAGACAAACAAGTTAAGTGACTTGTCCACAGTCACACAGCTAGCAAATGTGGAAGGCCAAATCTGAACTCAGGTCTTCCAGTCTCTAGGCCCAGTGGTCAATCCACAGCATCACCTAGCTGTCCCACATATATAATTATCATCTATTAAAAAACTGTCTAATAAGTAGTTCCCATTATTATTTGCTATTGCTATGTCTACAGGTAAGGAGATTATGATAAATTACAATTAATGGTACTATATAGATAACACAGTCATTTTTTAGGACTTCCCAAGTCCTGTAGGATTGCTTTCTGCTCTCAACCACTCACATAATGAAAAATACTGACAGTTGCTGACTTATTCAGCTAATAATGTCTCAAAATATATTATCTTCTTACCCATTTTTAATACCATACCATTTTGTGTACAGTATTGTTAAAAAATATTTACTATCGACAAGAATTGTAAATATACCATGTTCGATATTTTTTAGTTGTGTGTTTTGGTCTAGATTTATTATTAGTCATTGGTGAGGACCCATAATTCTGTTTCTTGCCATTCTTATAATACCTAAATGTTAGATTAAAAAAAATAGCAGGAATTACCAGAAACCATAATCAAGTGTACTAACTTTGTAAATAATATGGAAAACAACACATCCTCCTGTAGAATTTGGGGGTAGGGGGTGGGAGAAGGGCACATTTTTAAATGTTTGTGTTGCAAATTTCCTTCTTCACAACCCAACAATGTTAACAGAAATCCTTAAAGAAGTCTTCCACATCCTGTCAGAGAATTATAATCCCTGCCTTGCATCTGTCCGGTTCAGTTTCCATTCTTGGCTATGTACATAAGAGTTGGTAACATATCACTGCTGTCAAGTTTCAGAACAGTTACTTGTCTAATCTTTCCACTTCTCCAGATCTTTGATTCTGTACCTGTTAGAATGTATTGCTTACATTTCTGGTTCTTGTGTTTATCTCGCTTCCAGTCTTACCATCTGCTTTATTGCTTTTTCTGAAGAAAAGTAAGGTGCTAACAGTGATCAGCTCCTTCCCTTCAAATAATACTCTCTCTTTCTTCCTTCCCTTCTTCAGTTTTTATTAGGTTTTTTTTTTATATCTATTAAGGTTAAACTCCTCTACAGAGGCTGCATGGCATATCATTACAGCAACAATGATAGAATTCATATACCACTTACCATGTGCCTTTACAACTATCTTATTTGATGCTCACAACAATCCTGGGAGAAAGGTGTCATTACTGTCCATGTATTGCAGTTGAGGAAACTGAGGCAGAATTTTTTAAAGTGACTTGCCCAATATCACATAGCTGGTATCATAAGCTGGATTTGAACTCAGGTCTTCCTAACTCCAAGATAAGCACTATATCCACTGTGCCATCTAGTTGCCTTTATTGGATAAAAAGACCAGTCTTAGAATCAGGAAAACTTGAGTTTAAGCTCTTTCTCTGGCAGCTACGAACTTTGTGACCAAGGGATAAGCTACTTATCCTGTCATAGTTTCAAACAACTTTCTAAGACTATAAATTATAGAAGTCATATAGTTGGACATGACGACAGCATTTTCATTCTGGAAAGTTCTCCACACTGATACAAATCATAGATATTTTTCTGCACATTGTTGAAGAGTAAAAACTTTTATCTGAAAAGATAAGATGAATTATGAACATTTTTCTATTTGTTACTGGTTCCCAAGATCTGAATTTCTGGGTTATATGGTTGTTTGGAACTAGATGATTAAAAATTTCACTTAAAAAATGCAGGCAAGAAGAAATCAGGATTTGTTGCATATTAAGGAAATTGTTTGAGGAATCATATAATCTGATTTACTCTTGTGATCCTATCTTTGAAACAATTGTCAAAAGTACTCAATGCAAATAAATAGAAGCCTCAATATAAGTAGTGTGACTTAGACACAGACACATGAACAGATACTAATGGGAATTATTTAAAGTCTTAGTTCTTTTGACTGTGTTTGCTCTTTGAAACCTTCCCAACTGAGGTTTCCTGATTTAGTTAAAATTATAATGGAATAAGAATCAAAAGACCAGAGATAAATCATGGCTTGATCAGTTATATATCCATGTGAATGGACATAATTTACAAGTGATTCTTCCTGAGGTAATGACTGGTCCAGATGATTTCGAATGGACATTCTATTACTGTGTAGTCACATAACCTTTCTCAGCTTTTTCAAATTCTAAAATGAGGATTGGAGTAGCTAGGCGGTGCAGTGGATAGAATCCTGGACCTAGAGTCAGGACCTCAGCCTCTTACTGGCTATATAGCCCTAGGCAAGTTACTTAACACTGTTTGCCTCAGTTTCTTCATCTGTCAAATGAGCTGTAGAAGAAAATAGCAAATCACTGTAGGATCTTTGCCAAGAAAACCCCCAACAGGATCACAAAGAATTGGACATAGCTGAAAAACAACAAAAAAAAGAGGACTGCAGTAAAATATCATATACCTTTCACAACCACTTATAGGAGAAAAATTCTCAACTAAAAGTGGAGAGAAACATTTATTTGCATAAGATAAAATACAACATTTTGAATGCATGAAATTAATACACTTTTGCACAAAGAAAATTTATGAATCCAGGATGAGAAAGGAAATGGGGGGAAAATATTTGTAACAAATTTGTTAGACAAAGTTTGGTGTCCAAGATATATAGATTATTAGAAGAAATATATAAATCCTCAAACAACACCCAAATAGATATGTGGTCAAAGGATATGAGAAAGCAATTCTCAAAAGAACTTAAAATTATTAACAACACTATGAAATTATATTCCAAATTACTCAAAATAAAATAAAAATGGAAATAAAAACTGTTGAGTTTTTACTTTACACTCATCAAATTAGTAAAGAAATCAAGAGATGTGAATAATCAATGTTGAAAGGGTCATGGCAACATAGATACATTAATACATTGCTGATAAAGCAGTGAATTAGTATACCTATGCCAGAAAATATTTTGCTATTTGGAAATTTAGAAAAGTGCTTAAATTTCTATATCATTTGACTCAGAAATTCCATCACTGGGTTTATTCCTCACGAAGGTCACAGGTAAGAAGAAAGTCTCTATAGACTCCCAAATATTTATCACAGTTTCTTTGATGATAACAAAGAATCAGAACCAAAGTGGAGGACCACAGGGTGGGGAATGATACTAAAAATTATGGAAAATTAATGTAATGAAATATTGCTATGTTGTATGAAATAACAAATTTGATGAGCACAGAGAAGCATAGGAAAACTATCATGAAGTGACGAAAAGTGAAGCAAATAGAGCTAAGAAAAATAATACAAAGGTTCTATTTGTTCATTTTTATCTGATTCTTCATGACTCTATGGACCATACTGTCCATGGGGTTTTCTTGTCAAAAATCCTGGCATGGTTTGCTATTTCCTTCTCTCATGAATTAAGAGAAACAGAGAGGTTAAGTGATTTACCCAGAGTCACACAGCTACAAAGTGCCCTTGGCTGAATTTGAACTCTGATCTTCTTAACTCCAGGACCAGAGTTCTATACACTGAGCCATATAGTTGCTTCCTACCACATACGACAATTTCCATCAATGTAGATGAAAAGAATAACAAACCATTTAAAATGAATGTTGTAAAATTATTACACCTCTACATCCATAGGTATATACATTGCTGTATACATTGTCATAATTTTTCAACATATTTGTCAGTTTTACTGATTTTTCTCTCTTCTTTTCTTTTAAAAAAATACATTCTTATAAAGGATATTTCTCCAGAAGGCAAGTAGAGAGAGATATAGTGGATTTGAAAATAAAAACTATGAAAAAAATTTTCAAAAAAAAAAAGGAAATTGGGATGCTAGATGGGGCAATCCTTAATGCCCTTGAGTCTCAAAGACTTATTCTAAACCAATTAAATTTTTTGTCTTCATCTTTAACAAAGGCATAACACCTTCATGCATTATTGGAGGATCAAATAATATTAACATATCTTGAAAATATTTTGAAAATGTTATAATCAGAGATGATTATTAATCAACAGATTTATTTATGAAAAGTGACCGTTTAAGATATGAAAGAAGAAACTTATATTTCATGAGTCACTATCCAGGTACCTTTAGATCTGACTAAACCTCTTGCATAGTAATTATGTGATAATGGATATCAGAAAACAAAATTAATCCTCTATTTATTATCATTAGCCTGTACCAACTTCACATATCTGAATTAGAATTAAAAGGCTGCAAAATCAAGGGGGTGAAATCCTCCTTGGCTAGTAACATATGAACTTATTTTACTGTTCATTTTCATTCCTTCACCTATATTTTGAGTTCCTTGCCCTCAAGGCTTGTTTCTTACAGACATGTGTTTGTTGTCAATGTTCAAAAAGAACTTTGACCTTTTTTTCCCTTTGGGGAGCGGGTAAGGGAGTGGTGTTTGTGGAATCTTATACCTGTGATTTCACTGATGTGAGAAAGTCTACTCAGGAAGACTGTCAGATCTCTCCATGTTACAGTCTTTAGTCTTCAGAGAATTTCCTAACCTTGAGAGTTTAGGAGACTTCACTTAAAACTACACAGACTCCATGTTCTAGAAGTCTTCCTAACTGTCTCTGCACTATGTCTAACTTTGAAAACAGCATGTATTTACTAAATGTTTATTAAATCAATCAATGACTTAACCAGTCATTTAATCAATGTGGATAAAAGTTCAATGAAATAGATTAAAAATAGCCAACTTCATGCGAAGTTCTTAATGTTTGGAACTTTTGAACCTGCTAAATATATATGTATGTGTGTATAGATATATAATATATAGGTTACATATACTAATACACACAAATTATATATATATGTGTATGTGTACCCACACAGACACACATATGCATATACATTTGTATATTTTGATAACCGAATTTCAATACAACTAGCTTTCTTTATAAATCTATGTATTTGATTATATATATATATATATATATATATATATATATATATATATATATATATATAAAGTGTTATTCTGAGAAGGGGTTCACATCCTTCTCCAGACTGTGAAGGGGTTCATAATCCAAAAAAAAAAAAAGAAAAAGAAAGAAAAATTAAAAACTTCTGATCTTAATAATGGCAGGGACTAGATAAAATATACTTCACATTCTCTAAAGCTAGCATACATTTGGAAAATAACGTTAATTTATTTAGAATTTGAAGTCTATCTAGAGATGACTCCCAGTCCACTGACCTTGCAATATATTTGAATTGTCCTACTAACAACAGGACAGGTTGAAATAAGTTATAAGTGTAAAGATATTGTTCATGTTAGCATTTAATTATTTAAAAAGATAGTGCAAATAAGCATCAGAAAAAACACTAGCTTGTTTACTATTAGTATTTTTAGGACTCAGAAAAAGGTAGGAATTGTACAACTGAGCTAGAAGATGAATTATAGAAGGTACATGACACCTAGGATGCTATTTTCAAGTCTCCTTCTGATATTTCTAAATTCAGTGTAATCAAGAGAAGTCCAGCAGCAGACACAAAATAAGCAAGAGAATGAGATGGCTGCAAAAAGATGCAATTTATGTTTCTCGACTTCATGAGATTCTTTTTCTTTTAGTTTCATAAGATGAAAACAACAGAATGTCACCACAGTGGCCTTTCCCATCTCTTTTCAGTAAAAGGAATTGCTTTCCTCTTCATTTTGTTGGAAGGCCTACATAAGGAAAATGTAATGAATTAAAAATAAATTTTAAAAAATTAAGGGAGTACTGGTTCCAGGAAACTAGAAGTATTGCCAAGGAAAGATAATGTCAAGTCTGGGTTGGGGCAGGGGGTCTGGTGCCAAGCAAAGCTGGGGGCTGTTCAATCAGCTCTATCTGTGCTCTATCAGTGTCTACACTCCAGCCAAATCCAGAGAAAACAAGGGAGTCAAAGATTCAGGTCAATAAGCTTATAGGCGATTTGCACAAACAGCTCCTCCAGCAAGGTAAAAGACAAAGTCATATTGGCTTTTCTTTCTTATTCTCTCTCTTTGAACTCCCTGGTCCAAACACACACTGGAAATGTCAATGTTATATGCAAGAATTTAAAGAGCTGAGCTTCTTAATCCCGTTAAGGAAAAAAAAAAAACCAAGAACAAAGTTGCTTGTAAAGATTTCCTTATTGAGCTCAAAGTGATTACGGTATAGCTGCTGCCTTCTGCTGATCCTGTTCGAGTTGCCAAAGCATCAGAGGAGGTAAAAACATGTCATTAAAAGCACCACTGAGGAGAAAAGAAATGCCATTGATTGAAAGGGGTTTCTGAAACATGCCTAAACCTACTTTTTGATCTATGATGGAAAAATAAAATAGCAAGCATGTTGACAACAGATCAAGGTGAAAGCGAGCAGCGAGTAGTTCCCGATCACAGTCCACAGAGGATGATGGGAAAGAAATACACAACAAGGTTTCCTTGATCACTGAGGGTTTAAAATGTCTTGCAGATACTGGTTATGATGGCTTTACATGGGACAAAAAGGAGAAAAAATGTCTAGATTCTCTGCTATTTCTCTGCAACTATTTCCTATATCTGGAACCTAACTATAAAACTCCATTTCCTGGTTCAGGGTAAGAATGTTACCCTAGCAAAATATGTAAATACTAGGGAAAAGACAATCTGTTTTGGTTCTGGTCTCTCCCTCTGCTTCTCTAGTCAACAGAGGATGGGAGCTACCTAGAAACAACATACTTGGCCATTGGGAATTGAGGAAGTGAAAGAAACGATTCATGTCTACCCTAAGATACCCCCAAACTGCTAATTCAGAAATTGCATTGAGTTACAGATGTAGTTCTATCAAGCCCTTGGCTAAAGTAACAAATAAGTTTGGTTATTGTCTAGAGAGATAGGGTGAATGCACTGTTACATTACAACTCTACTCCAAATCATCATCTCCATGCCAGCTAAGTCTCTACAGATAACATAACTATTCAGTAAATAAGCTTTAGCTCTTTTTAAAAGTATTTTATTTCAAGGGCTAAGCCAGGGTGTTGATTAGTGTCTTAATTATTTTCAAATCAAAACATATAAGGAAAAACATGAATTACAAGGTGTTTTACTAAGAGGATTTAACCCTATCATAGAACAAGTAACAATGTCGAATTTCTTCCCCTGAAACTGCTTTTGTCAGAGAAAAGCAAAAATACAAGCACTGCAGGGGATCATGACCAAGAATGTTATTCAAAGTCAGTATATTCTAAACACTACTTATCCACTATGTAAAGCCTCAGCTATTTTCAAATGAGTCAACTGCCAAGATTTTCAGACAGTTTAGAATTTACCCTTTAAATGAAGGGATTTACAAAATATTAAAGCTTTTTGGGGGCAGAGGTTATTTTTAAAATGTACACTATGTCTACTAAATATTATTATATAAACTTTCCTCAGTGGGCTAGGAATCGCTATTTTGAAATGAATATGCTTAAGATGTAGCAGTAAATGCATGGACTGTGTTGGTCATGGGTTAGCAATTTCTATCTTCCGAATGAATTCTATGATGGCTTTCCTTACACCATACTGATGTGCCCTATGGGCTTACCAAGGTACAGGTAGCCCTTTGTGTATCATTATTCACACAGAGTACAAGTGAAGCCAATTCCTTCAAGGTCCAAAGTATTAGAATCTACCACATATTTGTGTGTCTCCATACCATCCTCCCAAATGCAAGAAATATCTGTTGCTTACAAGAGCCACAGCATTTATATGAATATCTCTATTTTCCCATTAAATCATAAAATTGTTCTATCTTCTGAATCTTAAGTGACATCTTTGGTTTAATACCATAGCACTACTTGTAACTGCCACTGGCATCAGGATTGTTGATGTTGCTTTCTTCCCTTTTTTTCTAATTTCAACTTTCTTTGTCTTCTTAATTCATCGGCCCACATTTCTCAGATCGTAAACAAACGGCTGGTCTTTTATAGGCAACAACAAATTGGAATACTCTGTTCCTCCCATGTGTCAGGATAACCAGTTATAAAGTATCAAGTATACTCTTTGGATCTTCATCTGGTTACATATTAGTTTCCGGATAATTTTGCAGGAAATGCATCTTTGCTACAAATAGGTATTTAGGGAGGAGTATGAAGAGACGATTTTTGAGTAATGTTTCTTATCTTGTGGTCCATGAAGTTATAAATCAAAAAGGAAGAATTATAACCCTTTTAAAGCAAATAATTCCCCTTGTAAATCTTTATATTTTATGTATTTTAAGACATTGTTATTCTTAAAGTGAGGTCATCTACGAGCTTCACAAAAGTACCCAATGGGTTCATGACATAAGAAATTTAAGAACCCTAGCTCTAGAAATATTCCACCAGGTTTGTGGAAACCTGGTCTACAGATAGAAGAGCATTTTTATGGTACTTTGTTTTTATTTATTTGAATTTTGTATTTCAAAAGTTCAAGAAAATACCAATCTATTCAAATCTTCTGGTGTTCAGTGGGAAAAAAAGTCTCCAGTCATGCTTTTGCATGTCCTCTATGATGAAACATGTCACCCCTCACCTCATTTTGCAAAACTAAAGAACCCCATTTCATTTTAATTGTCATTACTGTGAGATGCAAAAAAAAAAATAGAACTATATTCTATGGTTCAGATGGGAATGCAGCCTATGATATGTATGGTAGGGTATTTTTTGCTGGTATGCCAACATCGTTCCTGAGAATGTGCAATGCTTTCTTTGCCTTTTCAGCTGTAACACTTGGAGATCATGTCTTGGGGGAATAATCTACAACGACACTTAGGTCACATTTCTGGGTACTTACTGTTGACCCCAAGTCCATTATCCTAAATGGGGTCTGGATTATTGTTCTGGAAAACCAGACCTCTCAGTTACCAGTAATGAAGTTCGTCTTCCACTTTTCTGCCTACTCACGCAGATTCCTAACACCTCTCTGCAGTTTATTCTAAAGTCCAGGTGAAGAGCTTAGTGTCCCTGGTAAACTTCAAGATGTATTTGTACTCTCCAATCCTGCATCGTTCAGTTGAAATTCTACGTGCTCATTACCAGGAGCCCCCCCTCCCAGAATTCCTCCGACTTTTCATGTCTTTCCCTTTTAGAATCAGAGATCATGGAGAGTAAGGACAGTCTTTATTTCCACTTGTACTTGTATTTTCAGTGCTCAGCACAGGGCCTGGAACACAGTAAGCACTTAATAAATGCAGCTTTTGGGGTGGGGTTTTTTTTTGTTTGTTTTTTAGGCGTGACTGATTCCAGGCAGATCCTGCTATTACTCCTTATCCTTTCAGAGAAATTTCTAATTATCCTTAAAATTGTCTGAGCCGATTCAGGTATTTCTGGATTCTAAGTGGGATTTCTACATTACTATAGTGTGGAGTGAGGAGGTAAGGTTCTGCATGTGGTTCCTAATGTTTGTTCCTAATATTTCGATTGATTCAAAGCATTTTCCAGCCAACTTCCTTGCCTGTCAAGTATCAAGGTTGAGAAAAAAACAAAACACTTCTAAGCCCTAAAGTTCAATGTGGTTGCAATTTGCTTCCCTCTCATAAAAGGACATTTGATTATGACATTTTGTTTCATTTTAATAATCAATACAGTGAATGAAATAATACATTCATATAGTTTTTGAGATAACCAGAAAAATGTTCTTTCAGTAAGATATCATTTAATTATTTAGAAACCACTTGACAACTAAGGATGACAATGCATATGCATAAGAATTTATAAAAAGATGTCTTCTTACCACCATATAAATGGTGAAGAAATGGAGTTGGGACAAAAATTTTTTAGTAACATTCTCCACATAAAGGTGTGAATTATAGGGAAGGCTTTAGTAACCTAGCACTTCAATTCTAATGTTCTATTGGTCATATGTAGTAGTATATATTTCCAGGAGGTATTCTTTTTATTTCATATTCTATTTTTCAGGTGATACTTCTATGGTGCTATCCTGTTTCAGGAGTGTGTGTATGTGTTTATGAGTGTGTGTGTATGTGTGCGTGTATATGTAACAAGATTTTTATATCCAATCATTCAATGATTCTAAAAACTCCTTTATCCACAAAAAAAGGAGCTAACAAAACTTGCATTAATATACAGGGTTATTGTGAAGATCAAAGGATCTATCTATCTACACAAACATATGGACACCTACATGTTTATGTATATTTATATAAATATTGGTATATGTGAATGTGTGTGTAAATATATTCACATATATGTAAATATGTGAACATATGTGTATATGTGTGTATATATATACTTACACACACAGAGAGAAAGAGTATGTCTTTGATGTGTATAACCTTGTGAAATTGGCATTATTAGCTTCATTTTCTAGATAAAATAAGGAGATTTAAAAATTTTGATTGCTCTAATAATACAATCTTGTCCATTCTTGAGTCTTGTTTTCTACTGCTAAATTCCTTTTCGATGTAAGCCATGTTTCATAATGACTGGCATACATACTGATATTTCAGATGACACAAAGCTGGGAGAAAGGGCTAATGCCCTTGATGATAGTCAAGATTCAAAACCATCCTGGAATCTTAGGGAATATTAGTCATCATAAGTCAACAGAGTTATATGGTAGCCAACCAAAGTCAATGATTCTGTAGCTTGTAGCAAGGTGTCCAGAACATGGGGGAGGTATTGGGGGGGGGTGAACTTAACATACTCTGTTCTATGTAGATAAGGCATATATTAATACACTATTCTGCAGGAAAATCATTTTAGGAAGGTCATTTTTTAGTAAAAATAGAAGCACTAATTAACATTGATGGAGCACTTTAGGATTCACAAAATGCTTTATATAAATTGCCATATTTGATTTTATCTACACAAGAACACTGTCAGTTAGATACTTTTTTATCACCTTTTCCTTGATGATAATGCCAAGGGATTTTGAGAGATATCAAGTTAACTTGTCCACATTCTCCCAGTCACTAAGTGGATGAAGAAGGACTCAAACTCAGATCTTGCTGACTCTAAGTGCGACAATCTCTTCATTACACCATTTAGTTGACTGGTAAGTTGAAGCCAGAAAAAAAAATAAGGGTTTTGAAATCATGCAATATGAAAACTTTAAGGAATTCAGGACATTTTTGCCTAACAAAGACATGACCCACAGACAGGGCCAAGATGATGGTGTAGAAGCAGAACCTTGCTAGAGCTCTCCCCATAAGTCCAGGAAAATACCTATAGAAAATGACTCTAAACAAATTTTGGAGCTGCAGAAGCCACAGAATGATGGAGGGAAGCAAATCTCCAGCTGAAGACAGCCTGAAAGGTTGATGGGAAGCATCTATCACAGCTCTGGGCACAGAGCACAGTCCAGCATAGGCTGCACTGACACACATGGGCCTAAACAGGCCTCAGGGGGACTGAATCTTGGGCACCTATAGCAGTTTCCAGATTTCACAATCCCAAAAACGTCAAGGACAAATTGGAAGGGCAGCTGTGGGATCTGTGTGAGAGAATAGAGTTGTCTGGCCCCAGACACAGGGCTGTGGAGAGGGTGGAGAAGCAGAGGCAGCTGTTTCTGGACCTCTAGGCATACAGATTGTGGAAGGAATTAAGTTGCTGACAGTACACACTCCAACCCCCACTGGAAGCAGAGAACTACCTTGACAAAGGGCTCAAAAGTCAAGTAAGTGGCTGGGGAAATGAGAAAAAACTGGAAAAAGTATAGAATCTTACTTTGGTGACAAGGAAGACCAAATTATACAAACACAAGAAGAGAACAAAGTCAATACTCTTATATCCAAAGACTCCAAGAAAAATATGAATTGGTCTCAGACCATGGAAGAGCTCAAAAAAGATTCTGAAAATCAAGTAAGAGAAATAGAGGAAAAATTAGGAAAAGAAATGAGTGATGCAAGAAAATCATGAAAAATAAGTCAACTGCTTGCTAAAGGGGACCCTAAAAATGCTGAAGAAAATAACCCCTTAAAAATGAACTCAAATGACAAGAGATCCAAAAAGCCAATGAGGAGAAGAATGCCTTAAAAAGCAGAATTGGTCAGATGGAAAAGGGGGACTAAAAGCTCACTGATGATAACAATTTCCTAAGGATTAGAACGGAGCAGATAGAAGCTAATAACTTTATGAAAAATCAAGAAATTATTTTTAAAAAGGAATGAAAAGATAGCAGACAATGTAAAATATCTCACTGAAAAATCACTGACCTGGAAAATAGATCCAGAAGAGACAATTTAAAAATTATTTTGACTACTTGAAAGCCATGATCAAAAACATAGCCTAGACATCATCTTTCAAGAAATTATCAAGGAAAACTGCCCTGATACTCTAGAAGCAGAGGGTAAAATAGATATGGAAAGAATCCTCTTACTGCCTCCTGAAAGACATCCCAAAAGGAAAACTCCTAGGAATATTGTAGCCAAATTCCAGAGCTCCTCAGTCAAGGAGAAACTATTGCAAACAGCCAGAAAGAAACAATTTGAGTATTGTGGAAACACAATCAGGAAACACAAGATGTAGTAGCTTCTACATTAAGAGATCTCAGGGCTTGGAATATGATATTCCAGAGGTTAAAGGAGCTAAGATTAAAACCAAGAATCCCCTATCCAGTAAAACTGAGAATAATACTTCAAGGGGAAAAATTGGTCATTCAATGAAATAGACTTTCAAGAATTCTTGATTAAAAGATCAGAGCTGAATAGAAAATATGACTTTCAAACACAAGAATCAAGAGAAGCATGAAAAGATGAACAGGAAAGAAAAATCATAAGGGACATACTATCACGCCCTCTATTAGAGTATAAGCTACATGAGGACAGGAGCTGTGTCATAAGAATTAATCAGTATTGATGAAGTTCCTACTGGGTCCTATACTAGCAGCTGAAGGTATATGTATAAAAGATACAACAATCCCAAATCTCAATAGTTAAGGTTTGTCTTTTTCCTATACTTTGTATTTATCTGAAGCCTAATATAATTGCTTAATAAATGGGTTTTTACATATTTTTTTAAAAAGATGTGACCAAGGTAAGACATGATAGCTACCTGTTCTGAAGAAAAGAGATTGAATTTTGAAGGTCAAATTAGAAACAATGGGCAGAAGTTGTTGAATCAGATTTTAGATTTGATATAAGGGAAATTTTTTTAAAAACTGCTATCCAAAAGTGTTGCCTCATAAGATCACGCATTTGCTGTTCCTTGGTAGCCTAAATGGTATAATGTAGAAAACAACTCTTAATTAAGTATGGGTAAGGCCAGAAGAGTTAAAATCCCTTTGAATTTTAAATTTTGTGATTCTTTAATATGATAAAATCCAAGAAAAAATGTTCAATTCCCACCTCTCATTCCACAAATTATCTAAAAATATTTCTTTTTTTAAAGAAATTAAAATTGAATGACAGTAATTCCTATTAAACTAATGATTTATACAGATTTATTAAAGCTTAAAACTGAATTGAAAAATTTGGTAGATCTAGCATTTTAAAAATATCAGTGGGGAGTAAAATACAGAGAGAGAGGAAAGATTTTCTAATCAAGGAAGCCATCTTTCACTGCCTTTGAATTTTTTTGATCAAGAATAAATGAGAACATATCTCAAGTTCCACTTTTCTGCTTCTGAATTTGCTGTTATTGTCAAGTTATAGAACCATAAAAAAGGCCTTTTGTTATGTAACTGTTCTCATATATGAACAATCTTTAAGTAGTCACAAGAGAAATCAAATGTTCTTTCTATAGCACTTTGGAAAAATTTCATGAATTTAAACTGCCTCCCTCTGAAATGCCTTCATACAAAAATCCTATATAAAGCTCCTAGATAATAATTTTAGTTTTAATCCTTGGTTCACTCCTCCTACCCAAAATTTCACACTAATATTCACATAAGTCAAATTTATTTAACAAATCAGCAGACATCAAGCTCTTTTGGTGCCTAATCTAATAATGTCTTTTCTCAGTTTTCAATGATAGAAAACTACCTGCACTACTAATATAGAAATCAAAGGAAGAAAACCTCATTTTTTTATTTTTTATTAGGAAAACCTTTTTCTGGTATCTGTCTCAAATAAATGTAGACATAAATGATATCTGATGTGTATTTTTCTCAGGTTCACCCTAAGCCTATAAGATTCTTAGTCCCATGTCAAGATCCCACTGGTTTCTGTGGCCTATGCCATCCAGATCAAAGATGGAGGAAAGGACTTACACATGTCCAAAAATCTTTGTAAAATTTCTTTTCTGTGGTGTCAAAGGCCTGGAAACTGAGGGTGTGCCCATCAATTAAGGAATGGCTGGACAGGTTATTGTATATAAATATAATGGAACACTACTATCCTGTAAGAAATGATAAAAGGGACAATTTCAGAGAAATCTAGGAAGACTAGGATGAACTGATACAGGGTAAAGGAAGCAGAATAAAGAGAATATTTTATACAATAACAACCCCATTAGATAAATGAATAGTTTCGATAGACTTAAGAATGCTTTTCAATGCAATGATCAACTGTGATTCCAGGGGACTGAGACATGCTAATATTTTGTTGTTGAATTTATTTTGCTTGACTATGCAAATTTGTCAAAAGGTTAAGGTTTTTATTAAGAGATAGGGCAGGTAGGAGAGAGAAAATATTAAAATGTGTTAATTAAACATATAACATCAAATTAAAAATAAATAAAAAGTTTCTTCATAAAATATTTTCATATCTCTTTAGAGGAAAAGATGTTACAGTAAAATTTACAACATTATTCTCAAAGTTAATTAAACTGGAAAAAGAAAAAACTGTTTATGCTTAGAATATCAGGCTCAATGGTAAGAAAAATACGTAATTCTTTTCTAACCCTTCCTGCCTTACTTTGATACCTGGGTCAAAGTCCCCATTCTATCACATGCCACTGAGAAGCCCTCTGGAAACTATACTCAAGAAACACGTAGAGAGCTTCCCAAACTATAATGACTTTTTCTAGGCTAGGTGAGAGGCAAGGGATTTCCTACAGTTCATTCATAAGCATCAGCTCTGATTCTCTCCTATACTTCATTCATGAGGTTAAATCTTACCTAACCTTTTTAGAACAGCTGATAATATATGTATCCAGTATGTGTGTATATGTATATATGCAAACAAATATATGAGTATATATATATATAGAGATAAATAGATAGATAGATAGATAGATATACACACATACACAAAAGCCAGTACTGTGTATAAAAAGATACTTAAGTACTTGTTAAATCAAATGACAGAGTATTAGAGAAATATCTCCTCTCCTACCTCTCTTGATGAACTAAAGCTTTCTCAGAAACCAAATCAATTTTCATGATTAGGGTCAAAGTTGCCAATGAAATTCATGAAGAACTCAAAATAATTTCTCTGCTCAAGAAGTTCATAAAATAAATAAAATGTATACATACACATTCTTTCTGCCTCCCTCACTCCTTAACCCCCCCTCTCATTCACTTTCTCCCTACCACATAGGTGCACACATACATATCATTCACACCCTCCTAAAATGCCTGGGAAAATAGCTGTGGAAAAGTACTAGCTAATCTAAGCTATATAAGAGGGTTAAATTGGGCGGAAATTCTATAAAAGATTAAAGCACCATTTGAAAAAAACAAGCAAACAGGCATTGATACTGGTAGACAGGATGATGGTTGGAAACAAGCATAGACCTAATGTACCTCCAGGGCTAATATTTTAGACAATCAAAGGAACATCTAGAATTATGCAAGACACTGCTTTTCTCTGACCACTGATTATCTACAAAATATAATCAAGGATTGCCATTTAATGCCAATTCCCTGAAACATCTATTTTCTAAAAATGAGTTTGGCTAGAAGAGAAATCATGGACTTACTGTAGTTATTGTGCCACCTTACATCTGGAGATCAGTTTCAAAGTGCTTCTTAGAAAAACATAATGCTTCACTACTAGTATTTTCTTCATTCTTTCCATCCCCAAAGCCAAATCTATATTAATCTTAGAAAACTTTCAAACACTCCTACCAATCACAGCATTTATTTGTGAATTTTTTTTTTGCAGACATCCACTCAACCATGTTCATGCTTCACATTTTTAGTGTTTTTTTTTTATTTCCTAAGCTCTATAAAATGTCTGAGTAAATGGGCTCTCAAAGACTGTATTTCATCCATTCATTACACAGTATTGATTACCTTTATTACAAAAGTATTCCACTTCTTCACAGCTCAGATTTTCAGGCCCAAATTCTGTGGAAAAGCTTTCCTCCAATGGAAAGTCTCCTTTAAGGATGATGTCATTTCCCTCAGATAGACACTCTTCTTCTTCATCATCAACAGCATCTTCAAGGGGCCCTTGAAAAAGAATCAGGGACACTGTACCAACCACATCCAACAGAAAATAGTGAAATACAAGAATAAAAAGCAAAGGTGCTGAGAAGAATATATCCTTTTACAGATGGTTCAATGTATGGGAATCACAAAAGGAGATGCCACATGCATATTAAAAAAAAAAAAGAAATGTTTACCTATAAAGAGAAATAAGTTGAAGTTAGAAGATCTGAGGTTACCATCTAGACAGCCATCTTCATCAAATCCCCCCTCCCACATCCAAGTCTTAATTTTTAGTTATCTCCTGCAGAGCAAAACCTGTGTGCAATTTATGTTCATTTGTTAAAATTAACTGTCTGGTAAAGCGTACAAGTCTCTTTTACACAGTTGTACAATTTTACCTGAGATTTTAATAAAGATTTAAAGTAATTGAATGCATTTTAATTGAACTGAGATTTTAATAAAGTCTATACTTTAAAAAATCCATCTTAAGAGTGGATGATGAAAAAAGATTTCATTATACATGTTTGAGGCTCGAAGAAAAATTACATATTTCTCTCCCTGATGAAAGCATAACCCCATTCATAATTAATTGAATTTTTTCTGAAATGAAAAGTAGTTTTCTAATGAAAAAATGTAATTTGTATTTATGTGATAGTTTTTCAGGAATAAAAATACAACTCCTATACACTGAATAACCGTGAGGTGCACGACATTAATGGCCCTATTTTACTGAATGGAGAGGGAGGGGTATAGTTGTTAAGATGGCCCTGAAGTGGACAATATGGGAATATCATGAGATTTACTGTGAATTTCTGACTGCTTCTAAAGAATTGGAGGAGTTAAACTCAATCTTCTAAGCAGACTCCTGCATTTCCTCCTAGAGAAGCAATGCCGCATGCATTTTACTCAAAGAACACATATAATAATCTATACTAATTGTGTCTCTTTCTTACATTCTCATAGGGAGGCTCTCTATTGAAAGAAAGACTTGCAAAATCTCTCCTTGGAATAAACTTGAGATATTATAGATTCACAATCAGATAGTGAAGTCAACAAGAATTTATTAAGCTCTTACTTTGTACCAGACACACTGCTAAGTGCTACAGATACAAAGTTGGATTTGTTTTTTTTTTAAGTGCCTTCCCTCACAAAACAGGCAGAAAAAAAATTTACAAACTGAGTGTGACTATGTGCATGAGTTGATGTAATTAATACCTGTGATCATATATATCTCATGCCCTGCCAACCTCAGTAGGCTGTTGAGAGGATCAAATTATGTTACATAGGAAAATATTTTGTAACTCACAAATCATCATACAAATGCCGTTTACATCATCATCAATATTATGGCTACAACTAGATTCATTCAAAAGGTATAGAGATAAAATCAAGTTGAGAATAATTTGTGATTGTGAATAACTAATTAAAGAACTGTATACCTAAATGTTTGTATCAATTCAATATTTTTTATTTATTTATAAAATTCTCATTTAGTTTAATTTCAAGATCATTAAAATGTGTTATGCTAATACTTATGCTTAACTGTTTCAAAAAAGGTATTAACATGCATAGGTTAATGAACAAACAAAAATTCTAATGCAAGCATGCCCATCCTTATCAGGTTATAACGGGAAGAAAATTCACCTATTTTCTGATACCTAGAATTGCTCGATTTTTCCAGAATTCTAAATCTGGAACACTTGGTAATTTTACTTTCTTTTCTTTAAAAGGATCTCAGAAAATAGACTGAACTTTTGGGGAAAAGAAGTTTTAAAGAAAGCTAAAAGGATCTGACTCTTGGCAACATTGTAAAAATATATATTTTTTTTAATGTTTCCTCAAAATGCTTTAGGTATGCAATGGGCTTCAGCACACGACAAAATTGAGAGCCTCTATAAATTAATCAGTTTGCTAAAGTACAGAAAAAAACTCAAAAATTTATCAATGTTTAGCAACAGTGTGGCATTCCAGGAGAACAGAAGTGTAAGCTTCTGAGCTGAATTGTTTAAATTCCCCCTTTAAAACCTACAATTTTGGACAAGCCATTAAACTTCCCCAGTTCTGAATTTCATCACCTGTAAAATGAGAGAGTTAGACTAGACAGATTGTCAGGTCTCTCTTGCAGTTCTAGATCTATGATTCTAATTTATGCTCTTTGAGACTCAGATTCATTGATTGCTTTCAGAAACCTTAGTGTCCATGTCATGCAATAGTACTAATATTCGGGGACAGTCACAACACTTGGGTATCTAAAATTCAGTTCAATTCAATTAAAAATACTTCTAACCATCTATCATGTGATAGGGATTAAATATATTTATAAAAGATAATTCTGTAAGCACATTTCAAGTTAATTTTAAAAAATGAAATAATATTTTTATTCAATTTACTATTTTCATTACCAAATACTTAAGTAGAGTAAAAAAGTCATTACAAACAGTTTCTAATTTTTCATTTTCCATTCTGATTTTCCATGCTTCCTTTAGAAAACAGTACTTGGTAGTCATCTAAATAAATGAAACACAAGTGCTCTCTTCCTTGCATTTTAAGAAGAAACAAAATAGAGCATTTCTGAATTTATAGGTGAATTTGGATTAGTTTCTAAAGCTATTGTCTGTTTTTAAATAATTCACTCTTAAGATGTGAATTTAATAACTATTTCTTTATTAATGCTATCACACTATGATTTAGGAAACCATTTCTCTTAAAATGCTGGATATTTACAATTTAAGATCAGATCTCATTCTATTGCTTCATATTGAATATTGCTTTAACAAGAAAATCACACTGCCCAGAGACATAAACTAACTTTGGAAGGGTGTAAGAACCACTTGAAGCACATGTACAATTAACAGCATCAATGAAGGAGGGAATGAAGTAAGGAAACTACTGTCTATGGGCTAGTGGGCACAGAAGTCCATTTCAGAAAATCACCACACATAATTTGGTACAAATAATAATATCCACTCAGAGAAGGATCTCAACTGAGCTCCATGTGCCCTCATGGAGAAAATTAGTTCTGATTGAGGCCACTTGGCAGATGAGTGTAAGGAAATCTGAATTGTCGTTATTCCACTGCTCCAGATTCATAGATATTTACACACCCCTGGCAGAATTAATAGTCTCAACAACTTTGCTAAAAATAAGTGAGTACCAAATTAAAAAATGCAAACAATTATTAAATCTATTTCTGCATCTATATGTATGTATGTGGCATATCATATATATTTATGTGTGAGTACAAGTATATATATATACATATATACATACAAGTATATATATATATATACACATATACATACAAGCATATATATATATATATATATATATATATGTACATAGATACATAGAATGTGTGTGTATATATAGAGACAGAGAGAGAGAGAGAGATACATTGGGTTCTATATTACAGCAAATCCAGAGAAAGCAAAAACATTCTTTTTCTAAAGAATTAAGCTCTATCTCCATGAAAAAATAAATAGGGTAGTTCTCTTTGAATTCTAGACCTTAGTATATGACACAGGATCCTGGGAGACCTCATTCAATACCAATAAGAAATACTGCCCATTCCAGAGGGGAAAGATTGTGGGGCATAGAAAGTCTTACACAATCTGTAGGCACTTTCACCGATAAGGACCATGATTCCTGACACTGAGAGAGAAATCTTATGATGGTAAGCCTGACCTACCCAGGCATTTGGCACAGTCCTTTGTGCAGAACTGACATACTCCTCCATTTCTATAAGGTAAAGGCTCACACAAAGAAAAATCATAGAATTGACATCTAAAGGTTGTTTCCTCTTATCCCTCTTATGTGTGTATGTTTGTTGGTGGGGGGAGGGATATTTTAAAAGTGACCTAGAAGAGGTGAATTAAGGAAGAACTCCTCAGTCCAAGTTTCAGCACAGTTATAAAAAAAAAAGGTAGCAGAATAAGTATATACTATGTGTAGGTAGGAAAACTATATTTGTGCAGTGTGCAGCCAGCTAGAAGACAGAGATAGACTCTTCAGGGAAAGAAATGCAGTATGGTTTAATAAATGCAATAGAGAAAGACTAAAATGAAAGAAAAGAGTGAAAAAGAAAGGCACGAATATATAGCAGTCAGTAATAAATGAAATTATAAATTTTCATTACTTATGTTTTTAAATATAGCACACTAAATATTATGCAAAATAAATGAAAACAAAAATGTGCCTTTCAAAGTATGTCAAGCATAGGGTTATATGCTATTATTTGGGTGACTCTGTATTCCAGCCTCAAAAGGGTGTGCATGCAGAAAAGGTTTCTTTCTAAGCATGAGGGGGGATCAAAGCAAGAGAGAGAAACTCATCTGCAGGAGGTTACATTAGCTACAATAAGTTTACATCACTTCAGAATAGGAAGTATTCAAGGAGGAAATTAAATGCTATAGGAAACCATCATTTTGTAAAGAAATATATCTCCTCAAGTGGGAAGTACTATGGTCCTGAAACCATGCAAGCAAAGATTTGACCCCTCCGCACTCTAAAGAATGTACTCTTGGGCATTCGTTTTTAAACAACAATTTTGGTTTGTTTGTTTGTTTTCCTGTGTCAGTTCTCCCTTCTCTTTAGGACAAAACTTCCTGTTATTAGGGAACTATGGAGGGACTCTGTCTCTTCACTATCCATTGATATTCTCTAGAATCCTAGGAAGCATTGTTTGAACTCAGGAAGTCTGGAGTTGAAATCTCACTGCTAACACCCACTGTGTGACCCTAGGAAAGTTACTTAACTACTCTGGGTATCAGAAGAGGACGCTGCACTAGATGGTGTCTAGACGGTCTTATAGCTCTAAATCTTAGGCTCTTTGTGGCTGTTCTGTATTTTTTCTGTCACGGTCAACTCTTCATAACTACAATATGTGTTTTCTTGGCAAAGACACTAGAGTGGTGCCATTTTCTTCTCCCTCTCATTTCACAGATGAGGAAACTGAGATAAACAGAATTAAGTAACTTACCAAGGTCACACAGCTAATAAGTATCTGGGGCCAGATCTGAACTGAGGAGTCTTCCTGACTCCATGCTTGACATGAACCACTACCCTACCTAGCCACCACTTAGGCTCTTACTGTCTTCTAATATCATTAACAATCTCTATGACATGATCGCATACATGAAAAATCAAAATATATATGGCAGCTATTTGGCATAGGGGCTAGAGTATTACACTTGGAATCTGGAAGGTCTAAATTTGATTTCTGCCTCCAACACTTAGTAACTTTGATACCCTGAGCAAGTTGTACCTTTCAGCCTCTGTTACATCACCTATAAAATGGAGATAATAGCACATCCCTCACAAAGCTGTTGTGAGGATCAAATAAGATAACATATGAATGCATTCTGCAAACCATAAGCCACTCTACAGAGTGTCCCTCACCGCCCTAAGACTTTTGGGACACACTGTATTATGGGAATCTTGCTTATAATTATTGAGACAGCTAGGTGGTCCAGTGGATAAAAAGGTCAGCTGTGGAGTCACAAACACTCATTTTCCTGAGTTCAAATCCAGTCTCAGACACTTACTAGCTGTGTTACTTTAAGGAAATCACCTCACCCTGTTTGCCTCAGTTTCCTCATCCGTAAAATGAGCTGGAGAAGGAAATGGCAAACCCCTCCGGTATCTTTGCCAAGGAAACCCCAAATGGGGGTCACGAAGAGTTGCATAGGACTGAAAATGATTGAACAGCTGTTATTATTGCTATTGAAAAGCATTTTTAAAAGATGTCATTAACATATCAAGGAACTCTGATAGGGATTTCCAATGCACCGTGTTTTTTACTACCTCTGTTACCTGTTTAGTTTCAGTGGATTCAGCATGTTTTACGTCTGATTCCACAATAATTTGTAGTTTGTCACTCATACTAATAGCATGCATTTCTATAGGGTTCTATTTGCAAAGTGGTTTTTCTCACAACATCTTTGTGAGGTAGTAAGTACCTGTAATCTTGTCAATGTTTTAAGAAACTGAGCTTTACAAAGTTTAATTAACTTGGGCAGCTAGGTAGTGCAGTGGATAGAGCACTGAGTCTGGAGGAAGGAAGATCAGATTTCAGATCTGGCTTCAGATACCTAGTAGCAGAATGAACTAAAGGTAAATCCTTTAACCAAAATTGGTTCCATTTATTTTATCTGTGCAATGGGGATTACAATTGCACCTACCTACTCCTCTCTGAATTGATGTGAGGATACAGTGAGATCATTTTGTAAAGTACATAGTATAGTGCCTAGCACATAGTAAGTGCTATATAAATGTCAGTTTTCATTGTCACCAATATTATTGATTTTACCATGGGCACATATCTACTAAATGCCTCAAGCCTCACTTAAAATTTTTGCCTCTGAGTCCATCATTCTTTCCATTGTAACACATAGCTGACCAGTCTAGGTCTCATCCCATCATCATTATCCACAGTGAGCAAAGGGATAAAGAACTTTTACCATTAGAGAAAACTTCTCTCAAAATCCCAGTGAAATTAATAAGAACAATAGAGAGAGCTATCCTAAACTGCCTTTAGCTTATCTTTATTTGCAATACCGCCTTTTGCTCCCCTGGGGTAAACCCGCTATAGACAAAGGAGTACCAAAATCAGTTGAATTGTCCAGTATATTTTGAACAGCTGGGGAAATTAATTCAAATAACTCAAAGCACTGAATACTTAACTTTTTTTTGGATATAACTTACACAATAACTCTCTAGAACTAGACTTTTCCAAATGGAAATGTGTGGCTGAAATATGTGAATATTAGAATATTGCAGGTGTGGAGAATCAACATCATGGGAACCTTCTCAATCCAAGGGATCACTATTAGTAGATGTGTGCTATGGTTCCTTTAGGTAGTGGTGTTGAACTCAAAGACAAAGGGGTGGGGTATTAACTCACACATAATAATCGCCTTGGGTCCCATAATGAATTAGATTTAAAATGTGGTATTATCTATCTTTTTTTTTGTTCACTATTTCCCACTTGCATTTTAATCTGATTCCCACTTACAGAGAGTGCAGTAGGCTACATATTTAATGGGCAGAGTGTTTGTCTTCTCTGTATAAAGACATAGAAATTAGGTGACTTGTACAAGGTTGTAGAGCTGGTCTATGCTGGAAGTGAGATCTGAACTCAGGGGTCTACCTAACTTTCCATTACATTAAATTGCTACATTGATATGTAAAGATATAACAATGGTGTTTCACTTCTGGCATGGTGTATATACAGTGCAGGTAGTATGTAAGGCTTCCTAGAAAGTGCACTGAATTCAGAATCAAGAAATCTACATTCAAATACAAATTATTCCACTTCAGGAAGTAGACACTCAGTCTCCATTTTATCTACAAAAGGAGAGGGTTAGACTTGATGATCTTTTCATTCCCTTTAGCTCTAAATCCTATAGTTAGTGACATGAATATAATTCTTGATACACAGGAATGAATGCTAGGTGGCCAGTGAATAGAATGCCAGCCCTAGAGTTAGGAAGACATCTTCCCAAGTTCAAATCCAGTCTCAGATGCTTAGTAGCTATGTGACCCTAAGCAAGTAATTTAACCCAATTTGCCTCAGTTTCCTCACCTGTAAAATAAGCTAGAGAAGAAAATGGCAAATCACTCCAGTAACTTTGCTGAGAAAACCTCAAATTGGGGTCATGAAGAATCAGATAGAATTGAAAAGAACTGAACAACCACAAAAACATTGTAGGCACTATCCCAAACATGGTGAAATCTAAAATGTGACAGACCCTGCCCTTAAAAAATTTACATTGTAATTCAAGGAGAAAACATATAGCTGAAGAACACAATATCTGGGACCTCACAGGTATAATGAGCTGAACCCAGCAAGTGGTCAGTTGACACGCCCTTTCAAATCAAGCAAGTAAGCTCCTACTAATAAATACCAGGCTAAGTACTTAAGTTTTAGGTATCAGAGTTACAAAAACAATTAGACACACAATATACACAGAAACAGGTATATGCAAAACCCATATCAAGGTATATAGATGTAAATATATAATAAATATTTCAGACTCCTTTGGCAGAATAAAAATTATTAAAATGAGATCTTTCATTTCTCAGAGTGGTCCTGAATTTGAACTTGAAACAATAATCTTAGCTGTTTTTTTCTTAGAATAATAGCCAGTGAAGTCATAATTGCTTATTAACCACCTACTATGTGCCAGGCACTGTGTTAAGCACAGGGAGCTATTTGATTTAACAGTTTCTACCTGTGAGGAATGCGAGTATCTACTGTGTAAGTTATTTAAACCAGTATCCAACTGCTGCTTGAGATACTACATGGAGGCCTTATTTTACACTAGGCTAATATTGGAACAATTAATATAAAAGAGCCAAATGTAAAGACTCAATAAAAAGAGGAACTTCTGAGTTAATACTCTCTGTACTTGCATACTTCTGTCCATTTTCTTTTTTTTGGTTAGGAGAAATTAAATAATTAAGAAAAGAGGTCAAATTATACCATAAGCACTCTTTATCTCATAATATATTAGGACCAAAAAACCTCAACTTTTCTTCCTAAAAAAAAAAAAAAAGATTTTTTTGTGTTATCAGTTTGGGTTTGGTTTTTTTTTTTTGGTTTTTTTTTTTTTGGTTGCTCTCGGTTGTCCGTTAAGATTTTTCAACAGCTTCCTTCAGATGCTTTCTGAGAGATCATCATTACCCCATAGGCACACCTTAAAATGCTCGACTCCTCATTTCTAGTATATTTGTTTAATGTTCATCCTGCAGAGTGGTTTAATGAGAAGGGACAGGGGAGGGGGTGTTCTCTGAACGGTATAAATCTGTACCAAACTAATGTAATTGAGTTTAACAGCAAGAATAAAGCCATATTTCTACAGTATATAAAAAAAAGCTATTTTAAAAGAGCAAGTTCTTCCTGCAGCCACTCACTTTTCACATAAGTTGCATCAGGGGATCTGGTAGGAAGGAAACATTTTTATTAATTTTTCCCTTATCTGCAAGAAGAATGTTGATTTTTTCATTTATGTTCCTTGCCTGCAGGTAACAGACCAGAGAATCATATAGTAGAAATTTTTCCTTTTGATTAATTTCTTTCCATGTGTTACGTTATTTCTTATATATAATTGATTTTGGGCTTTGCTGGTAGCTGTACATCTTTTTTATATCTGCACCTACTGCTGTCCTTCAATCAAGAAAGTTGAAGGAAATTACCTGAATTTTGTTAAGTTTATTAAAAAGAGCTCTGTGAATATTTAAATTGAGTTTTGAAATGCTAATGCAAAGAAGATATTAGAGAAATTTAATGATGGGTTCAAGTTGACCCACATGCTATTATGAAAGGGGTCAAATTTTATTCAAATTGTTTCTTTACAGTTAAAAAAAATGAACCCTTTGATTCTGTAGAAGTAGATTAATATTCTTTGCTATTAGGTCTTTTGCTACTTTGGTAGATGACGGCATAAGCTCAGTTCGTATTTCAACTCTTCTTCAACATGTTCAAATTTTTAACTTTCAACTCTACTGTTCTTTTCTCTTGGAAAATTAGAAGAGACCTCAATTATACAGTGGAAAAGACACTGGAATTAGAGTCAGATAACCTGGGTTCAAGTCCAATATCAGTCATTTATTTACCACCTGTGTATTCATGGATAAATCACATTATTTCTTTGAATCTCAATTCTTCAACTACGAAATGGGGAAAATAATGTTGCCACTTGCTTTTTAAAGCTATTTTGAAAAAAAGTCCTTTGTTCATTACAAAATATGCAATACATTTAAGCTATTAATCAAAGAAATGAGAGAATAATCGCATTCCTCATCATATAGGTAGTGTTATAAACAGCAAATAATCATACCCCATACAAAAAGCATTTGTCTGCCATTTGTCTGTATATCCAGTGCCTAGCCCAATTCATGACATACAGTAGGCACTTAACAAATACTTGCTGATTAATTTGATTAAATTTCTAAAAATAAAACAAGAAACGGGAATAAAGATCCTCTCATGTCTGTCAGATGATCCAACCATTAACTAACACCGATTGCACTGGTCTTTCAAAAAGCTGGCAGAATTGTCCATGTTTCAGTATTTAAAAATTGATTTTTAAAGTTATTTCCATTTTACTGGATCTTGGTCATAACAATATAATTTCCAAGTGGTAACAAATTTTTGTTGGTGAAGTCAACAATTAACGACGTAGATTTTTCTAGACAAAAAGTACCAAAGCCTTCTGAGTGAAGAAATTTCAAGAGATCAAAGAATGGTAACAACAATGACAACAAAAAAAAATGTCAAATGAAAGAAAGCTCATGATCAAATTTCTTGTAAATGAATGAAATATTTCAATCAACCATTGGATTGACTTTGTGGAGAATTGGGAGAATGTGCCACCTATACGCTGTAACCTTAAGATTCCTTTGTTTTTCCATTATTTGCCATGCAACCAGACTTTTTTTTTTATGTCTTATTTCATTTCCTACAATTAGAATGTGAGCTCATATGGATCAAGGAATATACAGCTTTTTCTCTTTATATCCATTGCTAGCATAGTGCTTAGTACATAGTAATCACTTAATATTGCTTATTCATTCATTAGGTGAAAAAAGGCAAACCTGGACCCATTTTCCCTGGAAAATCAAATAAGATGATCCATTGTGTGGTGAATAAAGAGGTGGCCTTGGCAGTATGAAGAACTGGGTTCCAGCCCTACTTCTTGACACATATGAACTCTGTAATGCTGTCACTTAATTTCTCAGTGCACTAAGCAACTGCCTGCAACAAAAAGTTGCAGAAAATGTGCCAATTCACATCGTACAGGAAGTTCCTAATGGGGACTTCCCCACATCAATGAAAGCATTTGTCCAGGCCTTAAACCTAATAAATGGATTATCGTAATTGATTCTTCCATTAGAAAACAGATCCCACAGTAGTTTCTCTAACATATTTCATGGAGTTTGTCCACAGATGGCTCCCAGGCTGGTCACTGAAACATCAAATTTAGATATGGATACAAAACACTTATGTTCACAATATGCAAAAATTAATAACATTTTCATTTTTACAAAGGCATTTTACATTAATAGTACAAGAAAAGCATGCTATTTTATATAGTATTTTTCAAAAAAGAAATCCCAAAGGAATATCTTTTACATCTTGAAAATGAAAACAAAAATCATAAAAAAAAAAACAGAAGGGGAATTTTTTTCAAAGATACTCAAAAACAAATGGAGAGTCAATGAGGTGACAGGAAAAAAAAGAATATACAGCTACTCTGAACTTCACACAAGAAAATAAGTGTTTTTTTTCCATATCAGGAATAAAAGACAATGACTTTATAGTGTGAGTATTATTTTAAAAGACTGGCTAAACAATGAACACTAAACAAAAAAGCTCTCATGATCAACTCTGCCTAAGTGGTTTCCTATCCAATCATAAAGAAGGACTGATAAACAACAGTACGAAAATTTTTGAATAAATAAAATCAGGACTCATTTCTTAACCTTATGTGAAATAATCAAAATTGCAACACAATGCTAAGATTTAAGATCACAGGTGAGTGAGTTCAAATGTTTTGAGAGTTACTTTCAAAAAAAAGAAAGAAAGAAAGAAAAAGTTTCTTCTCGGCTTTTCAAACTTAGATACTCTAAATCTGACTTCTTTACTTGTCAGAAAGCTCTCCTAAAACCTGAAATAACCACCTACACTTCGCTGTCTGTCACTTTCAGGCTTTAGCTTTTCAACAGGTCTTCTGGTAAAGCCTGTTTTGCTTATTAGTTCCAACCTGCCAGATCTCCCCCTATATCATTACAGGGTACCACAGCCCACCTGCTTTGCTGGGCTGTGAATGTCATACTTGATGGAAGTCATTGAGGTACTATGTCTTCCTATTCAATGTCTACTACTTGTTGAAAATAGCAATACATTACCTCTCGAAACACGAAGAAATGCCATGAACACAGAAAGACAGCCCTGCTCCAATCACCTACCATTACTGGTGTCCAGCATGTAAACTGACATTCCTCAGTGCCACCATGCTATTCTCAGGACCTTCAATAATCATGACTTAATTCTTGGCATATTAAAAAATAAATACAATATTTCAACTTCACTGCACTACGGGATATTTGCTGTTCTCTTTACGAGACAACCTATCTCCTACCTGTGTACCCCTATTCAAGCAATCACTTCATGTCCAGAATGTTCTACTCACTTCTTTCTCCTAGAATGCCTCTAAATCCATTCAAAGGATGCTCAAATTCCAGGTCCTTTATAGCAATGGCACTCCTATACTATCATCCTTATTTCCTGTGCAAAATAATTCTGTATTTATTTTGTATGGGGAATAGAGACTGAATTCATGATTTCATTGGCATAAGATACTTTCAGATGAGAAAACACCCTACCAATGCAATTGTCATTTTCTTTCTGAAATGTAAAGTTTAATAAGTTGCCTAGAGCACTGAGAGGTGAAAGGATTTATACAAAGTCACACAGCAAGTATATGTCAGTCAGAGAACCCATGTTTTGCTGTCTCCAAGGTCAGCTCTCTATACACTATGCCACACTACCACTGTGTTTACTTTGTGTGTGTATGTGTATATGTATAGTATATGTACATAGACATATATACACAAAAATTGATACATGCTTATCAAATAGACTTGAATTTAAAGTGATCTACATGCCTTTGTGATGAATGAATAATTGATAAATGATTTTTTTGTATCCTAAAGTGGTTTTTGACCTACTAGCCCACCGCCATGAATCTTGAAATTGGTCATCTGTCCATATAGTCTAAGAGTCTTTGCGGGGCTGGGGAGAAATAAAGTAGTGAGATCATTGCTACAGATCTCACAGCCAGCATGATTCCTCTGCACTAGGATAGAAAGTTAAAGGAGAAGGTGCTTTACTTTTCCAATTAGAACCCCAAATTCACTTCGTGTGTCCAAAAGAACCAGGAACTTTAATGGATGGCAAAGGCATCCAATGTTCTCCTTCACACATCCTATCAACCTTTTACAAACTCAGACTTGGGAGAGCTGTGCAGTTCATCACAGAAGCCAGGGAGTTCATCACTGATTGGGACAATATCATCTTTAGCCCAGATAAGCTTCTCTCAAAAACTGCATGTCTTAGCAGTACCAGTACCTTAAATCACACAGTCAAGGTGAGGGCCGCTACTGCAATCTGTTCCACTTTTCATAAATAGGTGTGGCCCTCCTACTGCTGGCACAGTGCCCATTTGGCCCTTCTTTTGGGTTTGACACAGTAAATAATGATGAATTATCTGTGAGCCTGTACAGTCCTGCACACATTTTCATTCACACAAGGAGGGGAGGAGTTAACCCCACACAAAACAGGGCATTGTTGTTTATCTTGCTTCTTTGTGGGAATGAAGACTTTGTAAGAATTTGCCTAATTTCACAGGTGCTTGTCCAATTTTCCAAATTTCCAACCCGGCATAGAGGCAGCTCTCCACTTCTCAAATCTCCAAACATTAACAGTTGAAAAATGCTGACAGGATGAGGAGGAGCTGGGAGAGTGGAATGAAAAACAAACCAAAAAAAAAAGCACCTGCTCACCCCCAACCCCCTTAATTGCAAGATGCCTTGGGATACATATCAAACAGGCACTTTATAACAAGTGTTATATGTTGTCATTAAACTGCCATAAAGGTCTGTCAATTCAGTACTTGAGGACATCTCAAGAGGCCCCAGAAAGCAGTTTCCTATAAAACATATCTTCAGAAAGACTTTTACTTTATACTAGCGCATTAAAAGCCTGTCGAAAGACACAGAAGCACTCGATATGGCTATATTTTTTAAGAAGCACACTTGCCCTCCTGAGAATTCCATGAGCAGGTAGGGTGCCAGCAATAACAAAGCAAGGTTTATCCACAGTGTTCCAGCAGTCACAACCTGAAGGAAGAATCTAAGGGTTCCCTTAAAAAGAAAATATTCTCAGCCTTTGTGGACAAAGCCCATACAGAATAAAAGCAAACACCTTTACAGTCAGAAGTTGTAGGGTCAGGCAAAAGGCGGAGAGCTCAAATAAATGAACTCTCCTCTTGTGGCACACAGCTACCAAGCCTTTGCATCCATAAACCCTTCACCCTACCTCCAGAAGACATGCACCCAGTCTAAAGTTGGCAATAAATACATTGGTGATCATATGTGGGAAGGTAAACATGGTTAGTGGCTTCTGCCTTAATGAATGAAAGTCAATTTCTCTTTTTAAAAAATGCAACTCTAAAATGCATGTGTTGTACCCATCAAAAGCAGAAGTGAAAGTAGGTGCCCACTGTTTGAAGAACACATTTTAATACAGGGGTCATTGATCAAGTCTAATAGGGGGCTGATATCAAATACCTAGCTACAATGCACAATGTTACTTAGTGAATTAGAGAGTACACAAAACATATTAGAATAAAATATCAATTCTTCTATATGACATTTAAAGCTTTTCTGAATCTGGCTGCAAGCATTCTCATATTTCTCATCTTCATATATTCGGGATTTAAGCCAGATTAGTCAATGAGTCATTTCCAAACTCAGCGCTCCATACTCCATTCTCCATGGTTTCTTCCTTTTCTTTTTCTCACCTTCTACTCTTAAAAATCCTCTTTGCCTTCAGAGATCAGCACAGATGTCTTTTTCTTTAAAGACTTTTGGATCACCTCCAGCGGCTGGTGCTCTCTTTCTCTCCTAACATCATTGTTTTGTATTTATTTATCTCTCCACATGCAGTAACCCCTGTGATCACTGTCTTTTTATCTCTAGGGTGTAGAATTTTGTCTTGAGGATATGTTATCTTTGATATCACATGAGAGACAGGTGTACGTTATGGATACCCCTTAAAAGCTTCTCTAGGTTGTGGGAGGAAGGTTGAAGTTGAGAAAGAAGGCTTTGGAAGTGACTTACAAATCTGTGTTCAATTAAACTATAAAGTGAGGCCTGGAAAGGCAAATCGTAAGGGAGAAAAAGGTAGGCAAGGAACCATTATGTTAAAATATGAATAGTTCTTATTTTAATGGTATATGAAATTGTTTCTATTTTAATAGACTATTCAAAATGACCATTGAGTAACTTTTCACTGTTTCTCATCATTCTTGCCTTTGTCCCCAACCTTTCAAATCCTTACAGTATCTCATGGATCAGCTTTAAGGAACCATTTGTATATTGTCTTCATTTGTCTCTGAGGTGATACTTCAGGTAGCACAGATCCTCGAGAACAGACTTCTTTTTCTGAGAGCAGCATAAGAGTACTGACAGTTCTTTCAGGTCTGCACTGTGCTAATGACTGAAAAAAGTAGGATATTCCTCAAACTTCAAACACCAATGGAGCTAGATCTCAATTCATTGGCTTCCTTCAAGTCTCAACTCAAATGTCACCTTTTTCAAGAGTTCTTTACCAGTTGCTTTCTCCTACACTTCCCCCATGCTATTACCTATCATTTATGCTCCCATTTCTCTCTTGTATGAATATTGTGGTTCGAATTTTATATTTCCAATTGGCATGTGAGCTAATCGAGTGACAGGACCATTTTCCCCCTTTCTATGTCTTCCCAGCACTTAGTACCTTCCCTACATATTTTCGTTATTGTTACTCAGTCATTTCACTTGCATCTTGCCCAATTTGGGGCTTTCCTGGCAAAGATACTGGAATGGTTTGGCATTTTCTTCTCCAGTTCTTTTACAAAAGAGGAAACTGAAGCAAAATGGGTTAACTGCCTTGGCTAGGGTCACACAGTTAGTGTCTGTGTCTGGATCTGAACTCATGAAGATGATTCTTTCTAATTCCAATACCAGCACGCTATGCCCTGCACCTCGTAGCTTCTTTCTCTACACATAGTAAGCATGTAATAAATCACTTAAAAAGCAAATAGGTGGAGCAGTAGATAGAGCACAGGGCCTGGAGTCAGGAAGATGAGAGCTCAAATTTAGTCTCAGAGACTTGAGAGGTATTAATGTCATGCTATTGATTATATTACTCCTACTTTTCTACTTTGTTTTGCTTCCCAAAGCTATATCCTCAGACTAGTTCTCTATGGTCTGTATTCTAAGTATTCTGGAGAAGAAAAGAAGGGGACACAGCCTATGTCATTCATGTGGAAAATGATGGGCCAAAGGATGAGAGAACATTCTCTCCAACATGAGCCAGTCCATGGGTTCAATAGAGCTATCTTTATGAGATAATGAAAATTTGCTTTCTCATTCTGGGGTCAGGAAATTGAGCTCATGAATCAGTATTTCCCATCCTTTGCTTCATTTCTGCAGTTTCAATGGACAAAAATGTTTGTCTTCCATTTAAAAAAAAAATCTATTGCATTATGCATCACCTATAATTTTAACCCGTTGTCATTTTACATGTCACAAACTTCTCTGAGTAGCTGGAAGATTTTGGAGCTCCTACATAAAGTACAAAGGAAAAAGAACATGGGAGAATTTCACCTCCAACTTAATGCTGAGAACTTCTTGGAGTTGCAACTGATATAAAGATTGGGGAGTTACTCTAGGCTTTAGGAACTGAATTCCACTTCTAAAGAATGATACTTCTTCAACTAAAATAGAAACATTATTCATGCATTCCTTAGAGGGTGAGTGTAGCACATTTTAAGGACTTGGTGGGAGCCGAAGAAATGAATTCTCAATGAATACTCAGAACCCTAGAAATTTTCTCAGAATTTTCCAAGTCTCTTTAGTAGCTACATAAGGAATTCCCACAAAATAGAACTAAAGCAACACAGGGTTCAAATCCCTCAATAATATAGACGATTACAAAGATGTGGGTTTAGAATGCCAGGCTATTAATATGTCATTTCATTTTATTGTGTCTTCCTCTACAGTCATCACCTACTCTCACTCTCTACAAACATTTTAAATCCCTCCCTTCTAACCTGTTGCTCAAAATGCACCACGTACTGGGAAATCAAATAAGCAAATTTCTGAGAATTAGGTGTCAAACTACAGTAAACAGGTTGAGTTAGGAGGTTCCTTTTGATCCACCAAGAGAGTGAACTAATAGTTAATAAATTAGCATATTAAGAAGGTTTTTTTGTTTGCTTTTTAAAAAGAAATTAGTACTCTGTGAATTAAAAACAAAAACATTCAAGAAATAATTTAAATTAAAATTAAAATAGCTTATACTCAAAATAAAGTATGTACTTAACAATCCCTCATTTACACTAACATCTGATTTATTTAACTTTAAGATTTAAGTAAGATTTCTTAAACAAGTGAATTTTTCAAGTAACTGCTACTTTAAACATTATATTTTTAAAATTGATTATTTTTTTTTTAAATTATGATCTTTTCAATGGATCTCTACCTAGAATGAATTTACAAATTCAACTAGGTTCTTCAGAGAAAAAAAAAGTATTATATGCACACACACACACACATACAATTTAACCTTTAGTTTATAATATAGTAGGGAATAAAGTTATTCTGTTAACTATATAAATTTTGGAATTTCAATAAGTCTTAATTTTTTAATCTGTAAAATTAAGGATGTTTCCTCTCTAAAGTTCTTTCCAATCCTAACACATATTCTTACTGATTTAGAGTTAGCATAAACATTTAAAGCATCTCTCATGGTTTGAGTCTTGAGAGAGCCAGTTAACATTAGGCACTATGTTAAGAACTGGAGATAGGAAGAAAAAAGCAAAAATAAAAAACAAACAAACAAAACACACTGATCCCAAGGGTTCATACCTTAAGGAAAGGCTGCTAGGAACTAGGTGGGGCTTCTTCCATCTGCACAGGAAGTCTATTTCTTCCTGTTGCCATTTCATGGTAGCCAGTCTCCTGAAGCAAAAAGACTCCAGCACCCTGAGCCTTTCATCTCCTGCTCTGCACAGTATATTCCCTGAGGAAAAGTTGATTTCTTCAGAGAACTGGACCAGGCATCTTCCATTGTATGCAAAGCAACTACTTTTATCTGTACCAGCACAAGACATTTTCTACCTCCTGTTCCATTCCCACTCCAATGTCCCAAGTGTGATGAACCTCCAGTGCAAAGAAAAGTAACCTCCTCTCTGACTTCAGATCTCCCATCTTTTAGGGGCACCTGTCTTTGGGGCATACAGAAATGGCACCCTGTACTCAATGATGAACATTTTCATACCTGGTCATACCCTTCACATACTATAGATCATCATCCAAATCTTATTCTGCACTCCCTACCATTCAATTTCTTATTCCCATTCCCTCCTACACAAAAGTTTCATCCTAACTCCACTCAGCCCTTCCATTGTGCCCTCTGAAATGCCTGTTCCATAGGCAAGAAATGTCCCTTCATCTTAAATCTATTCTTCTCCTACTCTTTGCACATCCTAGTTCTTGTTGAAATCTGGTTGCCCACTGATAACACAACCTCCCTGGTCACCCTTTTCTATACTGGCTGTACTTTCACTCATTCTCTTTGGTTAGCTGGTCAAAGCAGAGAAATTAGAATCCTCTTTGCTTTCCACTGCTACTTCCAGGTTCTCCCCCTTCCTCCATCACACAGTAATCACTTTTCCTCTGAAGTCCATGTTATTCATGCTACCATCTAATCAAAATTCTTCTGAATGTTGTCTACAGACCCATGGATAATTCCCCTTCCTTTCTCAATGAATTCAATACCTTGATTATAATTTTTCTCTCCTCCCCAACTCATGCCCTTCTACTAAGAGATTTCAGAATATATACTGTTTCTCCCTCAAATAATCTAACCACTCAGTTCCTCAATTTCCTCTCCTCCCATGAGTTATTCCTCAACATCACCTGAGTCACATACCAGGATGGTTATATACTCAGTCTTGCCATGATCTACAAATGTATCACTCCCCTGTTTAGGAATTCTGAAATTCCCTTACCAAATCTTAATCTATTGGCTTTTCACTTTGTCCTCTGCCTTCCATTACATAATCCTATTTTCATCAATACTTTGACCTCCATTCCCTTTATCCTTTGCTTCTGTCCCAGGACATCTCTCCTACACTAACCTCTTCTCTTCTACACTCTCTCCTCTTCTCCCCATTTTGCCTCCTTAGTGAACCAATTCATCTCTACACTGTCTTCCTCTCAGGAGTCCTTTAGCACCCTTATCATACTGCTGATTGTACACCTCAGCCTTCAATCACTCCCAGCATTTATCACCTTCACACCTACAAACTTGCTGCTGGAAAAAAATCAGGTAAATGTTCTGCCTGGGTTCACTACAAATTTGTAACATAACTTCAAAGGAGCCCTCCCTGATGTCTTATCAATTTATTATCCCACTCTCCACAATAGCTCTCTGCAATGGTAATTTAAATGGGAAAAATCTTTCCCATTCATTAATAGGCCCATATGACCTGCCTGGGTCACATGGAAGTCTGAGTCCCAGGGAGCCTGTGGTAGGAGGATCTTGCTGAAAGATGGAACACAAAGAGGAGGAGCTAGAGCAGAGCTGAGAGGAAATTTAGTCATGAGGCTAGTAAGAGCTAGAAAGGATACAGGCTGCTGGCTAGTGTAAGTGAAAGAACTTGTTTGTGATTTGTTTAATGGAGCTCATTTGTGGGAAACCCAGCAGGGGGAAGGTTTGGGGATGATGTTGCCCTCTGCGTTGTTATTGTGTATAGATTGTTGTTACTATGATAGATTTGGCTTTCTGGTGTCTGAATAAATATTTTGGCTCTGTCTTTCACATGGACAGTCTGTTATAAATCATGATTCAGAATTGTGCTGAGATATTCATGGCCACTGTAGGCGCTGTGAATATCACATTGGTGCTACACTTTTCCAAGCCATTTTATTTCTCCTTAAAGCTCCCATGGGATCCCTCTCCCCTTACTCTATTAGCTGAGAACTTTGTCTCATATTTTACAGAAAAAAATTAAGGTCATTCACCATGAATTCTTTCCTCTCCCCTCTTTCTTATTTCCTATCACTCAGATGCCTTCTACCATTTCTGACTTTCTTCTGAACAATCTGTCTTCCAAACTAAGCACTCAGTAGAAACTCCTCTTTCCAAAGTTACTTATAGTCTTTTAGTCCCCAGATCCAAGGAATATTTCTCCATCTTCCTTCAACTTGACCTCTCTGAAGGCTTTGACAATGTTAATCACTCTCTCCTGCTTGATACTCTCTTCTTTCTAGGTTTTTGGGAAACCAATTTTTCCTGGTTTTCTTCCTACCTGACTGTTCCTTCTTTGTCTCCTTTGTTGGATCTTTCTCCAGATTAGGCCTTCTAATTGTAGGTGTCCCTCAGAGTTCTGTTCTGAGTCTGTTTCTCTCCTTCTTCTGATGAGATCACTTGGTGATTGTCTCTGATTGTTTTTCAGACATCTTGGACTGGCTATTCAATAGGGGAACATCTGAACTTAACATGTCCACAACAGAACTCATTATCTTTCCCCCTAAACCCTCCCTACCTTCTACCTTCCTTATTACTATAAAGGACAGAAACATACTCATAATCTAGGGAATCATCCTGGATTCCTCACTATCTCTCACTCCCCATATCCAAACTACTGCCAAGACCTGTTCATTTCCCTTTTGCAATGTCTCATGAATATGCTTCCTTGTCTTCTCTGACACTGCCACCACTCTAGTGAAGGCCTTCATCTCTTCATGCCTTGATCACTGCAGTAGCCTGCTGGTGGGCCTTTCTCCTCACTCCAGTTCGTTCTCAATTTACTCACTAAAATAATTTTTCCCCCAATGCTTGGGGCCAATCATATTACTTCTCCCCTCGCTCAACAAATCCCAATGCTTCCTATTGCCTTTGGGAGTAAATATGAAATGCTCTGTTTGGCATTCAAAGTTCTCCATAGTCTAGCTTCCTCTTATCTTTCCAATCTTCTTACACCTTACTCCTCAGTGTGTATTCTTTGATCCACTGGTGCTAGCTTCTTGTCTGTTCCTTGGACTAGGCACTCTGTCTCTCAGATCTAAACATTTTCTCTGGCTGTCTTCCAGGTCTGGAATACTCTCCCTTCTCAACTTCATCTACTGACTTCTTAGGCTTATTTTGATACCCAAATAAAATCCCACCTTCTACAAGAAGCCTTCCCCAAGGCTTCTTTATTCTACTGCCTTCCCTTGGTTAATTATCTCTTATCTATCCTGCATATGGCTTACTTTCCGTATATTTGTTTGCTTCTTGTCTCTCCCATTAGACTATAAGCTCCTTTAGAAAAGGGACTGTCTTTTTCCTCTTTTTGAATACCTAAAGCTTAGTATAGTATCTATGGCACACAGTAGGCCATATTAAAAATAAATATTTATTGACTGAAGGAGCTTACATTACAAAGGGAGAGAAAGCATATATGTAAAAAATGGATTGATTTAGCACATCACATTTGAAAAATCTTCCATCACTCAGGTATAAAGAAAAGTTTGTACTATAAGGACTTATGGGGGGGGTAAGAACTGGAGAGTAGCCTTCTCCAATTCTCGTTTGCTTACATTTCTAAATGATCCACAAGCTAGGGAATTCATCCTTTGAAATTCTATATGTATCATAAGGTCTACTCCCCTTTTAATTGTGTCAAGTCTGGCTATAACAGGCAATACAGTGACCTAAGGGGCTCTTCTATAAATAAAATGCATGAACAGTCAAACACATACACTGCATCATTTATTTTGACTGCTCAGAGGTCTTTGTGCTTATTGCTGTGTTCTTAACTATAATAATTGACGTTTACAGAGAAGTCACATCAGAGCAAATTGTATGTTATTGCACATGAGTTTTCCTATATGTAATAATGAAGCTTAACATCCTTTCTCCCCCTTTCTGCCTCTCTGCTATGATCTCTGAAGAAGAAAAATGAGGCCATACAGGACTGAGAACCATTTTGCATTTTTAATAAAAATCAGAATTACAAAGCAAAGGGCAATGGAAAGGTACATAGTAAGTATAATCAGAAAAATGGGTCAATTTGTTCAAATAACAGCAATGAGAAATGACAAATAGATTACCTAAGTGATACACTGGAAGCCCTGGGATATTAAAGAAGTCAGAAGGTCTTGAGCTAGTCTTTTTTTTTTTTGAGGGGGAAAAGAATTTTTAAAGGAAATTTATGGAAATATGTTTACAAGAATTGCACAGAATGACAAGGACATAGAGGGCCTGTGATCTGCATTGCTAGGAGGTATATGCCTACAGATGAAATCATTGATCCAGCAAAATTTCAGTGTTTGTTATTGAGTTATCTATGGGAGCACTTTGAATGCAGTTACTTGAATCTGACATCCCTCAAGAATATTTGTTAGTTTGCTTAGCATAACACTGTCATTTACATCCATTAAATTTCATTTCTTCATGCTGTGTGTTCACAGACAGTGAAACGGCATTAGCTAATTTCTTCTTTCTTTGATATATTAGGCTTAATGGCTATAGTTATTGGTAAGAAGGAAAAACACAGAATCTGTTTTCTCAGGAGAGAAGGGACCTCTCACCTCGTATGCCATTGTGTCAGCAAATCATGAGTTAGAATCTGCTGTGTGGCGTGGTATTTCAGAGAGGACCCACAGCTTTGACACATTAGTATCAGAGAAAAACATCAATACTTATGGATTGGTAATACTGATGATATGAGTCTCAGTAATTTCATGTACTTTCAAGAACTAACTCTGCTAAGTAGCCCTATTGAATATGTGTAACAACTGCTTTTAATATAAGAACAGATTTAAGAGGAAAGCATATCATACTACAGTAACATATTAATATTAATATTAATTTACATATTAATAATGATGATCATAAGCAATATACTGAAAAACATTAAAAAACTTGCTATACAGCTCATTGGAAGACATATAATTGCATTGTCTATAGCAATAAAAATTATTTGTTAAACAATTAGCAATTTTAAGATGGCATTTTACATACTTTTAGATGTGGTAGTGCCATTGAAATCATATGAGGGCAAACTTTTCTGAGTTTTATTGCATTTGAAATTTTCCTTTCACAAATGATAACCTTTTTGTAGACTCAGTAACTACAACTCCATTAATTTGTAGCACTATATAACTAAGATGGTTCATTTTCACCCGTATTTTAGTTATCCATACTAGAACACAGGATAATAGATTTAGAGTTTAGTCAACTCCAGCTTTTTCATTTTACAGATAAGGAAATAGAGGCACACACAATTTTAGTAACTTGTTCATGGTAACATGTCTGCCAAGTGTTTGGGTCAGACTTTGAATCTGGATCCAAGTTCAATGCAATATCCACCATGGCATATCACATCATGGTTACTGGAATAGGGGAGATCTCTAAGAAGGAGGACCATTGAGATGTTATCATGCAACACAAATATAATCTCAAAGAAAGGAGACATCAGAGCAGCAATCTCAATAACCGGGGACTGGTGGCATTTTTGTTCATAGCATAAAGTACTGAAACAATTCATTATTTTGTATTTCATCTGCATTACTTCCCAAGTAATTTGTAATTAACCCAACATTTATGTTTAATCATCATAATTTCAACGGAAAACTACCTTGTTCTAATGTCACAAGCAACATTTAATTGCAGCATAATTAATAATACAAATTATTGAACAGAAGGTAGCTTAGAAATTTTCTTTTTGTAACAAGAGAACATGAGTATATTTCATATTCTTAACACCCCTGAAACAGGATAACAAATTTCTAGTTCTGTCAACTATTAAAAAAAAATTCTGCTGCTGCCAATGAGAAACCTTTTTTTGTTGCCCTGACACAACATGTAACAAAAGAAAGTGATATGTATGCTAACACGATACTTGTAACTTCATCAAATTAGCTGCATTAGAGATATGAGATAGCCAGCACATCTCATTTCAAGTTTATAAGGAAAATGACTACCTGATTTATTTTATAAAATGAACCTGCAGCTCCCTCTTCGTCTCACATAAAACTTCAAACATGACATTCACATATATCCTTTTTTAAAAACCACATGAGAATTTAACTTTAGCTCACGGTACAATATCCAGAATTAATTCAGATCACTTACAAAAATCATCTATCACAATCAGGCAAAAGAATCTTGAGCTCAATAACCTATATTCCCAACAAAAGGAAACTATTAAAAATCTAAAGGAGACTGAGAATCATCTTCAACAATAACAACAAAAAAAACAGCAGCACAACACTTTATTCAATGTCTAGCTAGTCTTTTTTTTCCCCATCTTGGGTCAGCCTAGCCTGGGTAATGGTAAGAATACAATACTTTCAGACATTAGGAAATTTGTTGTTATTCAGTCATTTTCAGTAGTCTGACTCCATGACTCCATTTGGGTTTTATTTGGCAAAAATACTAGAGTAGTTTGCTGCTTTCTTCTCCAGCTCATTTGACAGATGAGGAACTGGGGCAGACAGGGGTAAGTGACTTGCCCAGGGACACACAGCTAGTAAGTATCTGAGAGGCTGGATCTGAACTCATCTGAGTCATCATGACTCTTGGCTTGGCACTCTGTACACTGCACTACCTATCTGCCCTTGCAAAATGAACTAAATTCTTTCGAATGTTTGGGGTACATTTGTTGCAGCTTTTTTTGTTGTTGTTGTCCCTCTCCTTACCCTGCCTCTCCCTCACTGAAGCAATTTTTGCAATGGAATCTCAGAAAAAAAAATAGGATATATAAATAGGATCTTTGAAATGATTAGATTTTGAAGCTCTTTTATATCACTTGCAAGGAAACTCATTGGTCATAGACTGTTATAGAAGGGCTCTGTATTTGCAAAATTACTTAAAATTTATACTTCGGTTTACCCACATACACACAAAACAGAGATCTAATATACTAATAAAATTAGCCTTGATGTGTAAAAGGCTACATGGAAGATACATGGAAGAATAAAGATTTGAGCGTGGGAAAAGAGCTAGTAATATCCAGGGAGAAAAATATAAAAAATATTGAGATAGATGGATGAAAAATCCCCAGATAGCAATGGCTTACTGAGCTATAACTTTTGGATATTAGTCATTCTTAGGGGCCAAATGAAGGTTTTTATTGCTATGGGTCAATCAACTATAAGTATGCTAAGAATATCTAAATCTCCCATTCTCATTTACATGACTGCTTCTAGATATCAGAAAGTCAGAACTGCTCACAAAGAATGCACATGGAAACATTAAAGATAAACCTTTGTTCCATGAAGATTAAAATAAACTTCCCCTTTAGATAAAGGAGTCTCTCTCTCTCTCTCTTCTCCTTGGGAAACACTGAAAGGAAGAACAAAATTGGAAGCCCAAGAGGAATGAGCATAGACAGCAGTGGGGCAGCTCCTGGAGAGGGCCCATTTGGTCATGCCCTAGGGACATTCTTTGCTGCAACTCCTGTTTCTGTCTAGTGGAGATATGTAAGTCATTGTAATAGGCTGGACCAGACCCAGTGGAAACAAGCTAAAGTTGCTTTGCCTTCCTTACTGCTCTTTTATTTGTGATTTATATCAAATTACAAAGTTTCAGCCATAGATCCAAATGCCCAGGGATTCCAACGGATGGAAAAAACAAATCAGGGGACTTGCCGTGAACATAATTCTAAAATATCACAGGAGGATAACGGGAATTGGAACAAATAAAGGAGCCACCTGTTTTATGACTTCCAAATCCCCTTCATTCATGAGGATAAACTGTATTCAAACAAACAAACAAACAGAAAAACCTGAGAAGCATAGAAATGCAATAGTCAACAGAATATAAAAATACTCAGAAGACAACCTAAGTGAGGCCGCACCCTTTCCTAGGATTGCCTCAAGGATGGAAAAGGGCATGTTCCTCACTGTCTGCAAGACAAGAAAGCAGTGCCAAGTTCATGTTAATGGGAACTGTGTGGCCATAGCCCACACGTAGATAGATGTTCGAGGATCTTTCGGTTTGGGATTTATAGGCTTTTGCCAGACAGCATAATAATATGTATCCCAGAGGGGAACACCTTTGAGGTTTTAGAATGTTGCTTGAAATACCCAGACTCCCAGATAAACTATAGATTCAAAATAAGTAACTATCAATCCTTTGTGATCCAACCTAAATAAAAAAATTTAAATTTTATACAGAGGTCTCTCAGTCACCCTTTTAAATTAAATTCATCTTGGAGTGTGCCAGAAAGAGGAACATTCTGAACAAGGAAAAAAAATGATCTACTTCTCAAATGGATAAATAATTAGGACTAGCAGGATTGCCTTCACAGACAGGAAGTGGATCTATCAGAATGAAGTTACCAAATCAATGAAATGAATTGAAATTCAGAATATTGTCACAGAAACCTTTTCTATAGAATACAACCAGCAGAGTCCCTGGCACATTTCTGTCTGTTACACCATAACACAAGCTCTTTGGGAGAAGGCATTTCACTCAGTAAGTCATCAGAAATGATTTTGAACATATCAATATATGTGTATACATATTTAAGGAAGACGTAGAGAAAAAGTGGGAAGAATACTGAATTTTGTGTGTTGGAAGAACAATCTCCAGCAATTTTTCCAAAGGCTAATCTAGCTCATTCTTGTCCTATAATAAAATTATAATACCTATCATTTGCATAGCACCTTCTGTTTACCAGGGACCACACTAAGAACTTTACAAGTACTATCTTATCTGATCCTCACCACAACCCTGGAAGAGAGGGCTATTCTTATTCTCATTTTACATTTGAGGAAACTGAGGCAGAGAAGGGTTTTTAACTACCTTGTCCAGGGTCCTAGAGCTAGGAAGTATCTGAGGCCACATACAAACTCAGGTCTTCTGCACACCACGTCCGGTGCTCTAATTGTTGCACCACCTAGATGTCCTGATCATTTTGGGGCTCTGTGGTGCTGAGAAGTGATGTAGCCATAAAAGGTATGGATTCCAGACTATGTGATTGCTTTGATAATTCAAAATACCTGGGCCTTTACTTACATGGACATTCTCTTCACTGATAAAAATCACAGTCCAGCAATCCAACCAGGCCAGTAACATTTGCTCAATTTGCCTATTGTTGCTATATTAGATGACGCAAGTATGATCAAAATTATAGTAATAATAAACCAAACATAAACAAGAATGAGTCAGCCCCTGCCCGCAAGGGACTTCTACTATACTGGAAAAGTACAACAGGTAATCTTCCATAAAATAAGCATTTGATTTAATTAGAAGACAGAAGTCTGAACTCTATTTCTACTTAGGACCTGCATAACCTTGAAGAAACCATGTACCTTTCTATGGACCTCATGGAGGTCCTATAAGAATAAGACCACTAATGTCCCTTCCTGGTCTAAATCCCTCAACTTTATTCAATATTTAGCTACTTTCATGAATTTCTCTTCCTTCTCTTCCCTCTCTTCCAAAAACATAAAAACAAAAACAATTGTGACCTTTTAGCTGACCTTATGGTCTTTGGATTATATCATAAACTTTCACTCAAAGTGGTTCAAGTCTGGAGTGAACTGACAATGCTTATGGTACTATAGACACAGCCTTCATTTATCCCAGATGTACCTAACATTTTCTGGTGGCCATAACCCTTGGCTTTCAACAAACCTTTCCATATCTCCTATTTATTACTTATGAAAAAAATTCTAGAATTTATTATGTACATAGGAAGTAACTAGATGAATAACTTCAATAGAATAATATTACAATAACATATATTTTATAATAATAATACATCTATTTACCAAACATTTCACATACTCTTGAGATACCAATGGGGCATTCAGTTTGAAATGTCCAGAAGACAGTTGCTCGTGTTAGACTGGAGCTCAGAAGATTAAAAATAGATAAAGGAATCTGGGAATAATCTGGATAGAAATATCTAAACCCATGGGAACTCATGGTAGTATTGACAAAAAGCAACAGTAGAGATAGAACATTGCACAGAGGAAAAAGAAAACATGGCTTTGAGGGGACAGCTACAGTTTTGGGGCATGATATAAAGAACTAGAAAAAAAGACTAAAGAGTGGTATAAAGAGTGGTAAGAGATAAAAGAACCAGGAAGCTACAGTGTCCCAAAACACAGAGAGCAGAATGAATTCATGAGAAGTAAATGATCAATAATGTCAAATATTTCAGGAAGGTTACAAAAAAAAAGGATGAGTGAGAAAAGGTCATTAAATTTAGCAGTTAAGAAATTATTGGTAACTTTAGATAGATAGAGTCCTTTCAGTAGAATGATAAAGTCAGAAACCAGACTTCAGCAGGCTTGGAAAAGACCAAGAAGAATCATCAAATGTAAACATAATCTCAAGGAATTTAGTCTCAGAGGAGGAGAGATTAAAAAAAAAACAGCTTCAGGAAATAGTAAGACCAAAGGAGAAAGTTTTGTTGGGTTTTTTTTAGGGGGGGAGGAAACAGGAAGACATGGTCATGATTATATGTAGTAGGGAAGAAACCAGTGGATATAAAGGAATTTAGAGTTAGAGAGCATGGATGATAGTTGGAGGAAATCAGGAGAAGAGATCAAGTATACATGGAGAGAGGCCATGGCCTCGGCAAGGATAAGGTTCACCTTTTTATTTGAGGGGAAAGGGAGAGAATACTAAGGGAAGATTCTTAACGAGTTTGAATGAGGAGGAATGATAATAGCTCAAATTTATATGGCAATTTGTAATTTAAAAAATGCTTTGTCCACATTAACTCTTTGAGGTAAGCAGCATAAGTAATACTATTCCCATTTTACAGATGACGAAACAAACTCGAAGTTAAGTAACTTGCCCAAGGTTACACCAACAAGCTGCACAACAGCTGGAACTCAAAATCAGGTCTCCTGATTCTAAGTTCCATGCT
>CM053773.1:135829452-135848431 GCA_028658325.1 Potorous gilbertii | reverse complement strand
CTGTAAAGTGAACTAGAGAAGCAAATGGCAAACCACTCCTGTATCTTCACCAAGAAAAACCCATATGAGATCATGAAGCGTCTGCCATCACTGAACTACAACAAAGATCTGATCTGTCATTTTAACTTTATGGGTCTTAGTTTCTTCATCTGAAAAATGGGGAGAATGGACTAGATCAGTAATGTCAAATTCAAATAGAAATGGAGGTCACTAATCTGTACCTAAGGGATTCTATCTAGGGCATATTGACTTTTAAAATGCAATCTTATCTGTGCTTGATTGCATATTTACTTATTTTGCTGAATATTTCTCAATTATATATTCATCTTATTTGTGCTGCACTAGGGAGTGTTCAGGGCTCCAGTCTTTGACACCTCTGGACTGGGTGACCTATAAAACTCCCTTCCCAGTTCTTAGTCTTTGAATCTATGAATTATTGAAATTTTCAGATGATGACTTAAACTTCTCAATAGCATTTTAGAATTGGAGTTGGAAAGGACTTGAAACATTTCCTAGTACAACCCCTCTCATTTTACAGATAATCTGAGGTCTAAAGAAGTCAAATTACTTAGGATCACACAATTACTGATTTAGCACAAGAAGGGCATCAGAGGCATCTAATTCAATTTCCGCATTTGACAGATGAGGAAACTGAGGCTTTGGGAGATAAAGTATTTTATCCAGGATTATGCAGGTAGTAAAAGGCAGAGTTGGATTTGCAACTCACATCTTTTTAATTGAAATCTAATGCTCTTTCCACAACACCACCCTTAAATTTTTTATTTAGCCTGCAGAGATGGCAGCAATTTCAAGCACTCAATTTCACAAGAATGGTGATTTTTTTAGGAGCCTTTGCCCAGAATTTCTACCACTCAACTGAACCCTGTCACCAGAAGAGATTTTTAGTTAGCCTAGAAATGGTGTATTTTCTGATTGTCAATTTACAATGTTTCTAATTCCGGGGAATGCGTGTGCTGAGAGATTCCTAATCAACAACTAAAAACATATGGGCTGCTACAGAGACCCAGGACATATTTTCCAAGAAACAAGTGCCTTTCTCCCTCTCTCTCTCTATCACCCTTCCCCCACACACATTAAAAAAATTATAGATATTGTGTACATACATAAGAGTGTCCCAATGCGGTGAGTGATTTTAATTTGATGAAAAATAATTGGTGTAATCCCTCTAGGAGACTGTGGTCTGAGTAAAGGGGAAAATGTACATTGGGGAAAACAAGATGTATGACAAATGTTTAGAAGTCTTTACTGGCCTTGAAATGATGAGAGGCTCCATAATTAATCATAAGGGGATGTTTTTAGTCACAAAAAAGATCATTAGTGAAAGGTGAGAGTTTTCATCTTAGAGTCTTATAAAAATGCCATTTCACTCTTAGATCTTCTGGAAGAATTTTTTTGTCTTTCTTTTCGGTTCTTTGACATTATAGGACTCAGTAATTGACTGCTACTTAATAATGAGGGTGGATAGTGAAAGGAGTCTGAGCTAATGTGCCAATGGATGGACGTTTTCTAAAACACATACGTGTCCCAGGATGCTAGATTATAACTCCACAGCTCAAAGCCGTGTGCTCTCATTCTGTTGTTTTTAAACAAGTGTTTTTACAATGCAAAGTCCATATATTGGTTTTGGCTTCTATCCAGTTTTTAATTTGGGGAAGCCAAGGAGAACTCAGAATATTTCCCTAATCAAAGGATGTCTGCAGAAGGCTATTCTGCAGGCAGATGGGTCTTATTAGATCTGCACTGACAAACAGTCAATAATAAAGAAATTTGTCTTGCTATTCCTTATATACTCAAAAGAGGAGATGCTGATTGACAAGAGCTGAAATGTTTGATCGATGACATAGCCTTGTCTTTTCCTTCTCCTGGACAAAATGGTTGTGAATAGGGGCACCTGGAGAAGATCCTACAGAATAAAAAGTCCTCTACCTTCCTTACCTCTTAGTAAAGATGCCTCAAGAGGTTGGAATACTTAAGTTCATGACAATAGAAGCACAAGACTTCTGCCTCAATGTATTGACTTTTCTGTGGTCAGTTCAGGGAAATGATCCTTAAATTGAGACACATGTCTTCTTATCAGGAGTGTCATTCTCATAATGGTTTTCATCAAATGCTACATGTTGAAAATAAGAAAAGCTGGCTGGATGCTCATTTAACGCAGAACTTTTAAAATAAAATTTAAAAAAAATAATAAATGAAAGCACATTTCATGAGCCTTAGAAATAGAGTATAATTGGTGCAAACCCCAAGTGAGTGGTATGATTTCAACCTTGGTCTATGGAAATCTTTGATTTTGGCTATAAGACTGGACTGAGAAAAATACAGCAAGAAGTAATTGATTTGTAAATTTAAAAAAAAGCAAACAACATTCTTTTCACCTTTTCCTAAACTAGTAAGTTGATAATCATCTTCCTAAAATTGTCTTTTTTCAAGGTTCTTGAATGAGTCATTGTTTTCATTCAAAAATATCCATTCAATTTTGAAAACACTGATCATGGTTTCTAAGAAATATTTTGCAGCATTTCCCCCATTTGTGTTTTCTTTAACAAGAAAGAAATGTTTAGTACTGTATACTTTTTAGGGAGGTACCATAATTCTGGTCTATGCTATTATTTATTTATTTATTTATTTATTCTGGTCTATATTTTTTTTTAGCAGATTTACTTTTTAAAATAAACAGACCCAAGTTTTGAACACACTAATTCCGACAACAGGAACAAAGTTATAAAAATTCAATGAATTCTTTTGTTTCTGCATTTTTGGAACCATTTTTTCTCTAATATTCTTACCTAAGAATATAAATCATAGCTTTCACACTAAATAGACTTCTGTATTCAATACTGAAATGGGATAAAATCATGCAAACCACTTGTCTAAACCTCCTTTATCAAGATATCCCGAGTCAGGTCTATACTGAAGTGTGACGTATTCATGTATATGTTAGTCATTACCAATAAGTAAATTTTTCATAAGATGTTAATGACTATTGATAGACTTAAATTTTGAAGGAAATTTAAATATAGGGCAATTCTCTTCATTTTACAGATGTTGACACTGTATCCTAGTTAAGTAAAATGATTTATGCAACGTCAGATGACAAGGAAATAGTTGACATGGGTTTTGAATCCAAGTGTTTGCCTATAGGAAACCTGTTTATCCAAACTACAAGATCATAACCAAAATACCACTATTATCTTGGGAATAATAAAAAATCTTAACCATAGATAAAGTATTTTAGAGGAAATACATATCCTCCTGAATTTTGGCCTTATAAATTTATTCTGTAAAGTCATGGCAAGTATCAAATTAGGATTTTGAATAAGTGGATATTAATTCCAGGATAGGGTTTGTAAATCTGAAAATTGTGTTTTTCATACACTGACAAGACCAAACATCTTTCATTGACCGTAATATGTGCTCAATAAATAGCTGATTGATGAACAGACTAAAATGAATGGGATGATATAAAAGCAAGATTCAGGATGGCCTCACTAAAAGCCATATCATGAAATACAGATAATTTTGCTGCTCTCTTGATAGTTTAAATGCAGGTCTAGCTGATATTATAAATTATAGATGTAAAACTGAAAGGGAGCTTAGAAGTCATTTAGTCCAGGGTTTCTTAAACTTTTTCCGCAATTGGCCCCTTCAATGCCTCTTAAACTGTAGGTTGCAGCCCCATGGAGTTACAACCTACAAGCCCAATCCCTTGGTCCTGTCTCCTTTAATCTGTGCACAGATTTTGGTTCTTAGGGGTAAAATCTAGTAATTTGCTGGAATTCCCTGTGGCTATGATTTCCAGGGCAGCATTCTCCCCCATCATTTCTCTCCCTCTGCCCCCATTCCTACCACAGAATTTATAAACTCTTGTCCTTAGTGGATTTAAAGCCAAATGAGTACATCTGAGCAAAAGAAGCAAAGTAAATTCTTCAGCACCTACTTGTTTGACCTTGGATAAGTCATGGGAAATAATATGTGAAAAGGAAAGGGCATTACATCTGTACTCAGTCCGTGTGGTAATTATTGAATTCTACCTTTGCCACTTATAATCTGTGTGACTTTGGGCAACTGATTTTTAATCTCTCTGGGTCTCAGTTTCCTCATTTGTCAAATAATTCATTGATGATCATAGTCCATTTTGGCATTAAGTCCTAAAGGCCATCAGACAAGGGAATATGGTTCATATTCCTAAATAGCCCACAGGCTATTAGAAGATTCTTATGCCACTCTCTCTAGCCTCTTAGTTGAAGCCCTCACCTATATTTTGCTGAGTAAATGGAAGCCATTCCTGGGCTCTTTCTGCAGTTCTTATTCCAAAACATCTTAATACTATTCCCCATTCTCTCATTTACCCTACACTTTTACAAGAGGAGACCTATCTCCTCTCCAGGGTCAAACTTTCTTCTTGTTTCCTTGATTCTGTCTCCCCTGATCTCCTCTGTGAGTTTTCCTTTTCATTTATTTTCACTCTCTAATCTTCATTCTCTCCATATCTACCAATTCTTTCCCTATTACCTTCAGAACAGGAGTGTATCTCACCCACCCTTAAATAAAAGTTTGTTCCTTGTTCCTTCCATTCCCTCAGGCTTTCCTTGGGATCATCGATAAACTCCTAGAGAAAGCAGTATAACTTCTACCCCTTTCTTCTCTTTCACTTCTCAACCTGTTCAAATCTGGCTTCTGACCTCATTACTCAATGGAAAATGGTCCCTTCAAGGTATCCCATGCTAAAACTGATGGATTTTTATAGAACATTGACCATACTGTACTTCAAAAGACATTTTTTTCTTTTGGGTTTAGGATACTACTTTTTCCAGCTTCCTTTTAAATTAATCACTCTGCCCCTTTTCAGTATATGTTGTTATATCATGTTTATGCCGTCTTCCCTAATTGAAGGTATGCCTTAAAACCATAGCCTTTTTTTCTTTCTTTATGTCCTCTATCTTGGTAATACCTTAAATTCACATGAATTGTTATCCTCTTTAGGCAAATGACCTCTCCCATCTATAAATCCAGTTCTAGACTTTCTCCAGAGTACAACTTAAAGCTCCCTCCACCTCTACTCCCAAATTATTTTCTACATTTTAATATTTGCTTATCTGTGCTCATTTTATTTTGTCCCAGGAGAAGGTAGATTCCTTGAGGTTACTGACTATTTCTTTCTTTGAGTATCCTGTGCCTAGCACAGTGTTAATAAATGCTTATTTATTGAGTTGCCAACTGACTTTCCCCAACTAGATGTCCATTAAATTTCTCAAACTCATCACATCTAAAATGGATGTTTTTAGCATTACCTTTTGTCCCCATCTCTCTCCCCCAATTAATATCTCATATTTTTCTTTCTCTTTAGAGCAGAGTTGTCAAATTTGCTGCAGAAAGAGTCCATCAAAACTCCTACTGTGTGGTTTAAAATGGGTTAAAATGGAATTATGAAATGAACAAATATATAAAAATGTAAGAGATCATAGCTAATATGAATTAGTAGTTTTCTAAGTGGCTATAGTGGATAGAACCTGGGTCCTGAATCAAGACCTGAGTGCAGATCTAACCTCAGACACTCATTAGGGGCAAGTCATTTAACCCTGCTTTCCTCCGTTTCCTCATTTGCAAAATGAGCTGGAGAAGGAAATGGCAAGCCACTCTATAATCTTTGCCAAGAAGATTCCAAATGGGGTCATGAAGAGTCAGATACAACTGAAATAATTGAACAAAGTCAAACAGATCTCCCAGGGATCTGTTTCTATTTCAGGTTTGATACTGTTGGTCAAGGGAATCAGAATTTTTCCAGTCACCCAAGTTCCTAACCTGAGAATCATTCTTGATTACTCATTCCCTTTTTCTTCTGATTATTTATTTTCTATGTCTTCTCAATTCTGCCTCCACAACATTTCTTGTATCCCTTCCTTTTTCTCCACTCACATGACCACCACACTAATTCAGGTCTTCCTGACCTCTCACCTGGATTATTGAATAGCCTCCTGTTTTGTCTTTCTAACTTTGGCATCCCCCTCTCTAATCCATCCTTCACATAGAAGCCAAATTGATACTCTTAAAGTAGAGTTCACCCCTCCCTTCCCCCAAGAATCTTTAATGATTCCCTTATTGCTTTTAGGATAAAATGCAAATGCCTTTTTTGGATTTGAAACCTCTGCATAATTTTTCTCAGATCTAACTTTCCAGATCAATTACACATTACTACCCCTTACACAATCTAAGTTCCAATTACTTTGTTTCCTTTACAGGATATTTTATTTTCTGTCTCTGTCTCTGCACAAGCTGTAAGTTCCTTGAAAGACTGCTTCAATTTTGTGTTACCCCCAGCCTCGAGCAGAGGTTTGAACATTGCTGCTGTTTAATAGATGCCCAATGAATCAATGAATGAGTGCGGTACAATGTAAATAAGAGATACCCCCCAAAATCATATCCTACCTAATATCTGAATGAATTAATCAAAGCAGGCATGAAAACACTGGGGTTATCCACATACTCATAGGCTGACCTACAAGACTACTCCCATATATCTCAGGGGGCAGCATTCCCTTCTGAAGGGAATATATTTTATTGGGAGAAGAGTGGTGGGGAAGAAGCCTGTTTGCAGTATTGTGTGTACATCACTGTTTCTTCTCTTGTCATAGTTGAATGCTGACATAAATCTTTTTTTAATAAAATGAACTATTAAAATTATTTCTTTACTGAATGATGGCTGAAACAGATGTATTCTAATCTACCAGGCCTAGCAAATGAAATTTACATGTCAGGAGGGTCTTTCTGGTTAATAAAGGTTTAAATAGAAAGCAGAAAGCTAAATAAATATGAACTATACTGTTTTGCATGGGGATTTAAAAATACAATCCAAGGTTGTTGTTTTGCTGCTACCGAAGAATTTATTTATGAGGTAAAGATATTTTTCACTATCAGATATCATTCCTTAAGAATACTATGTAAGATGGAGTTTTGATGTTCAGTTTATATTCTTTCTTAAAATCAAATCCAACCACTGTATTTTGTAAACTCTTCTAATCTTGTGTTACAGACTGTTGTTATTTCAGCCTGACATTAACAGGATTTGCTAATTTTATTTTACCATTTCCTTTTTTAATGCATTTCAGGTCAAAATGAAAGAGTATTAATTATATTCTATTTCTAAAAATCTACCAACCTTCCCTCATTTAAAAATATGATGAAACCTCTCTAGATTTTGCTCATTACTATTTGAAAATATTTATCCTAAAATGATAAATATTAGAAAAGCCTTTTAAAAAGCTTGAAGACATTGTTCTTATTCTTTTTTTTACATTTCCTTGTTACTTTGAACTGTTGCCAAACTAGATAAAGGTAAAAATGACTGAATTTTCCTAAATTGCCCGAGTGAAAAGCCCTGGAGTAGCTTTAATGGACAGACAGTCTAAACACTGCTGGGACCCCAGTTTCCTTTTCCCCATCTCATTCATCCTCCCCCTCCTGTAAGCATCATCCCTGGTGGAATCAACCCCAGGAAAGAAAATGGCAGCTCCAATGACCTGAATTGTACCTTAAACACTACAAGGCTTTGAAAGTTCCCCCTTTCATTTTTACCAATGGACTGAAAATACAGGCATTCTATTCCAAATTCACCTCTCCACAGTGAAGCACAAAGTTAAACATTGCAGGAGAAATCATTTTTTAAGTGTTTCCATGAAGGGCTCAGGTGTTATTCTATCCTGATTAAAAAAAATGCCTGAGGTTTTTTTTTCCTTCTTCTTTTAAATTACCTCAAGACAAACTCCGATAGCATGTCCTGATTTTTTTTTTTTTAACAACAACTGAGTTTTAGAATTACAATTTCGAGTGTATTGGTTGTATCACCCAAAGACAGGGTGGTTGTGCATTTGTCAGACATTATTGTATTGGTGGACGTCTGAGGAAATCTAAATCTTTCAAGCTTTGCTTGAGTGGGTTAATTCCAGACCCTGAATTACAAGTGTAATTTGAATTACATTGCAAATGCTGAACTTCCTTCACTTTAGCAAAGTGCCTTTTTTTCCCTTTCCTCTTGTGAGACTTATGAATTCCAGCTATTTTGATGTTTTTCTTTTCCAGATGTTGAAATATTTTCGATAGCTATAAAAAACAGTTATTTCCAATGAGAGATATAGAAAAAAGGTCCTGTCCTCTTTGCTTCTCTTTATTAATTCCTGTTTCTTTGGTGCTGCTCGTATTTTGTGAAAACTCCTCAATCCACCCTGACTGAGGCATTTAAAATAATTGCAAAGCCCGTGCCAATTCAGTGGGACTTTCAACCTAAACCTCCTCCCTCCCCATTCCTTTCCTAGGTGTTTTGCAAAGGCACCAGCATGGAAGGGCAGGGAGAGGGGGAAGAAATAATTGAATAGGTAACAAATAAACAGTCGAGTAAAAATAAAATCAATCTAACAAAATGTAAAATTGACACCCTAAAAAAGAGAATTCAAAGCAAGCTTCTCGGATCTACCAGTTCCAAACATTAACCAATTAAGACTCTCTGACACCCCGAGAGTTAAAGATTTTCACGCCTGTTTTAAAGAACAATTAAGAGGTTTCCCTAAGGCTTTATTTTATTTTATTTTTTTTGCCTTGGTGTTAAAAGCTTGCAGCAGAGGCTCGGCTCTGCTCTAACCATTAGACAACATTTACTTTCTTCCCCACACAATGTAATTTTTTTTAAAGATGAGATAAATGAGAGGAGAGATGGGGTTATTGATATGATGCCTAAAATAATGCTCTTTATCCCATCCACCTGAAGGAGGCACTAAAAACAGATTTTTTTTTTCTCCCATGATTATTTCTGAATATACCATTGTATTTATGGAAGCACTGAGATCAGGCTGCTGAAGCATGACAGTACAATTTTCACACTGCAGAAGAATGTATCTGGCGCTCTTCACAGTGGGAAGTCTGATTGAATAATTGTTACAAGAAGACAAGAAAATACAGGTTAATATTGGGAGTTCAAAACCTCCACAAAAAAAAAAGACAACTGACTAAATGTGACTCTGACACTGCAGAAAATTGTAGTAATCAAATGCTTTCAGTGAATATTCCCAGGTTCAGAGCCTCCATCAACCTAGGTTAGGAGTCATCAATTCAGAAAACTAGTTTGGACTCTGTTCTCTAAGGCTCCCTCCTTTTCTACCACTGGTGAAAAAGTGACGGTTGAAGGCTTTGTCCCATAGTGCCCACCCCCAGGGACATAACCTTCCCCTGTAGAAAGGGACCTGGCATCATCTTGTATTTCTGAGTGCCAGTGTGGAGTCTAAGGGACTGTTCCTGCCCAGGAGAGTTTCACTCCAAATCATGATCCAGCAATCAGAATTTTATTAAGGGACTACTATGTTCCAAGCACTGCTCCAGATTTTGAGGTTACCACGACAAAAGTGAAATGATTCCTGTCCTCAGGGAGCTTACATTCTATAGGAAAAACATGAAAACTCTCTCTCTCTCTCTCTCTCTCCCTATATATATATATATATACATATATATATATATACATATAAATGTAAAATAAATTCAAAATCTATACATAGGAATTGAGGGGGAGCTCAGGAAGGCTTCTTATAGGAGGTGGCAATTGAAGGCATTTTTCTAGTAGAATGCAGCTTACTCTCTTTCTCAGGGCCAGCTCAGATTGGCTCCATCGCCCTTCAGGTGTTTGTGATTGTCTTCATGAACTTGTCTCAAGCTCCCAACAGCTGTGTTCTCCCCAGGATTAAGTGACAGTGATTAACACCCAAGTTCCATTTAACCAATCAACATTAATTAGTCTTAATAAAAGAAATATTTACTCTAAACATACTGCAAGAACAAAATAATTACAAAGATTTTCCCCAATAGCCCCTGCTCAGGGGAAGCTATGTGGTGAAGTGGATAGTGTCAGGTTTAGGGTCAGCAAGTCCTGAATTCAAATCTAACTTCAGACAACCTACTAGCTGTGTGACCCTTGGCAACTGTTTTGCCTCAGTTTTCTTATTTGTAAAATGAGCTGGAGAAGGAAATGGCAAAGCACTCCAGTATCTTTCTCAAGAAAAACCCAAATGGGGTCATGAAGAGTCAGACACCACTGAAAGTGGCTGAACAGCAACACTTCCTGCACGCTTGTACGATCTTGGAACCCTGGGAGAGCCATCTCAAAACCTAGCTTACCTAAACTAAGCTGTCCCAGCAAGTTCGTGTCCAGTTGTGGTCTTCCTCCCCACCTTGATACCCTGCCCTGTGACAACAGCAGGATAGTTGGGTACCAAATCTATTACAAGAAGAAACAACTCCCAGCTGGGCTTCCAGGCAGAAACTTTCCAGGTGGCAATAGGTGACTCCAATGAAAAGTGGAGGACAAGGTCCTTCCCTATCTCAATATGATGTCAATTCCACTCATGTTGTTTTTAGTTCTGGAAACCTCAACTAGGTAAGCTTCTGCCTGGGTCTCTGACAGCCTCCGCCTCTTTTGTTTTTCATCTCCTATAGGGAATGAAAGGTCTGAAGGAACTGGGAAGCTTGTGAGCACAGTTTCAGTGCCTGGAAGAGGACTGTCTGACTGACTGACTGACTGACTGCAACGGGACTGACTGTATCACTGATAAGAAGGTTGACCCAAACCTGGCCCACTGAACTAGCAGACAACTTGGGAGAGTGTTTTGTCGATGAAGGAGAAGTGAAAAGTGAAATATCTGATTAGCGATCTTGTAATAACTCCATATTTAGAATTGTCGAAAATGTTGGTCTCTTAGTCAACAGCCAGTTTTATAATTTATAAAATATCTTTTTGTGTATAGGAATTAACTATCTGTCCCAAACCCAATTCATATTGTACAATGAATACCTCTTTTCTACCTATTTTAGGGGCCCCTAGATATGAGCCATAACTCTAGCCATAAGCAATTTATCATATTACGCCCAGGCCCAGGATTCTGGTGTAGGGTTTCACCAATGGGTCAGAGAGTATGAGGGAAAAAAAAAGAGTCCCTCTGTCAATACAGTTTTTCCCACCATTGAACTCCAATCACAGGATTTATTAGAGGATAGGAAACAAATGAGTGTCCCAATCCCATGGGCTCAGTGTGGGGAGGGTGGGGAAAGAGGAAGAAAAGGCTGTCTCTCAGGTTAGAATGTTGCCAATAATTAATTCCTAAAACATTTCATTCATCCACATAATGAGTTAAAAAATTTTTTAAAATAATTGCAATAAGAGAAATTCTGTTTACTGAGAAGCTCTTCCCCAAAGTCATCTTGTTCTAAGGATAGGGAAAAATATTAAAGAACCCATTGTTTTGAGTATCTCTCCATGGTTTTTTTTTCTTTTGGAATTTTGGAGTTTATGAAAATTCTGCCTGTATAAAAATTGTTTTACCTCTTTGTGTAGCATACATTTATTAAAACTAACCTAGCCCAACGTACCTTCCAATTAACCCAAGCCTGACAAAAAAATTATCTTCAACTAAGCAAATCCAGTGAAGGTTTCTTCTGTGCACCCAAATGGAGTGAGTACACATTTCAAATCCTGGACTGATGAAAAACAATTAAACAATAGCACTGTTCTGTCCCTTCTGTTGTCTTTTCATTTCCATTAAAAAAAGAAAAGTACTCTGATATCAACAGCGGTAATAATGCCATATTCAGGGCGTAACTTTGAAAACAAAGTCAGGGCTTGTAAAATTGAAGGCTCTCATAATAGCATTACTAGCCTGTGTTGGAAATGCAGTACATTATAGTATCATACTCTGCTGTCCAACAAGTAATTGGAAATATTCTATATGTACAATTTGAGTGAGTTAATGTGACTACAAGAACCTTAACTTTTGCATTTCCTGACTTTTTTATGTTTAAATTTGTAACCCTAACATTTGCATTAACATAGTTATTTGCATTTCATTATAGTTGAAGTTACCTTATTCAAGGGCTTTGGTAGTATGTTTATAAAATGTTGTATGTGGAAGAGAATTTTCAACAATTTTATGCATTTACTTATTTATGTTTGGAGGCAATTCTGGGTGGAGACTGAGGAGCTCATGAGCTGATGGGTGTTATGGAAATTTGAAGGCACTGTATGCGTCTGTATGTTACAAAATCATCGGGTGGGTAGTATTTCCTGAAGGGAAGGAAATCCTTGTTCTTTTAGAACACTCTGCATTTTATTTAATGTGTATATGAAGCTGTCAAGTACTTGTTGGATGTCCCTTTTACAATGTCTAAATATGGCTGAGAGTTTTAAAAGCATACTGTACTATGAACTTCTATCCTTTTTACAAAAAAAGAAACTGAGATCAAAAGAGGTTTAGTTACAGTCAAAGACTACACAGGAAACTAATGATAAGATTGGAAGAGACCAAAGATCTGCCTTGATTTGAGAAAATCTATTATGGGAATTTCTGAGTCTATATAAATAACCAATAGAAGGTAGGAGTTAAATCCAGAATTGACCTGGAGCCAGCTCTAAACTGTATTGAGAGCCCATTGTTAAATTTTCAGTGTGAGTATTTACACCTCAGAAATACACAATCACTCCAAACCAAAGACTGATTGTTTTGATCTGCACTTAAGAAATTGTTAATAATTCAGGTTAGACTTTAAAATGTATGCATACATTTATTTTTCCTGGAGGTCCAGTTAAACATTTATCAGCACATTCTTGTATTGCTCTACAAATATCCCTTGAACTCAGTAGGCATAGAGTAGAAGGCTCAAGGCATGAAGTAATCAACAGACTGGAGGCCTGGTGACTATAGGCTAGCAAAACTAATAATTAATAATGATAGAAATTGGAATTTATATAGAGCTTTAGGGTTGGCAAGATGCTTTTATAGCCATTCTCTCATCTGAGCCTCATAATGCTTTTGGTTAGTTGCCTTACACAAAGTGTAGGGAGGCCAGACAGTGCTGGGCATGGGATCGGAGGATCCTAGCCTAGTGTTGCACTTTTAAAGTAGGAAGGACCCTGAATCCATGCAGTTCAACCCCCTGATTTTGCAAAGGAGGATACTGAGACCCAGGAGAGTAAATTGATTTCCCCAGTAGGTGTCACTTAGGTAGCTATCCTCAAGAGGTAAAATCTCAATGGCATCATTTCATCCCAAGGCTAGTGGTTTCACTCCCACCACTTCTTGCCCCTGGTTTCAAATTCTGACTCTCTCCATTCCTACATGACTGTGCAAGTTACTCCCTGGGGTTCAGTCTTCTCATCTACAAAATGAGGGGATTGCAGTGACCTTATCTATAATCCTATGATCCTTTAACAAGATTATAAAATCTTGGAGGACAGAAACTATGAGTTTACAGATGAATTTATCCTTAGAACCTAACATATATCTGTAATTTCATGGATGTAGGGAGCTGCCTATCAGGAATTCCGTCTACTGATATAGTAGGCAAATCTTCATAGTTCCAGAGAGTTGCTTGGGGCACTGAGACATTAAGTGACTTGCCAAGGGTCACGTAGTGAGCACAATTATGTGTCAGAAGGAGGACTTGAACTCAGATCTTCTTGTCTCTGAGGTCAGCACACTAGTCAACACACAGAGCTAATTCTCTACGGAATACACATAGGACAATTTCTATTGAAAATAATGTCCAATAAATGTTTGCTTTTAGTGATGATCATGGGGAAAATGTTTTCTCCTCAATTCCGCGGTAATTTAGGGAAGGGAACATGCATTTCTGAAGCACTATTACATACTGGGCATTGTGCTAAGAACTTTTTGGATATCGTATTTGATTCTCACCACACCCTTTGAGGTAGGCGATATTATTAATCTCCATTTTGCAGTTGAGAAAACTGAAGAAGAAAGAGATAAGTGACTTGCCCTGGGTCACACAATTAACGAAAGAATGAGGCTGGAGCTGATCTCAGGTCTTTCTGACTCCAGGTCTAGATGTTCTAGCTGGGACGTAATGAGCATTCCCTCTCCCGTCTGTGTATGTAATTGTTCCTTTGTGTGTATAGGGGTATAAATTATTCCTTGTTACTTATCTTGGTATTCTATTTAAATAAATGACTTTGCTTTAAAGTGACCATCGATTTGGTTGGGTAAGGAGGAAATTTCAGGCATGGTTTCATGTGCTGTGGTTTTGGAAGCACGCTGATCCGAAGAACTTCTTGAACCTTGAGAAAATTTTCAGAGGTCCATGTTGAGGAGGATCTGAGCTATACACATATAAAAGAATTTTTAATAATCATATATGAAACCACAAATTCTATTATTTATGATCTGTTAAAATGAGGCAACTAGGCAGCTCAGTGGATTGAGCGCTAGGCCTGGAATCAGGTATGCCTGAGTTCAAATCTGGCCTCAGACAGTTACTAGCTATGTGACCCTGGACAAGTCATTTAATCTCTGTTTGTTTTAATTCACTGGAGAGGAAAATGTCAAACCACTCCAACGTCTTTGTCAAAGAAAACCATGGGGACAGTGGTATTGACATGCTTTGGTCCACTGGATCATGAAGAGTTGGATATGACTGAAGAGTAGCAGCAAAATGTGCACATTGTCTCTCCAGATTCCCAAAATCTCAGAGTTGGAAAGGATCTTAGAAATCATGTTCTCAGACTTATAGCTGATGAAATATTTCTTCTATGGCATTCCCAACAAGTAGACTTTTCCTGAAGACCTCAAGTAACAAGAAATTTCAAAGCAACCCAGTCTACTTTTTGATATCTATATATTTTTAAAATTTCATTTTAATATTTTTTTATTTACGTTGTTATGATCATTGTTTTCCTACTTCCATTTATCTGACTTTTCATCAGTCATCTTTTTTTCTAATCTCATATTTGTTGTTTTGTTTTATGCCACAATGATATTCTTATTCCACTCATATACCACAATTTGCTTATCTCTTCACTATTCATGGGCACCTACTTCATCATTCTTTTGGATAGTTTCATTGTAAGGAATTTAATCACATCAATCCTGAATATACCTCCCTGAAGCTTTTATTCTTGCCCTTAGTTCTATCTTTGGGGCCAATGAGAAAGTCAAATCTTTCTTCCATGTGACAGCTGTTCTTCAAATACCTCCAGACGGGCGTCATACCTCTTCAAGTGTATTCTTTTCCTAGGCTAAGCTTCTCAGACCCTTCTACAGATTTTCATAAGGCATGGATTCAAGATCTTTCCCCATCCTTGTTGTCTTCACCCATATACTTTCTTCTTTGCAAATGTCTTTTTTAAATTATGACATTTAGGGCTAAATACTTCTTTGGGAAAGCATTGAACTGCAGGCAAGAAAAGTCATGGGCAATCCATTCCCAGAGAAATAGCATTGTAGGTCCACTGCTTCTCTTGCTGCCCATTAATTGCTGTTGCTGTTAATAACGCTATCATTCTCCCAGTCACTCGTGCCTAAAACTTCATTTGATTCAACTCCCAGTCAAACTAGTTTCAAAGTCTTCTTGATTTCCCTGCTTAAGTCTTTCTTGCATTTTGCCCTTCTTTCCATTCTCATTGCTACAACCCTAATTCAGGCCCTTATTAATTCTGTCCTGGTCTAGAATACCCTAAAATGTCCTAGTGGAATATTAACACAGCATTGGGGTGGCAAGGGCTTTGCGTTGGCAGCAAAGTCAAGGAAAACTTGGCAATGGCTGCCTTCACTTATAATGGTGGGGGAGAATGTGTACAAACCTAAACAAAGATTGCTTTTCATTTCCTACAAGCTTTGTAGGTGAGAAAAAAATAAAATAGAGTTAATTTATGTATAAACCTTAAAAAACTAGTTTAAGTTAGAATTAGTATGTTCTATTTTTAAGTCTTGATTTAAAAAAATGGTGAGTAGATAGAAAGTAGAACTCAGGAATTTATCAGTTGGTTAATTGGTTGGTTGTTGTCCTTTGTTATCGAAGAGGACCAAAATGACTTCATTATGATAAAGTCAAGTTTCAATGTGTCCGACAGTGGCTGATCAGACCAACATGAGCTCCGAATGCTCTACCACAGATTAGGCACAGATAATCTGTGTAAACATTTGGGGTGGATACTCCAAAATTCCATATCCTATGTTTCCTTTGAGCTGTTTCAATTCTGCTTTGCTCATAGAATACAGTACCCTTTCTGATATGGGCATGCCAGGCTGAGTTGGTTCTGTGCCAGTGTCTCTCATGTCACATAATCAATTCCAAAGTTCTTGAGAGAGACCTTGAGAGTGTCCTTGTATCGCTTCTTCTGACTTCCATGTGATTGCCTGCCCCATGTGATTTTTTCATAAAATAGTCTTTTTGGTAAGCATAGGTTTTATGTTCAAACAACATGGTCTGTTGTGCTCTCTGAAGCATTGTTTGAATGCTTGGCAGTTTAGTTCGAGCAAGGACTTCAGTATCTGGTACCTTATCCTACCAGATACCTTCAGAATGTTCCTAAGACAATTCAAATGGAAGTGGTTCAGTTTCCTGGCATGGTGCTGGTAGACTGTCCATGTTTCACAGGCATACAACAATGAGGTCAGCACAACAGCTCTGTAGACCTTCAGTTTGGTAGTCAGTTTAATACCTCTTCTCTCCCATACTTTTCTTCGAAGTCTCCCAAAAACCTGTAGTACATCACAACTACTCAGTGCTGATGGAGCCACATTGATTAGTGATAAGGACATGATCCTAGAGAGATGGGCTGAACACTTCCATAGTGTTCTCAACAGACCATCATCAATCAATGCTGAGGCCATTGCCTGTTTACCTCAGTCTGAAGTCAATCCTTCCTTAGCTGAACTTCCAACTGAAAAAGAGATTTTGAATAACATTAGGCACCTTTCATGTGGCAAAGCACTGGATGCCAATTCTATTCCAGCTGAGATTTACAAGGTAAGGGGTCCATTGCTCGTATCAAAGCAGACTAACATTTTCCAGGTTATATGGCAAGAGGAGGGTATGCCCTAGGAGTTCAAGGACACCTCCATTGTCCATCTCTATAAAGGTAAAGGTACTGGAAAAATTCTTGCTAGAGTCATCCTTAACAGACTGATTCTTCACCTGGAAGATGATCATCCACCTGAGAGCCAGTGTGGCTTTAGGAACTGATCAATCAATCAGTAAACACCTACCACTTCTCTATACTAAGCACTGGGAACATGAAGGCAAAAATGAAATAGTCACTTTTAGTTCATTCAATAAACATTTATTAAGTGCTTACTTTGTGCCAAGCACTGTGCTAAACACTGAGGATACAAATAAGAAAAAAAGAGATAGTCCCTGCCATCAAGGATCTTTCAATCTGATGGGGACAGACAACACACAAAAGAAATGTGAAAAGTTGGGGTGGGTGTAAATTATTTAGTGAAGTCAAAGCCAAGCATAGGTGCTGATAGAAAGTGAAGTTACCGGGAAAGTTGTGAACCCTCAATAAAGCAATGTTTTTGGAGGAGTTTAGTGGTCTGCCCTCAAATTGTAGAGGCAAATAAGGATGAGTTGAGAAAGTATAGAATATCAAAACCTGAGGCATTCTTTGTAGTGATGAGTTTTCAGGTGATCAGTTTATCGTGGGGTTGACTATGGGGGCATGGATGATCTCCAAGGAGAAGCCAACCACAGCTGTCTCCCAAACACTGAGCTAGCTCTAGCAATGCATGAGTCAACCTCATTATAAATGTGTAGTTTTTGGAGAAATGTTATGAGCCTATGGTGGACATGTTGAGTTTGAGATGTCTATAGGACATCCAGTTTGAAATATTCAATAATCAGGTGATAATTCAGTATTGGAGTTCAGGATAAACAAGGCAACTAGAGATATGAATTTGAGCTGTTTCATATAAATAATAACTAAATCCGTGGGTCTTGAATAATGGGTTCAATTCCTGCTTCTTACACATCCTGGGTATGTGACCTTGGGTTAGTCATATTATGCTCTGTGTCAGTGGAAGGAGGACCCATACTGATTATATTATGAGTTCAGCTATGTGACTTCAATCACTATCGACCTTATATTATATTGTATTTCCTATCAAAGTTAATGTTGTGTCGGTATTCAAAGAACTTAGTTGGTACTCTGCAGAATACCTTAGGGCCCTGCCCTCTTTATAGTTGTGGTTGTTCAACCATTTCAGTTGTATCTGACTCTTTATGACTCCATGAATCGTTTTCTTGGCAAGGATACTGGAGTGGTTTTCCATTTCCTTTTCCAGTTCATTTCACAAATGAGGAACCTAAGACAAACAGGGTTAAGTGACTTGCCCAGCATCACATAGCTGGTAAGTGTCTGGGGCTGGATTTGAATTCAGGTTTTCCTGTACTGCACTACCTAGGTGCCTGACCCTTTTTAGTAAGGAAAGTCTTCTCCCTTGAATGAACTGCTCTCTGACTATGTTCATATAGTCACTTTCCTGTTCCCCTTTCCAATCTCCTTCAATCCACTATCTAGTTCTGCCCTTTTCCTCTTCTTGTTCTGAGAGCAGTAATCAAATCCATACCTTTCCTGGAAAATACATGTCAATTAATCTTTCCATGATTCTACTCACCATCTATGTGACTTCCTAGGCTAACCCCATCTTGACCCTGTCCTGTTTAACATTCTTAGCAATGACTTGGATATGAGTTTGCACATTAAATGTGAAGATGATAGAAAGCTTAGAGCAGTGGTTCTCAAATTTTTTGGCCTCATGATCCCATTGCAGTCTTAAAATTTTTTGAAGACCTCAAAAGGCTTTTATTTATGTGGGTTATATCTATTAATATTCACTATATGAGAAATCAAAACATGCATTTTATAAATATTTATTAAAACAATAATAAGCTCATTGCATGTTAATATAGATAACATATTTTTGTGAAAAAATATTTTTAAAAACAAAATAGTAGAAGATTGACATTGTTTTACATTTTTTAGTAAATTACTTTAATGCCTGGCTGAAGAGAAGACAACTAGACTCTCATGTCTACTTTTTTTCATTCAGTCTGTAGTTATATGTTGTTTTGGTTGAAGTATATGAAAAAAATCTTGCCTGTAGTTTAAAAATGAGAGAGTATTTTAGTG
>CM053773.1:135772647-135828952 GCA_028658325.1 Potorous gilbertii | reverse complement strand
TGAAAAAAATTAAAAAGACCCCCTTGGTGATGGAGTACTATAAATTACCTATGGGTATGTTCATTAGCATATATATGAAATAGATCCCATATCTATATATTCAATCTCAGTGTCACTCTAGACCCATATATCAATCTGAATATCAACCCTCAACATGTTCAAACTCAACATTTTCAAAACAGAACCCATTATCTTTTCCCTAAAACTCATTCCTACATCTAGCCTGGCTATTTCTGTCAATGGTACTACACGTTTCCAAAAATCTACTATCATCCTCAGCAGTCATTCTCAACAATAAAATATGCCTCTTCACTCTTCAATCATTTGCTGAGCCCTACTCATTCTATCTCCAAAACACCTTCCCCAAGTCTCTTTCTTTCCATTCACATGAATACCACCTCAGTTCAAACCAAATCATTTTCTCACCTACATAACTGCAATAAACCTCTGAACTGGTTTCCTTGCCTCCATTCTTTCCTTCCTTCATGTCCTTATCCACAGAGCTGCCAAATTAATATTTCTAAAGAACACAAGAAGAATTTTACCTACTTTATTTCCTAATATCTTACAAAATTATTTCTGATTCAAAAAAAACTGATTTGTCCACTGTAGCTTCTGAAAATATTTTAACAAAGTTCCCCTACGGCCATTAGTTTTAGTTGCCAACCACATCTCTATCAACCTGTATACACTTCCTAGTATCACAATATCAGAGACTGAGAGAGAAGGACCCTTAGAGAGAAGATAAATGGATTGACAGTAATGACTGTCTTATTTCTGCATCTGTAACTACAGGATCAAGTACATATATAGTGGGTGCTTCACAAATGTTTCTTGACTAATATTTTCATGCAATATTCTCATTTTACAGATGAGGAAACATACCCAGAGAAATTTCATGATATTTTCAATGAACAAATAATAAAATGACAGAGCCAGGCTTTGGATCCAAGTGTTTTGAATCCAAATCCAGAGCACTTTTCTCTTTATCCTTGTCTTTTTTGATTTATTGGATATGGAAATTGTTTCACTAGATATTCACATACAAGGCAAACTAAAATCCTACTCCCATGGCAAATTTGTTACTCTGAATTCTTAGAATCTTATATCCAGTGAGATGAATGGGAGAGGCTTTGAATATTAGGGCTGGAAATGGAACAACCAAAATCCAGAGACCATGGTGGCACAGTGGATAAAGTACTAGGCTTGGAGTCAGGAAGATTCAAGTTCAAGTTTTGGATATGCACTTTGTGATCCTAGGAAAATCAGTTAACCTTTCTTAGCCTCATTATTAGTTAATACTTGTAATAGTTAACATTTACAGAATGTAGCTTATTTTAGAGAAGTTCAGCTGATCAGAGTGCTGATCATCAGCTAATAAATTTCTCTTGACATAAATGGCATTTACTAAAGTAGAGAGAGTTTGCAATTTGCATTTGTAGAGAGAAATGTCAATTTTGATGAAATTACTGATCTTTGAATTGTCAAGCTACAACATACTACCACCTTTATTCAATCAACAATCATTTATCAAACATTTATTCCATGGTACCAAACAATGCCAAGTGTTGGGATAGAAATGGAAAGAATAATATTCTTACTTACATGTTCCTTATCACCTTGGATCCTAGTACCTCCCCCTAAAGATTATCTCCAATTTATCCTCTATATATCCTGTCTGTAAATAGTTCGTTCTAGGGTATTATTAGACTGTAAGTTCCTTAAGGACAGCAATTGTTTTTGCCTTTTTTTCATTCCCCCAGTACTAAATACAGTGTTTGTCACATATTACGCACTTAATTATTGTTGACTTGACTTACATGGATGTGTGTGTACATTTTATATATATAATCTGTATGTATACAGTATGCATGTGTGTACACATACGCATATATGCATAAGGTTGTGTTATGTATGAATGTCTAAGAAACATTAATTTTCCTCTTATTCATCCTTTAATAGTGATTATGTAATTACATGCAGCATGAGAGGCTTAATAATATTACTGCTATGAGTCTGTCAGATAGGTATATACATCATGCATGCATGCATACATACATACATATATAGTAGAGTTGAAATCCATCTGATTTTGGATTGGACATCCTTGGGGAAAAACCATTACTTCCTCCATATTAGGTGCAGAGCAAAGATAAATCAGTTCTGCCCTGGAGAACGTGACTTTTCCTGTTCCATCAACTTTTTTCTCAGAGAACTGTATTGTTTTTTGCACATAATACAAAGCTTATTATAAAGACTTGGTCCCTAACCTCCTTGGAGTACAGTATCTAAATAAGAAACACTGATGCATAAAATTATCTAAAAGTGTTAACATACACAAGTACAAGTACAGAGACATCAAGCACATAGGTATGCAAAATATTTGTGAAATATGTAAAGTGAAATATTTACCATTCACCAGGGAAGTTTTTGGTTCAACATGATTAAGCAACCTAAAATGAGAAAAATGTTTCCGCCTAAGCTAGATTTTAGTTTAATATAAATTTTCAAAAGCTTTTTCAAAACCTCAAGCCTATATATCAAGAATACGTGCTTTGAGGAAAAAAGTCAAAAAGCATTGGATGTAGGGAGCAACAAATAGCACGACATAAATGAATTTACTGTATCTTAATAGGAAAATATAAATTACTTATGTAAGAGCCATTTCAGAATCCCCTGCCAGATCATCAACTAGTCAATGTAAATAGGAAATTAGAAGAAAGGATGTAGATTACAAGATACCCATGTGATTAAAATAACTTCAAACTGACTTGTTTTGATAAGAAATTTATTATTTTAAAATGGGAAATGAATAAAATAAAAGTAAAAGTATTAAAAAAGTTATCTCTTGCAGTAGTTACCACAACAAAGAGGCAGAAAAAGCATAGAAATTGTCTCAGTTAACAGGTGATTTTTAATCACAGAGACATGGCAGCCAAGCACGATACTACTTCAATGTACAAACTAAAATGTCAAGAGGGGATGAGAATGGAAGACTATGAACATTATCTTCCATTAAACAATGAAAAGTTGTTGAAGAAAAAATGAACAAGTAGAGAACTAGGCATTAGACTCAGATAAATTAGATCACCAAGAGCATCCACAGATGAAATTAGAAAGATGATAATTGGAGACATGATACAGAAGAAACCTGCTGCTCTTTCTATAAGTCATTTATTTTCATTATTGACAACAATAGAAATACTCTATTTTGAATATCACCTTGGTAATGAAGCCATGGCAACCACAATGAAGATTAAGTGAGAAATAGATAGATTCAACTAAATATAACTGGGAAATCCAATGTAAAGGCAATAGAATTTTTAATGCATGCAGGGATTGATTTTGAAGATATTTTTAGAGATGGAAAAATCTCAAAAAAATGAAGAAGTTCAAAGATGATCATGTAGGCAACATATTAGACAAGCAAGAAGACATTATTTACTTTACATCTATGTGTCCATGCTTCAGCTCTTATAAAAACCTTTGTAAGAAAAGTTGATAGCTGTAATAAATTCTCCTTGATGAAAATATTAAAAGGGAATAAGGCAGTTTTTTCCCAGAAATTCAATCTATAATTGAACACATCTTTTAAAATCACAGATTTGATTAAGGTTTGTAAAGAATATTAAAATGCCACTCAATTTATGGGCAACAACTAAAAGTGAAACCAACAAAACAAATGCAGCTTTATAAGATTCCGTCAAGTAATATGTCTCTGACACATATGCTAAAGTCATACAACATTTTATGACAAGTTTGGCTAAGAAAGGTATCTTTGTTCAAAATCCCACTGAACATCTTCATCAAACAACCAATAAAATGAAGGTACTTGTAGTCTTGTTTTCAGAGTCAAAGACAATGACTCTGGGAGATCAGACAGAAGTGGATTCCCTTCTAATTGCAAAGTTCTCCCAATGCACTTATCCACAGATGACACTTCCCTTATTGTCATGTGTCCAGAAACACTACAAAGACTTTTTAGTGGGGGTTTGTAGTGGTGGTTGTTATTTAAAAGAGATTGTCCTAACATTCCACACTGAGGGGAAATGTACTTGCATATGGGTGGGCAGACAGACAGAAACAGAGAAACTATGACAGAGAGAGACAGAAACAGAGACAGAAGCAGACACAGAAAGACAAAAAATGCAAACTTCCAAGATTGTGAGATGCATTTAGAGAGGCAACATATCTATTCAATCCATCTTGAATAGACATTGCAAATCAACAATATTCTGGGCTCCAAACTGAAGGGGATTAGGAAATCAGGCTGCACATCTCTTTGGGAAATTGCATAGCACTTTCAATACCTCTAAATACTGCTGGCACCAAAGTCCACCTTTGTTCTAACAATGTTCTCCCACTCATGCTATGTAGTTGTCAATCATGCTTCACCACAATCTCAGAAAAATCAAAATTATTAGTTACCCAAAAGGCAACAGAGAGACATAGAGATTTTAAGAAGATTATAGAGTATTACCAAAAATGAATGATTGCAATGTAAAGTGCAGCAATTCATGTGGCAAAGGGGGGATATAACAAATAGAGGATTCTAAATTCCACAAATTCACATAATTTCAGAGTTGGAAGGAACATTAGTAGCCATCTAGTATAACTCACACCTCCAAAAGAAATCAGCAAAAGGACATCCCATCCATGGTGGAAGACATTCATTAAAGGAGAATCCACTAATTCCTGAGGAAGGCCACTCTACTCTTGGATAGTTTTAATTACGAAGAAGTTATCCCTTATATCAAGCTTAAATTTTCCTTTTTCTATCTTTTCCTCATTGCGTTAAGTTCTGCTTCCAAAAGTCAAATATAAGTTGGTATAGAGGTTAGAATACTGAACTTACATCCAGGAAAATATAAGTTTAAGTCCTGCCTCACATACTTATGAGCTGGGTGACCTTGGATAAGTTACTTAACTTTTCTTAGGTTTAATTCCTTGTCTATAAAATAAGACAATTGGATTCAATGATCTAAGGAAGCTTTAAGCTCTAAATCTATGCTTTCATAATTAGATCTAATACTTTTTCTACACCGGAGTCTTTAAAGTACTTGAGAGAATATATTGCAACCCACTGCAGTTCACTTTATCATGGGGTTGGTATAAGAAATTAAAAGGGAATTTTTTGGGAATTCCACAAAAGCCATAGATGACACATGAAGGCCAGTAGACTACAGAGCCTATGATCAAATACTTAACCAAAATTTTACAATATGACAAATACCCCAAAAAAATAAAAAGAAAAAAAATCAGACTTCTTTGGTGGCAATGGAGGGACAAAATTATACATGGATTTTTTTATAAAAAATGAGCTGTGTGCCCATAACCCCCATGATGCATGTCTTCCTGTCCCCTTCTCCAATCCTTCTTTCTCTTCTCTAAGCTAAACACTCTCAGTGCCTTCTGACAATCCTCATATGGCATGCATGGAATTGAGAACTTTCACCATCATGGCTATCCTCCTTTGGATACCCTTTAGTTTGTCAGTGTAATCAGTTCGCCTGAGTATCTACAAAATAGTAAGAGTTTCGGTAGAAGGCTACTGAATTTTCTGTTGAGGATGAACAAAAGATAAGAATTGCACATACTGAGAAGGTTTGGATGCACTGCATTCTGTACCAACAAAAAGAGGTAAGGAATACTCATACCATTAAGATATTAGATTCATCTAGGTCTTGAAGTATAATGCTTCAAAAGCACATTAAAAAAAGATATTGGACATACCTTTCAAGTCCAATTTAAACATTGTCTTCCAGATCATACTAATGGTTTAATAGTAATGTATAAAAATCTACAGGAAGAATTGTGTGTGTGTATGGGTGTGTGTATGATAGATCTCTTTGTCAGTGCAATGAAATCTATAGACCCCTTCTAAGAATATAAAAGTAAATATATAAAAGTAAAAAACCAAAAAATCCAATTATATTGAAAGTGTTACCAAATTAAATTAAAAGTGAAGACCACTTATAGGGAAAACAGACACAACTCAACCTATGTTATAATAAATAAAGTGAAAATGTTGTTTTCAACTATTCAATAGAAAAGAGTTGAAAGAAATTTTCAGTTACAAATATCATTCAATTTATGAAATTCTTCTACAAAATCAGTGACAAGTGTTCAATTCTCTCCTTGAACAATTTCAAGGAGAGGTAGCTCACTTACCAAAAAAGATATTTTTAGGACTAATTTAATTGTTGAAAAGCTCCCTTTTCTCTTGAACTGACATCTGCTGCCTCGTAACCCCTGTCCACTGGTCCAAGTTATTTTACTTGGCTTGCTTTAAGCTACTCATCCATGCATTGTGCTGCTTCCTTGATTAAATAGGGCTCCATTTAAAAGACAAACTCACACTTTTTAAAATAACATGTGGGATAATTATGAAAAAATGCTTTTAAAAATGCAAAGCTTCATGCAAAAAATGAGGCCTAATGATCTTATTTCCCTTTTACAGATTATGCCATGCCAATGTTAAATACAAATTATTGCTCTCCAACTTTATATATGATAAACTAAACCAGTATTGTACAGGAGAATATCCTCTCACCACTGCCTTTTTATTTATATTTTTAACATGCTTTCACATATATTTCTTGCTCTCAAGAATTTTTTTTTCTTTTTACCATTTTAATTCTGTATTAGCATTGTCTCTATGTCCTCATGCTGCTGCTCTTAAGATAAAGCATGTATTACAGGTCCTTGCCAGAAAAGAACTCTTGGCTCATTTGATAGCAACATCACAAATTATCCACCCAAAGCACAGATCATCAACCTGACCCCCTCTTCAGATTTTTTATTAGAACGAAAGTAATTGATCCTGACAGAACAAAGAGGAGATTCTCAGAGCCATAAAAATTCTCTTTGCTGCCACCATTATAACTGAATTTTACCTCTAATGGATTCTGTAGTTAGGACACTTCTATAATAATGTCTAGTACCCTAACTCTAGCCATACATGGATTCTAGGTGGCAAAGGGACCCATTTAATTAAGAAGATAGATTTATATAGTTTAATAATTCAAGTTAAAGATTTGAAACTATAGAATTGCATTAAAAATTCCTTCAATCTTGCATAAGTGTATACATAATGTGATGTTCTCTCCTGAAGAATACCTGCTATAAAGTAGATTTTTAATGTCATATCCTTTATAAATATTAAAGCAAGACATTATTTGGTAAGTGTTTAGATAATTCATGTCAGTATAATTGTCTCTAATTTTAAATAGACCCTTTTAACAACGAGAGCAGATTAATCTTGTAAAAAATTGATGTGGGGATAAATCCACTAAGATAGAAAACTGGAAAAATAGAGAAAGTTCAATTTAGAAATAGTTATCGAGAAATAATGCAAAATACAGGATCACTTATTTTTCCAGACTATTTTATTATTGACATTAGTTATACCACTATATTAATGCTCTGATTTACACATCCTCTGGGAGTGAGGTCCTTTAAAAAAAAACAAAAAATACTGATGTATTGCTTTTCCTTTGCCTTCATAAATTAGAGGAAGCAGAACTTTGTGCCCTAGTGACAAAAACATTCCCAACATTTTTATATATTTTTTTTCTGTCCAATTAAGTGACAACAGAGTCAATGTATCTCTAGGCAGAGCTATGAGTTTCTTTGTCCATTTCTTCCATAGTGACAATCAGTCTTTCTATTTCACAGATCAAATGCCCAACCCCCAAACAAAAAAGGAAAAGATGAAATAAGCTTTTTACACCTGTTGATTAATTTATTATACTTTACAACTAATATTTGCATATTTGAATTTCAAGCTTTTTATATTTCATTTAGGAAAGGATGTTGTTGTTTTTCCCACTGAAAGGAATTTCAGGCACTAGCCATAAATTGAGAAGAACATATCCTGTCAGGGGAATCATTGAAATCATTCCATGATCTCTCCCCGCTTAGTTCCCAGTCTACTGTTCTCCAGAGGAGATCTATCTTGGGTTTTTTGGCTGCTGAACATATTTCCCTGAGTGTTAGTAGGGATAGAAAAGACTGTGTCCCATAATTACTGGCATATTTAAGAACTAATAGCAATCTTAATCTAAAATAAGTTCATCTGAAGTCATCCTTCCTCCAGATACCCCTTTCCTTTCCTTATCCAAATGCTGGTCAACTCTCCTCTTCCACTTACTTTCCTTTTGACAGTATGTAACATTCCTAATATGTAATTTCTTATCTCTTCAACCAAAAGAGAGAGGTACAAACTTATTTGCTGGCAGTTATTGTTAAAGAACACTCAGTTTTGTTTAACTGCTCTTTTGCTTTGCTGCATTTCTTTTGAATACTGTATTCCTGATTCTGCTTATGTCACTCTCCAACAGTTCAATCTAGTCTTCCCATTTATCTCTGAATTTTCTTACAACAGTTTCTTATAACAGTTTCTAATGCTTTCATGCACTGCAGTGTCTAACATTTTCAATTTTTGTTACCCCAAAAAATCCATCAGATAATAAATTTTTAAAAACATCTATTGTGTTAAGCAAAAATGGTCTTATGTATTTTAGTAAATATATGCCTTTTTTTTGTCTATGACTTTCCTGAGATATACATCTAGCAGTGAAATATTGGCAAGCATATGAATATTTAATTCCTTAAAACATCATAATCCCTTTTACTCCAGACTGTCTAAACCAACTCACTGTTCCACTAACAGTGCACTAACGTCCCTGACTTCCTGAAGCCCCTCTAACAGTCACTGTTTCCAACTCATGTCATCTTTGAAGATTTCCTGGGTGTGAGGTAAACTTCAGAGTCATCTCAATTTGCATTTATCTTATTATTGGTGCCTTGGAGCAGTCTTCCATATGGCTGCTAATAACAATTTGCAATCCATATTCTGAAAACTCTTCAAATTATTTGACTACATATCTCATGAGGAATTGCTTTTGGTGACCCCAAATAATATTTTTAAAGTTAGACATCTCATTTACCAACTGGGGAATAGTTCTTGGTTTTTCACATACTTCTCTATATATCTTACTACTTCTCTACATATCTTACTTCTCTATATATCTTACATCAAAGACTTTTATCAAATATATTTAATGTAGAGATCACCCTCCCCCCCCATTTGATTGTATTTCTTTTTATCCCAGCTGGGTTGATTTTGTTCATATATTTTTTCATTTTCAGGTAATTAAAAGTGTCTAATTATCCTTATCCTTTCTCTATTCACTGGTTAATAGTTCTCCCCTTAGCCATAGTCATGATTCCTTCCGTTACTCTCCAACTTTTTTGCAAGACATTTTAAAATTTGAACAAGTGACTATTTGGAATTTCTTGTGGCATATGGTATAGTATGCTGTTCTAAAACTTTTTTTTTTTTTGCCAAACTCATTTCCATCTTTTCTAGAATTTCTTTAAAAAGAGGGATTTTTTTCTTAGAATAGTTTATCTTCTTGGTTTTATCAAAATGTAGGCTGTTGAATTAGAGGGGTTATTACCTGATTCTTATTTATCTGGACTACCGTAGAACTCTACCTTTCTGTTTCTTAACCAGTGTCAAATTGTTTTCACTAGCTATTCTCTCCTCAGTCACATTTTTTTCCTTATTTCCATTGAGATTGCATTACTCTGTTCATTTAAAGTAATCTTATTGTGGTTATCTAACTATATAAAGTAATCACAGGGTACTTAAGCATAACATTAATTTGTAAATTAATTTATATAGTATTGTCGTTTAAAAAAAATTGGCATGCCCTAACCAAGAATTAATTTATCTGTCTACTTATTGAAATCTTACTTTTCATGTAAAGATTTATGGCAAAAATCATATTCATGCTCTCAGACCCCTTATGGTGAGAACTCGTTAAAGGACATATATAATCAGTGGTCCCAGATTGGTTCATGTGTGCCTTTGTGACTAGAAACTAGGTCAAAAAATGATTGGAAACTGATACAGGAAGAGCTACCATCACAGGATACAAAGAGTAAGGAGAAATGGTCTCTTCAAACATAGGCTCTTTCTTAGAATGTCAGTTCCCTCCTTGGCTTTCCATCAATGGTCATATAGGTCAAAGGAATTCTATCTTCTCGTCCTAGTAGCTCTAGAATTAAAGTCAAGGTCACAATCACTGGGTGAAAAGAAAGGAGAAGAAATCCTTTATTGAAATTTAAAAGGATTCTTGGCTTGGATGTCTCACAAAATGGTGTTGGCCAATAGACAGGCTCAAAGTCTTTATGCATCTTAGTAGCCTCATTTATATTTTATGAATTTTAGTTGCTTTAATGTTTTTTACTTTCTAAAATATATTTTATTAATAATTTTTATATTTGTATCCCTAAGATTTCTTCAGAATCTTTCTCTTTCTTCTGTTCTAGAGAGACAGTCTACTTAACAAACTATTTTTAAAGAAAAAAAGGAAAACCAACAAAACTAATTAATACATTGATAAAATGTGAAAAAACATACTATGTTCTACATCCATGGACCTCCCATCTCTTCAAAAGAATGAAGAGGTTTTTTTCATACTTCTTCTATAAAATCATTCTTTTTCTTTGTAATTTTACAATATTCACTTTCAATTTTGTTATAGTTCATATTCCTTCAATTTATATTGTTTTAGTAATTGTATATTTGGTTTTCTGGCTATGATTACTTCATTGTCAGAACATATAAATCTTCCCCTGCTTCTCCATATTTATCATATTTCATTTTTTGAATCACAATAATATTCTAATATACAAATGTATCACTAATTGATAGGCATCTACTTTATTTCCAGTTGTTTGCTACCTCAAAAATTCTGCTATACAATTTAGAACTATGCCCAAAGGGGTACAAAAATATGCATATCTTTTGATCCAGCAATATTGCTTCTTGACTGTATCCCCAAAAGATCATAAAAATGGGAAAAGGTCCCACATGTACAAAAATATTTATAGCAGCATTCTTTGTGGTGGCCAAAAACTGGAAATCAAGGGGTTGCCCATTAACTGGGGAATGACTGAATAAATTATGCTATATGAATGTAATGGAATACTATTGTGCTATGAGAAATGATGAACAGGAAAACTTTAGAGAGGCCTGGAAAGACTTATATGATCTGATGCTGAGTGACAGGAGCAGAACCAGGAGAACTCTGTGCACAGCAATGACCACAATGTGTGAGAGTTTTTTCTGGTAGACTTGCAACTTCATTGCAATGCAGGGACTTAAAAAAATTCCCAATGGCCTTTTAAGGCAAAATGTCTTCCATACCCGGAGAAAGAACTACGGGATTCGATCATGGAATGTAGCAGGTCATTTTTTTGTGTGCATTACGTTTTGGTTTGCTATATGATTTTTCCCATTCATTTTAATTCTATACAGCATGACTACAGTGAAAATGTATTTGATAAGAATGTACATGTAGAACCTATATAAAATTGTATGGCGTCTTGGGGATGGAGGGGAGAGGGAGGGGAAAAAAATCTAAGTTATATGTGATTGTAGAACACTGAAAATAAAATTAATTTTTAAAAAATTCTGCTATAAATATTTTGGTTTATATGTGGCTGTTCTCCTTGGTAATGACTTTCCTGAGATATATGCATAGGAACTGAATCTCTGGGTCAAATGATACTTTTTTTTAACTTTCTTTGCATCATTCAATATTATTTCTAAACTGACTCTACTGATTCACAGATCCACCAACAACGAATGCATGAGTGTATCTATATTCCCAAACCACTACAACGTTGACTATTCTCATCTTTTATCATCTTTATCAGTGTTTAGGGTATGAACCTTAGGTTTTTTTTTTAAATTTGTATTTATCTTACTAGTGATTCTTTCATATGACTGCTAATAGTTTATGGTTCTTTTCAAAATTTGTCAAAAATTCTTCGACCACATATCTAATGAGGAATTGCTTTTGGCATCCTAATACACAGTCTATTTTTGGAAAAGTATCACAGGTGCTGAAAGATGCAGATATTTTATGTATGGATACATACTACACATGTATATGCATATATATATATATATATATATATATATATATATATATATATATATATATATATATGCAATGAACACTCATGCAAATCAATGAGATCACTGATCAAGCTGAATATCTCGGCCTATAAATATGAAGAGATTAATTTTATTGCTCACCTTTTTCTTGATAATTATTCTCATATATATGCATATAGTATTTCTCTTACTTAGAGTTTTATGGCACAAATATTCTTATTTGTTGAACTTATTTCTTTTTTTTCAGGGATAGCTTAGCTGTGTCTTTGGTTGAAAGTCCAATTTTTAAAAAATTATAATTAGGATCAGTTTTGAAGAATTTTTTTTTTGCTACTCCTTGAGCTTTTTGAGTTTTAGAATATTTTATCTGAATGTTGTCTCACAGGACAGAGTCTCTTTACCTGACTGCTTGCAAAGTTTTCCATTTGTCATTGAAATATTACTTTTTTCTATTATTTGAGTTAGAGTTTCATGTAGGGTGTTTTGTTTTGTTTTGTTATGTTGTGATAAGTGAAATTAGACAATCAGTACTTTGTTTACCTCTGCTTTAAAAGTCTAGATCGTTTTCTTTTATTATTTCTTAAACAGTATATTTGAGTTTTTAAATGTATCATATTTGCTGAGTGATCTATACTCCTTACACCACTTCTGTGCATTCCTCGTCTTTGTTTTCTTTCAAATTTTCTTTTACTTCTGCCTTTAAAACTTTTTTTTTAGAACTTCTACCACTTTGGAGAGATTCTCCACCAAACATTTTAAATTGTCTACTTCTTTTTTTGATTACATAAATTCCTTTCTGATAGATCTAACTAGTAGCTTCTTTCAAATGCTGTATTTCTCTTCTGAAACATTTTAAATTTTCTTACTTATCCTATGATATCTAAGGAAGTTATTAAATTTTTTAAATAAGGTTTTAGGGGTGTTCATCTTTTGCATATTACTTATTCAATTTGAAATATTTTTTATGAAAACGTATTCAATAGGAAAGTATATGTAGATCCTATATAGAATTGTAGGCTGTCTTGGGGAGGGAAGGGGATGGAGGGGAGGTAGGTGTGTGTGGGGTAAAAAATCTAAGTTTTATGGTAGTGATTGTAGAACATTAAAAAAATAAATAAAAGAAAATAAAAGAAGTATTTTTTGACACTCAGCTTTGGTTTTTTGAATACTTATTCTTGTTTTTTATGAACCCTACTATTGATATATTTGCTTGGTAAGTAAGCTTATACCTAGCTTTATTTCTGAGATCTTTTGTCTTTGTAACAAAATGTTTGCCATTTCTCCTCATTCTTTAACCATCTGTCCTTCCACTCCTATGATGAGCACTATTCTTCTAATACCCAAGGGTGTTTTGAGTCTCCTTGAGTTAAGAGATATATAGGCTCAATTTCTGTTGTAAAAAGCCTATAATGGAGAGAAGCCTAATGAAACTATCATTCCGCTTTACTTTGCAGACAGAAATCCTTTCTCTCTAGCCAGGTATATACTCCTGTATTCTCTCTTTTAACTCTTACCACCACCACCAAATGCATCCTTTATCTTTTGGCTGGCTGGTTAAAATCAATATATTCCAACCTCTGTGGGGAACTGGAATGAGTCAATGTCATGGTATAACTGAGCAAGGATCTCCTCAACTAGATCCTGAAACAAAAGCTCATAATGTTCTTTACATGGGCCATGCTCAGTAAATAGAATGGTCTAGGGATGGGAAAAGGTACTGGGAGCTTTAAGCATTCAAGTTTTTGAATGTTAATTTCTGTTTTCTTACGTTATGAACTCAGCTTTAGTTACTATCAATCTGTCATATTTTTTTCTTTGGAGGTTTTAAACGTGAGGAATCACAGGGATAATAAATACGCTGTCATCTTGCTGAAAGCACAATGTCAAAGTGTGTTGTAAAATGTTTTGAGATTTTCTGTGTATTTGCCTCACTACAACCCAAGGAGAGAAAATATAAGCATTATTCTTTCAGAAGGGCTTAAGTTACTTTCCCAGAGACACTAACATCTGAGGTACTATTTTAAAACAGCCACCCTGATTATAAATTAATCACTTTGTACTATAATATTATGCTTTCTTGAAAACTCCATACCTCAAGCAGAATTTCTAATAAGGGATATGGCATGCAGGAACTTTTCATCTGTATGGTCTGCTGAAGTTCATACTGCTCTCAAATATCTCTATTATCACATAACTGAACCTGAAATTCTCCAGAGAATTTGTTGGGCTGAATTTTATAAAAAATCACTATGAAAATATGTATCACCTAGGAAAAAGGCAATCTAGAATCATTAGCATGTTGGCATCCATAAAACATTATTTTATAACATCAAAGATGGGACAAGGCCTTTCTATATTCTAGGAAAAATATAATACCATGTTCCTTCCTTTGCACTGATACTGACAATTTAAAGTTTGTAAAGCATGAGATACACATTATTTTGTTTGAGCCTCATAGCAACTCTGAGGCTGGTACTAGGGATGATATTATCCTGACTTTATAGATGAGAAAATTGAGGGTCATAGTGGCTAAGTTCTCATGGTGATACCAAGAGGCAACTGTCAGAAGCAAATTTGAACCCAAGTTTTTCTGATTTTGAATCCAACACTCAACGAATCAACTAATCTATAAAAAATGAATTAAAGTAGTGCTTAGGCACTATGCTGAGTGTTGAGCACACAAGAACAGGCAAGGTCATGCTCTTTCTCCAAGGTACATGAGACACCATATTTTCAAAATTACAAGTACAGGATCAGTGATTTCATCCATCTGAGTAACTGTGGCAACTCCGTCCACCTACAAACTGAATAGATATGCCCAAGGGAGCTGGTTAAGTCACTTAGAAGTTTAACGATTGGCTACAATATAACACAGTAAGTAAATGTCAGAAGGGAAATTTGAGCCTAGGTTTTTATAACTCCCAGGTCAGAATTCTACACTACACACACACACACACACACACACACACACACACACAAACATATATACATATATGTATATGTGTAAATATATATATATACTTGAAAACAATGATTGTTCATTACCTTCTCACTAATTAATGCAAAATTTTAATAAGGCTTAGGGGTTTTATTCTGGTCAACAGAACACACTATATCTTCAATTATGAAATCAGACTTCAATCTCTTTTGGGTTCTTACACAGTGACTAAGTAGATTCATGAAGTCAGACAGACTATCTACATAATATTTGATTGCATATTGGTTTAGACATTAAAAATCTACATAGTTTAATCACTAAGAAATGTTTCCCCATTCTCTGTAATGTACTCTCATACATGGATTAAATCTAAGATCATTTACAGTCAAGACTGGTTTATTTAAAATTTCCCATGGGCCTCTTTCCTCTTTCTGCACTTTTATTTTGTCCTTTCATAATTTAAAATTTTAAAATCACATAATTAATTTGCAGAATTATAAATATCTCACTCTTATTGTCATAATTCAATTTTAATTGCCTTTTTCTTGACCTTATAATTATTGCTTGTCTGAATTTCATTAGTTTTCCCTTCCCCCAACCTGGCAAGTCATATTTCCAGGTAATCTGTGTGCTAACATTGTAGTATGTCTCAGGAATATGTGTTTTAAGACCAACATAAAAAGTTTTTTCCCTCAAAACAAATAATATTATTCCATTGATGGTGTTTTCTTTCAACAGTTTATCTTCAAGTAGACTCTTATTGGGAAAAAAAATTCCCTTTCACAGGGATCCCTTTCTATTAACATCTAATGATCTTCTTTAAAAACATAATCAGAAAATGAAAGCATTTTAGAATTGCCTGGAATCTCAAGGGCCATCTATTTTTACTTATATTTCATAAAGAATCTCCACTAAAACACACTCAACATGTAGGCAGTCACACTCTACTAGAAGAAAACTCGAAGGAAGGAGGAATCCATTGCTTCCCCTCCTAATAAGCCCATTTAATTTATGAATAGCTTTAACTGTTGGGAAGCTTTTCCTTCAGTTGAACCTAAATTTGACACTTTGCAAATTTCCTCACTGATTTTAAATTCTTTGGGCCAAAAGAACAAGTTTATTGCTAATAGAAGCAAAAGACCTAGTTCATGTAACTGAGGATAGGCATCCACAATCATTTCTATTGTTCACAAAATGGTGAAAAGACTTTGTTAAATCTCATTACTTCATCAGATTTTTTTTTTAGTATAATAAAATAAAGCTTGGCATTACTACTTTCACCTAAAAAAACTCACCTTTTCTTTTCCTTGGAGGTACTGACTTTATTTGTTAACCTTGTTCTTGATTACTACAAATATAACTTTCAGAATATAATTAATAGAAAGCAAAGGAATAAAATTTAGTGACTGCATATGAAGTTTAAAAAAGAGCATCTTAGAACATATAAGATAAAACTGAATTAAAGCAAAATAATTAGATAATGTCTGCAGTGGGGGTGTGAGATGACTTGGACATGTCAATAACACATAAGGAATTTTGGGGCCAGAAATGATTTTAATCTAAGTTAGTAAATGAAAATATATTCATAACCCTAACACATACTCAACAAATTCAATTGCTAATTAGAAATTGCAATAGCTAATGATGAAGGGGCTGTGTGAAAAGAGGGACAATAGTACATTGTTCGTGTACATATGACTTGGTCCAACCATTCTGGACAGTAATTTGGATTTACACTAAGAAAGTGACTAAAACAGCCATTCTCCTTTTGACCCAGGGATCGCATTACTAGACATATATGCATATGGAAAAGAAAGAAGATTCTCATGTATAAGAAAATACTTATAGCAGAACTTTTATTAGTGTCAAGGAAATGGAGTCAAGGCAGTAATCCATCAACCCGAGCGCATGAATATAATGGAATGTTATTGTACTCTAAGAAACAAGTAATATGAAAAATACAGAAAAACACGGAAAGATATATTAAATGACGCAAAGTGAAATAAACAGAATTAGGAAAACAACATATATGATGATTACAATAACGAGAATGGAAAGAATAGCAAAAGCAAAAAAAACCCAACAAAACAAGGGAAGTGAACACTTGATATTAACTGAACATTAATTATAATGAGCAAACTTGGTCCTGAAAATCAGATGAGAAAATAGTCCTCCACTATATTTTACAGTCTGAAAAACTCAATAACTTACCCAAGCTTACATGGCTAGGATATCAACGCCTAATGTAAGAGGCATCAAAGGTATATGTCAAAGACAGTACTTGAACTCTTACCTTTTTTGGTCTACTGAATGTCTCTCTATTTGTTAAACTGCACTACCTGTAGATTATTTCTTCAATTTATAGAATTTCAAACCAAGATTTACATATTAGTATTGTGATGAAAAACTCCTTAAAATTCTATAGATTAATTACATAGGAAGAAATTCTCTGTCATAAGAACTTCGAGGAAGACTAGAAGGTATTCTAGCAGAAATCAGGCTTAGATTAAAGCTTTACATCTTTTTCTACAATAAATTAATAACAGATATGTGATTTGAATTTTAAAGACCATGCCATAAAGAAATTCAAAGAGCTTATGTACCTTTCACAGTTTTGAGTAGATGATGAATTCTTAAAGAAACAAGGAATACAGGAAATTACAAAACATTATAAAAAGAGTTAATTTTGAATACATGGAATTGAAAAGGTCTTCTTGGTTTGTTGGATGATTCAGCATTCATTGCCAGATACTAGCACAGATTAAGGATCCATAATAAAAATGAAGTGGTAGACTATAAGAATGTTAAATCAAATTTCTTAGGAAGAGGCTTGTTATACAAGATATATCTACATGGATATAGATAAATGTATCCACATGGATGTATGTAGATAATGTATAGCTAATATCTATTTGTCTTTGTCTATATGGATATACACATATAAACACATATATGTACATAAATATGTACACACACCTAACAGTAATATTTTTAAGTAAATATTCTGTTCAAAGAATATGAAAAACAGTGCTCAAAAGAAAAACTTCAAAATATTAGCAACTATATTAAAAAATTATTGAAATCACCATTTATAGGAAAAGTACAAATCAATAGAACCTTAGGTTTTTACTTTACATCCATCAAATTGGGAAAGATGACAAAAGATAGGAAGAATCAATGTTGGAGTGACTATGCAAAGACAGGAACACTGAAGTACATTTTTGGTGGAGCTGCAGGTTTCTAGACATGAGCATGGTTTTGGAGTATGGAAAGGAAGTAGACAATTTATTGGACAAAACTGTTTTTTAGTAGAAGGCATATTTACTTGCTACAGGTAGTTGACAAACAGGTTGTAACATGATTTGAGGATAGATTCTAAATATTTACAAGTAATTTTCAAATGTAAAACTAAAGTCAAAATAGTTCCAATGAACTAGACATAAAATAAAATCAGTTTTAAAGCAATTAGTACAACCATAATGGAAATAAATTTGGGTTTATAGAAAGTGGATAAAATGTCCCTTCTCTTTTACCCAGAGAATCAATAGCTAGGAATACACCTTAAGGAGATCACTGCCCCCCCCAAAAAAAGCCAGACCCAATATACACTAAAATATTTATTGGTAAATTTTTCTGTAATCAAAAAACTGAAAATAGAGTTGATATGATCTATTGGGGAATGGTTAAATAAACTGTGACACATGAATATAATGTAATATTGTTATATCATGAGAAAATATGAGAAATATGAAAAATTAAGACTATGAATAAAAACATGATAAATTCAGAGAAGCATGGAAAGAATTATATGAACTGATACAGAGTGAAGTAAGCAGAGATAAAAAACAATATATACAATGAGTACCAATGTAAACAGTAAAAGTAATTGAATAAATGATTGAAAATGAATGTTGCAAACTTAAAGAGAATAAGTTGGTCCCAAAGAAAAGATATGATAAGATACCTACCCCTATTCCATCACATATACAGGGTGCCCAGAGGTGTGAAACAAAAAAATTTCTGTTGATGCCCTGATTATTTTTGCTTATTTTTAAAATTTTTCTTCTATTATCTCTATGTTCTAAAGGATACATTTCTGGAAGGGGGAATGTATATAGAGGAAAATCTAAAATATGAAAATTAGAAGATATCCATGTAATGGCAAGTAATATAGAATCAATCTTTTGCTGTTTTGATTGTAGTATAATCAAGAAATATAATGCCTCTGATTAAATCTTCCTTTTATCAATCAAGAGTCTTTACAAGGCATAAAGTACAGAAGTAAGTTTCTTTAACTGGAAACAGTATATGTATTGTTAATTATTTTACCCACCTAACAGTGTATGTGTTATTAATCATTTTAATGTGATTAAAGACCTTCCCCACCCATTAATGGGCCTCAAGGGCCCATTCTCAAGGGGTGTGATATCCTCTGGCCCTCAAAAGTGTACAAATACTTTGAAGATGAGGTTTTACTTTGGGGCTTAGTTTTTGTAAGAAGGTTTGAGTGCTAGACCAGGACTCTGGGAAGTCACTTTAAGGAGCCCTCCGGCTTTGAAAACTCAGATGTCAGTGCTTCCCTCACTGGTAACTATGGTCAGAGAGTTAGGGGTCCAACTGTCTGTTGAATTCAGGCAGAGGAAGTCATGTATGTTGATCTTTTTATTTCTCTGCATTTCATTTGAAATTATGGGTGCTGACTCCTTGAACTAACTAAATGATATATTTACCTGGTTAAAGGAATGATACATGTGCTTGATTAAAGTGATTGTTAGCCCCTTGAAAACTGCTTTCCTTTTATGAATGCAGATCTAAGAACCTGTGATATCAAGCCCCCCTGTGTATGTTGGGGTACTTACTATTACAATCCATAAAATATATTTTAAAAATAAAACAGACTTTATTTTGTGCTTGATAGGACTTGTGCTAATTAAATATCTATATCTCTCTTCTCAAGTGTGACATTTTGTGTGTTACTGATAATCAACTTAACAAGCAATTAGCAAATTGCAAAAAATTTCAATATTTCAGGCTATAAAGTGAAGTCAACTTGAACTAGAAATGATAGGAAGCCTGATTCTTCAAGATATAGGGTCATAATAAACACACAAAGAAATAGATCCCCTTTTGCACACCTGAACACTGTCACACAAACATTTGACAAGATGATTAAATGTAAATAAAGAATGTACGACTGGAGATAACTTCCTTTTCCATGGACAGAAGATAGTAACTTCATCCTACATTATATCAAATTAACTTTATTTAGAGCTATTTTCAAATAGACAATAGCATAACAAAGAAATGTTAATAGAAATATTCTTTACACCAAAGAAAACCGAGTGCTTGATGAAGTAAAACTCACTTAGCATCAGGAGTTGCATTTTTGAAAAGAACTCACTATCTTAACAGTCTCACTAATAGCAATAACCCTCCAGGGCATCATCACTTTTCAGTAGGTATCTAGCATAACACAAATTCAATACAATCAGTATTAGAGGTAAAATACTGTAATGGAACCAGAGTGAGGATGTAGTATTTCAGCTTTTGCACTACTTGAGATATTCTATTAAACCTAAGAAGAGATAGCAATGACTATATTCTGGGTTACATTTTCCTACTACAAGCAGTTGACACCCTTAGCTTGTACTGAAGTTTAAGGCTAGATTGTAAATGTTTACAATAAAATTCTTAATTTAGAATCACAGCCAAAATAGTCACAATTTACCAGGAGCAGATAAAGTCAACCTTAAAGCAACCACCACTCTAAAATGTGTATTTAGATAGTAACTAATTTTCCGTCATGAATCTACTTTAAGAAATTCACTTGGAAACTGTGGTTTGTAAAATTCCATTTGGCTTTACCAATGGATATATTTGATACTTTTTTCTTTATATTTGAAAATGATGCTGATGATGGCATTGTTATCGACTTGAATGAGTAAGGTTGAAAAAGACCGCAGACACCCAAACAACATTCAATTAAGTGATAAGCTTACTATGTGCTAGGCAATGGGCTAAGAATTGGAGAAAGAAAAAACAAGTACAGTATCTGTTCTCAAAAAGATTATACATATTCTAATGTGGTTAGAATGAGCATCACATATATTCATATAATCATTGAAAATTAATCATATTTCCTTGCTCAAACATTCAAGTCATTTAAAATAAGACATAGGGATGATACTGTTGATTTCTTTGCTATAGGATATTCCAGATTAAGAAATTATCTAATTAGGAAATTAGAAAATCTACCAAGGTAAGTCAGTAACTTCTTTGCAATTTAGTCTTAGAGAGTTGTCCAAAGCACAGAGAGGTTGAGTAACTTCCCTAGGGTAACAAAGATTATGTCAGAAGTAGAAGCTGAAATCAGGTCTTCCTGTCTCTGAAATCATTTGTCTATCTTCTACATCACACTACAAATAATATTATAACAAGGATGAACTCTTCCATTTCTTTTGTACCTACATCTAATGTTAGCGTTTAGCGCTGGGAGAAGGGCTTATAATAGCACCCACCTCCCAGAGTTGTTATGAGAATAAACAGAAATCATATTTGTAAAGCTCTGTGCAAATCTTAAAGCTCTATATAAAATTCTAGATAGTGTTATTTCATTAGTATAGGTTAGACATCATGATCAGGAATCATCCTGCAATTGAAAACATTATCTTCTATCCCTCTCAATTCACTCTTCCTTCTAATTTCCCTACAATTGTAAAGGTACCATCATCCTCCCAGTCACTCAGGCTTGTAACACAGGTGTCACCTTCAAATCTAATTCTAGCATTTAAATCATTGTGACATCTCCTTCATATGCCACCTGATTTTCTCTGATACTGTCACCACTGGTGTAGACCCTTATATCATACCTGGATTATTACAATAGTCTTCTTCTTGAGTCTCTGCCTCCAGTCTCTCCACTCTCCAGTTCATCCTCCACTCAGCTGTCAAATTACTATCACTAAAGTATGGATCTGACCAAGTGGCTGCCTTCTTACGGAAATCCATGGTTACCTACTCCTCCAGGATCAAATATAAAATTCACTGTTTGACTTTTAAATCTTTCCATAGCTTGACCCCTTCCTACCTTTCCAGTTTCTTTATTATACCTTACTGTCCTCAAGATACTCTGGAATCCATTGACTGAACTCTTTCCAGTTTCCTTACATCATGTAAGTTTGAGTCAGAAGTAAATATCATTGCAGAAAAAAATATTTACTAATAAGCCTGGGAGTTTATAAACAGACCACCATGAAAATAATGTGACAACGATTCAATGAATAAGATAACATCAATATTCCATAACCTGACACAATTTTGTCTTTTGCATTGACTGTAATGTCTGCATATCTGGAATGCACTCTCCCATCCCTTATTTCTCTGTCATTTAGACTACTAAGCATCCTTCAAGATTCCCTCAGTGAATCAGCCCCTCAGAGGGGCTCCTACATAAACCAGATTCATACACCTCTCCATAGCTGCTAGGACACTCCCCCACAAAATTATTTTGCATTTACTTTGTATATATTTTTTTCTCTTATTATAATGAAAGCTCCTTGTAGAATCGGGAAATTCCATTTTTTTTGTATCTTCAGCCCTCCCTCACTCAAAACAAAATCAAGTGCAAGTCATGTCATCACTTCTTTGATGTCATGATCTTCTTCAAAAAGGTCAAACCCAATCTTCAGAACCAAACTCAGTATCTAGACCTGTAGCAGGCACTTGACATACACATGCTTAATCAAAATGAATTTCATGAAGTAAAAAAAAATGTATAAAAAGCCTGAGTAGACTCTCAAAATGATGGTGGCATACACCTAGTAAATAACTTCAATAAGAAACTTGGTACAGAGTAGGAGAGCAAAAACTATGTTGCAAAGTATGGTTTAAAACTGTTTCCAGGTGTCTGAATCATCTAAGGAATCAACTGTATGAAGTTTCATCTGTTCCTTAGAATAAATGTCAAAGGAAACACTTAAGTGGAAGAAAAAGATTAAAATGATGAGACTGTGCGACTTCAAAAAGCTCCAGCCTTGCCTACTGAAACAGTTACTTTTAAAATGTTAATGGACAAAAATAAAGATGTGGAAACTTATCAACATATCTTTAAAATTTTAACCAATACAATACAGGCATGAAAATGTGAAGGTTGAAAGAATCTAGAAACAGCATCAACTAGAAGATATTCAGTGTTCTTATCAAATGCAGGGAGGCAAGAATGCTATGAATTCCAAGCACAGACTCATTTGCAAAATATTATAGAGGATGATGATCGAAGATTTTGAACAGCACATTTTCAAATGGCAAACAGCCTAACAACCAAAAATGGAGAAATGATTCAGAGGAAAAAACCACCTCCACCTAAGTTACATTTTAAAAGCTGGTGAAACTAGAAGACCAATAGCCATAAAATACTAGAGATAAACCTGCATCTGTTCTAATTGTTTATGATAGTAGAACAGCCACATTTAAGCTTCACCAACCTCTGGACTTGATGTACCAGGACTTGATATGAAAAAGTGCATATAAAAAGGTGAAATCAGGAAGAAAACCTCAACCCTACCAGATGAATACATTAGAAATGTGAAAAGATAATAATTTTAATTATTTTATTTAATAATTAATTTTGTTTGTGCATTTTAATGTTTTATCTATTTTATTTATTATTTTAATTAATTAATAATAAAGACACTCGAATCAACTTTAAGCTTTGAGATATCAAAGAGAAAAATACAAATGAATGGAATAAAATAAAGACAAGAAGAATGTCCTTCAAAAAAGTGGGGGAAAGTTACCCAGAAGACATCAGCAACTATTGTCTGACTTGCTTTCTCCTTGCCAAGGCTAAATCCTCTATGCACACAAATGATTTTATCCCATATTTTCTAGCAGATAGACTCCTCTATTATCTCCACCATCTCACTGATCTGCAACCTCTTCTGGGCTTCAGGCTGTTTCCTTCCTTCCTATAAACATGGCCATGTCGTCTCTTCAAAAAATCCTTTCATTCCTACCTATCATCTCATATCCCTCCTCTGTTTTGCAGTTAAACTAGTCAAGAAAGCAGTCTACAGTAGATACCTACACTCTTTCACTTTTTATTCTCTTTAGCATGTCTTCTGATCGCATCATTCAATGCTGCCTTTAAATTTTACTTGCAATCTCTTAATTGCCATATCCAATTCCTTGCTCCAATCCTCATCCTTCTTGATTTCTCTATAGCCTTTGACACTCTGGATCCCCGTTGATATACTCTAGTTTTTTCTAATACTACTCTCTCCTGGGTCTTTCGCTCCCTATTTGATCACACCATTGGAATATCCTTTGCTCTCTCTCTCTATCCAGGGCACTCCTGCCAATGGAGAGTGCCCCTCTTCTTTCTCTCTGTACTACATTCCTTGGTGATTTCACCAGTTTCCAAATTAGCATCTGTAGCCCAATGATTTTCAAATCTATGTTTCAAGCCCTAACCTCTCTTCTATATTTCAGTCTTGTATATCCACATGTCTATTATACATCTTAAACTAGATATCAGTAAACATCTTAAACTCAAAGAGTTCCAAAACTGAACTTCCCCAAACATTGTTGTGGTTTTTTTTCAGTCTTTTTAATCAAGTTCAGCTCTTTGTGACCACAGTTGGGATTTTTCTTGACAACGATACTAGAGTGGTTTGCCTTTTCCTTCTCCAGCTAATTTTACAGATGAAGAAACAGAGGCAAACAGGGTTAAGTGACTTGCCCAGGATCACACAACTAGCAAATGTCTGAGGTCTATTTTGAACTCAAGAAGATGGATATTTCAGACTTTAGGCCTGGTACTCTATCCACCTAGTTTTCCAGGTCTAACCATTATCACTCCTTTATTTAACAAACTCCACTACCTCTTTATTACCTCCAGAATCAAATATAAAATCTTGTATTTGGATTTTTGAAGTCCCTTATACCCTGGTCCGTTCTTACTTTTTCCAGTTTTCTTATACCTCACTCCCCCCAGCATATTCTGGGATCCAATAAAATTGGTCTCCTTGCTATTTCCCTTACAAGATACTCCCCCCTCCCAGAACTTAGCATTTTCAGTGGCTGTTGCCTGTGTCTGGAGTCCTCTCAATCCTTATCTCTAACCCATGGTTCCTCTGACTTCCTTTGGATCCCAACGAAAATATGACCTTCTGGAATAAGCCTTTACTATTCATCCTTAATGTTCTTATCCTTCCTCAAAAGATTATCTCCTATTTATCCTGCATATATTATGTCTGTACATAATTGTTTACATATAATCTTCCCCAGTAGAATGGTACGGACTATTTTTTGCCCTTTTTATTTAACTTTAAAACTTTAAACTTTGAAATTTAGCACCATACATCTAATGGGGTCTTAATAAATGCTTGCTGACTAGATTTAGCAAGTATCACAAAGGATTAGATAATTTAATCTCCATCAGTAGAGAAAATATTCATAACACTGAAATCTAACTTTAGTTGGATTTCATTCAAGCCAGTGCTGGGATGGATTTATATGTACATATGTATATGAAAATTATAAATAGAAAAAAACTGAGTGCCATATAATATATTTTTTAAATCAATGCCTACCAGAAAGAAGGAATTCTGACAGATACAGCAAAAGAACTTATGCTGAAATACAACTACTATGTAGCCACTTCTGTGTTAAAAACTAACCTATGATGGATACTGCTTACACTTCTGTGCGGCTCTTGTATCAACATTTCAACTACCTCAGCAGAATAAAGTTCATAAAAATCATATTCAATAATTGAAATTCTAACAAGAACAACAAAAATAATAAATTAAAAACTAGCACTCACATAGTGCTTTCAATTCTGCAATGAACAAGAATTATCTCATTTGATCTTCACAATAATCCTAGGAAGAAGGAGCTATTATCAGTATTTTAAAAATGAAGAAATGTACAAAGATACACATTAAGCAACTTGCCCAGGGTTACATGGCTAGTTAAGTGTCTGAGGTTGGATTTGAACTCAAGTCTTTTCGACTCCAAAAAAACCAGTTCTCTAATTCATTGCATCATTTAGCAGGCTCTGAAATGATCAGCTCTGGAAAACATCTTGCTATTACAATGATAAACTTCTATTTTAAACAGTAAATAGAACATTAGCAGCAGGAGAAATAGCTGATTCTACCATAAATCTAGGCAATAATGAGAGCCTTAATAAACATGATTAGGACTTGAATACCATGACCTGGATTCTGATCGTCATATACTGGCTCTAGTTCAAAGACAGGACGTATTTATCTATAGCCCCATGACTACGACATAGCCTATCAAAGAATCTCAGAATCTCTGTGCCAGAAAGGACTTAGAGGTCATCTGGTTTTTACCATACATGATGAAGAATCTTTGTACACCATGAAAATGTGGCCATCCAGCTTTTACTTTTAAACTGCAGTCATATTTTTTTAAAACAACCACTTCATATCTCAAATGATGATTAATTTTGAGGCCTTTTACAAAAGAAGTGCTAAAGTCAACTTCCAACCTAATAATTCACAGAGTTGGTCTGGTGATAAAAAGAGTATCTCTAATTATCTCAGGAGGTGTTATAAAGTTCCCACAAAATTAACACTAATCCATTTTAATTTAACAAGGTCCATTTCTAGGAAATTTGTCCAGATTTTGTTGATTGTAGGGAAAGTAAAGAATAGTTGAATCCATTAACTCTGCTCTTATAACCTGAAGCTGTGTGCTTAATTTTGTTAAATTAATTAAGCATTTTGCTTTTAACTTAGACCTCGTGCCACATTTTAATGCCATGGCACAATGCTATAGCTAAGTTAAACACTGTTCATGGAAGGGTAATTATAAATGTTAAAAGACTTTACTGAACCTGGGCCCCAGCAATGCCAATGGTGGCAATGCCCTAGTTATCCTAATAGTAACACCCTACAAAATTAACCATTAAGCAATTAAACTTATTTCTCTTTGCCACATGATGATCTGTAGAATTCTGCTTATCTCTTTGCCAGTGAAAATTATTTATGGGAAAAGTAACATTTTCAATTGTCTTGACAAAATAAAACAAAATACCCTAGTCTTGTTAGAACAATTAATTTACATGGTTAAGGTATTTAATAAATCATATTTATGACATGTGCTTTATTAATCAAATGGGCAAGTACCCATCGAGCGTCTACCATCTATTTAACACCCTTTCAGATGCTTAGGGGATACAAAAGATGCAAGGGACATGGTGAAAGCATTCCCTTGAAAGGCTCACAGTCTCACTGGGGATACAGAATTCTTGGACATGAAACAATTAGAAAACATTCAAATGATACACTTTGAGGGACTGATTATACGGAAGCCTGGAATTCTGAAAAGGGCAAAAACGACTTGAGCAGGAGTCATCAGGGAACGTGGTGGGGCTTCAGCTGAGCCTTGAAAAAATTACTAGGGTTTTGTTAAAAGGGAAGAAGAGAAGACTTCCCGTAGGGAAAGAATGAACAAAAATATATATGCAAGAAAAGTGTGTAGCATGTATGAGGGGCAATGATAACACATTTATATAGCCCTTTAATTTTTACACAGCATTTTCAATGCAACAACACTCTGAAAAGGGAGGGTCAGCAAGGTTAAATATAACCTACCTAAAGTTGCACAAGATTGTGTAAGAGTCAGGATGCAAACCCAGGATTTCCTAATTCTAAGTCCATCAGTGTCTCTACAATGCTTTTTACCCTTCCTGGAGTAGATCTAATATACTTTACTGGGTAGAGGATACAAGTTGAACATAATAGGAAAAGATAAGGGGGAGATCTGGAAGTAGGAAAAGTAGGATGAACTTTCTGTATCAGAGAAGAAACTGATATCATGAAAGTGCTATTTCAGAAAAATCAGTCTGCCTTCACGATTGTTGGAGGGAAATCAGTTACATGGAGACCAATCTCACAGGTTTTTCTAATAATCTAGACTTGAGATTTCAAGGGCCTGGAATAGAATGGTGGAAGTGAGGATAAGGAAAAAAAATGTGACCCCCAAAAACATTCCAAAGAAGAAAGAAACCAGCCCTGGAGTCAAGAGGACCTGAGTTCAAATCCAACCTCAGACACGTGACCCTTATAAGCTTATTACCTTGGGTAAGTCACTTAACTCCAATTGTCTTGCCTTCCCCCGCTCCCCCCAGCCAAAAAAAAAAAAAAAGAAGAAAGGGGACAAGACTTGGTGACATGTTGGATAAGGGCTGATTTCAGAAGGGCAAATGCCTAGAATATGGAAGTTGCAATCATTGGACAATGAACATGGTTTCTGTTTCTGTTTACCTCATTTAAAAAAGTTATTTTCTAAGCATGTTTCTGGACTTATATTCTAGTTTATAGGTGTTCAGAGGGGACTAAGTTCACATTTTCTTGCTTTACAAAAAAAGAAGACTTAAAAAGAGAAAGGAACACTATCAAAAGAAAATCTATTGACTGGTGCTCAGGTCACCAATATTCTGATTTTTAAGGAAAAGAACAGATAAATGGCAAGATAGAATCCACTGGACAAGTGGAATAAATGGAATTTCAGTGAGGTACAGTGCAGTCATCCATTCAACAAATGTTTTTTGAACACCTCTTATGATCAAAGCTTGGTGCTAGGTTCTAGAGAGAGAGACACATAGGTATATAAGATGTAATTAATCAACAAGGAATCAAGATACCCATGGAGAATAGCTATGAAGTACATAGCACTAATTTTGCCCATACAATGACATCCCATTCAGCAAAGTTCTTTCTCATTTACAAAGAAATAGCTGAATGGAACAACGATAACAGCACAAAAATTTATCCACGTAATTTTCTTGAGTAAGATCAGGTCCATTTTAGTCCTATAGTGGCTGGAGTAGTGACCCTTGGAATCAACAAAATCTGAGTTCAAATCCATCTTTACATAGTTACTAGATGTATGCCCCTAGGCAAGTCACTTAACCTTTATCTGTCTTCATTTCCTCTTCCATAAGATGGAAATAATATCACTTACCTCCTAGAGATATTTTGAATATAAAATAACAATATTTGTCAAGCACTTTGTAAATGTTAAACCTATAAACACTAGCTGATTTTTTTTCTGGAAAAGTTGTTTGAAATACTCATATGTGAACAGTTGTCAAACTCAGAGTTCAAAAGAAGCAAACAGATTAGGTGTAGAATTACAGGGAAAAGAAAAACGGGTGGAGGAGGGTTGATATTTTCCTATGAAATCCTTGAAACAAAAGGAGGCATAATTTTAAATCAATGTGTGATATATACAGGATGCAATTTATGTGTTAAACATGTAAGGAAGTCATATTCATATGTTGCAATCTTTATAATAATGTTAAAACTAGGAATTTATATATTGAAATAAAATTATCTTAATTTTTTTTTGAAAATTTAATCATATAAATTGGCCAAAATGCCTTTTATTCCTATATTATATGCAAAATATAAAATACATAAAGGAAAAAAATCAAGATAATTTATATCCATTTTATTGACTCCAACAAACATTCATTAAGTATTTACTGTACTTAGCAGAATGGTTACAATGAAAAAAAAGAGAGAGACAGTTCCTGTCCTGAAAGAGCTCATATTCTTCTGGATATATTCAACAGGTATGCAAACAAGCAAACACAAAGTAGAAAAAACTAAGTAAAACTACATATCGGCTTCTACAAAACAGGCATAATTTTCAAGCCACATAAATTTTCTAGCATCTTCAACCTTGACAAACCACCCTAGTCAACAATAGAAGAAGCACTTCATTGGAGCAACAAAAATGCAACTAAGGAATTAGGAAGACAGTTGTTGAAGGACATACCTGTTACATACATAGCCATCTGATATAAATATTCTTTTAGTATTTGCTAGATTAGAAGCCAATTCTTTTACATCCACTGGATGTAAATTGCAGCATCCAGTGGACATTTCAGTTATCTTGAGCAAATGTAGTCCACAGGGCACATTGTAATTAAAAGAAATAAAGGTTAAGAATTTTAATGCCTACTATCTAAAAATAATACATAGACAAAAAGTCTTAATTGCCTTTGTATTCTTCTTTTAGTATTCTTTGACTTCTCAATCGTTAAAATCTCACATGCAATGCTATTTCAAAATATTGCTAAATGTCCAGGTGAAGGAAGTTTGAAAACATAGCAATCTGCCTGATGCTATCATAATTAAATAAAACTTTAGAATTTTTTTCTTTTAAAAATAGCTAATACACAGGTATAATACAATTATTCAGCAGCTCTACTATTCCTCAATTTATGCAATCTGATTCTATATTCCAATCAAATAGAAGGAAGAAAATTGAGGAATAAAAGCTACGGTATCTGTTTTACGGCTATTTGAACATACAGATGCTAGATGATCGTACCTCAGTAGTCCACGCCTATTGAAACTCATGTTTCACTTACCAAATATTCATGATTTAAAACAGAGCAGACTGCACTTTTGATAACATCTGCTACAACAAATAACAAAAAAAGAGTGTGAAGTCTGATGAATGTTTAAACAGAACATTTTTTATGGATCAGCTAAATCTTTTCTGCTTTTTAATTAAAAGTAAAGAAAATGGAACTTAATTATCCTGTAAAGATTAGCTTGTGGGCATCTTCCTGTAAATTACTTCTAATTGAAAGCAAATTGTCAAGTGACATTCAAAGTACTGTCCTTTAAAACACAGCTGTTCTATTGCTGATTTCAGTGCATTACATTGCTTTCTTGTTACAATATGGCATATTTGAATATTTTAACAATTTCACTGGTTTTGTATGGATTTCCATTTAGTATATCTTAATCACATTTCCTCCTATAATTTTTTCAAAGTCATCACCCATATTTAAATTCAAGACATCATCTTGAAATATTTTATCATTTGAGCTCTCTTGTTTGGTCTACATTTTCACGTTTGTTTGTATTCTCTACTATATCATATCTTGATAGCAATGGTTGCAAATACAGGCAGCTATCACCACTAGACCCATGCAACTGACCAAACTTTAGTGTTTTCTTTCCATTAGGTTACAGTGAATCAATTTTTTAAAAAGATGCTCTGACTATTTGACAAATTTAAAATAAGATTTTCAAGAAATAAGAAGTTCCCTACCTCCAAAAGCAGTGACATTTTTCCTACATCTCTTTTAAAATACTTTAAAAATACACGAAAGAAGTCAAATTTCTTGACTACTGGGAGATTCAACGACTTGGATTTTGCATTTCCTTACTGGAAATGCTCGTCACAATTTAAAATTAATCTTCCAATCACTTAGTGAAAACAATGACACACCTGTGTTTGTGCATAGGAAGACACAACTTACCAATAAATTATGCTGAACATCCTGGTGCTCAGGATATGGGGCTGGTCATCTCTATTGCATAGATATCTATATCTATCCATACACAGGTATGTATCTATGAATATACACATACACATTTATATATATGTGCCTGAAAGTGCTCTATTTATATTAATGTTTGTTATAGATAAAGTGTAATGTTGCTACATTTGACAAATGATAACATTAAAAATGTGGAAAAACAAATTTCACAAAGAAAACAGGAAGTAAGGTTTGGAAATCAATCATTCTTTTCCTTAGGCTTTCTGCAGGCCACAAGTCTCACACTAATTCTCACAACTGGATCTTAAACATTAATGATACTTTCCTAATTTTTTTTAAAGTTCTGACAGCAAATGATGGAAATTTTGTCAACCCAAATAACATCTGTTTTACTTCCCAAAGAGAATAAATTACGTTCTCTAGCTGTAAATTTACCCCAGTCACATTCATTATTTGCATCTCATTATCTTCATAGAATTACACTTTACTCTCTTTTTTCTCATTGTGAAACTCCTTTTCCTGATATTAAATAAAGTACCTCAACATTCTTCAAAGATATGAGTATTACAGCTATCTGTGTAAATAGGTTTCCTTCTCTATTAGATACTAAACTCCTTATGGTATAGGGCTTTATTCATCTTTGTGCCTTGTTTAGAGAGCAGGACAAAAATAGTATACAATGAAGGTAATTAATAAAGTTTTCTATAAGTGAAATATGAATTCTGGCCATTTGAAAACTAGATATTTGTCCACAGCCCTATCAAACCATCATAATTTTGTTTTCTCAATTTTTTCCAACTTTGAATATTATAATACTACTGCACAATTACCAAAATGACTGCAGTGAGAAGTTAATATTTGAATGATTGAACCTAAATTGTTATCACTGTTATAATGGCAAGTTACAAGCTGGGGCTTCTTGACTACAGTTTGAAGTATACAAAATAATGGATGTAGTGACCATTTGTAGAGAAATATGTATTAAAAGAGTGAATCTGAAAGCAAATCACCCCACGGTAAGTAATAACTACCTCTGAGTCACTTGTCCATATCTGTTAAATCACTAAAGAAAAAAGGATGAAAGCATTAAGAAAAGAAAACACTGAATGAACAGATTCCTCCAATGCAAATTGGTTGAGAATGGACATGGCCAAGCTAATTTCTATATAAAAGCTGTGTTTTTAACTAATTATAGTGAGACAACCTACACAGTTACTTCTGATAAATGCTTTAAGTTACAATTAGATACAACTTCCAATGGATGAAAGTTGATAAAAATGACATGAATAATTTTACTTGTTGAATTTAAGATGGTTAATGTTTTAAAAATCAAATGACAAAATATAAGATAGAAGAAAATGGGCTAATGCATGGGAATCTTAGAAGTTGCCAACTTGCTGTTGTAATGACTTTGTTGGATGATTTGAGAAAGTGATGTTTAAATATTCCTGCAAAGGCATGGCTGTAGACCAAATACTTGTTGATAAAAAGACTGAATGACCTGTCTCTATTTTGTATCTCGTGCTGAGTCTCAGTCTTGGGGCAGGGAAAATAGAAAAGCATGGGAGTAAATTGTCATGAAATATGCATGAAAAATAGGGTCATTTAAAGGATGGACCCAAATTTATTTTGCTAGTCCTCTAGTTAGTTTAACTCCACCCACAGAGACAAATTAGATATTGACAGTTCCACAGGCTTAATTTAATAATGCCGCCACTGGCGAAAAATGAATTTACCTTTCTTTCTTTCTCTGCAATACTTTCAGCTTTACCTTACTTAGTAAGTGCCTAATTTGTCCTCAGAGTAACCTGGCAGTGAGAAAGAGGAAATGATTGGTTCTTATTTATCTAAAAAGTTTTTAAAGAAGAAAAATATATATATTTGTGTCAACATATAAAGATTTTCTTAATAATTAAATGACTCAACATTGTTCTCTTAATGATATCAATAAGCAGCACGATCCTTACTCTTCATTTTTAATTCCTCTATTACAGGTAATTTAAATCATATTTCAGCACCAATGGAGGAATTCCTTTGACTACCACTTCTCAGTCAAAAGAACATTTGAACTGTATCTTATACAGTGATGAGAATAATCCAATGTAGATATTGTTTCACTCATGTTTCCCTAGTGTTCAAATAAGGCTCTTTTATGCCAAAACTATTACAATTCAAACCCTCCCTTTCAGATATAGCTTTGATATTCACCTCTTCTCTGTCAGATTCAAATCTCTACTTTGCTCCCTATCCTGAATTCATGCACCATTAAGATTTGGCATAGTACTACGTTACATTTTTGTTGCCTTTAAAAACAGGTCATAATCTTTTTTTCATAATTGTAGCATATTTATGTTTCTTGAGGTAAGGACTATAACAGACAGAGTGGTACGCCACAAACTGTGTAGAATCTGGAAGCCAGAAACACAGGTTTGAATTTCAGCTCTGCTTCTTACTTAACTGTGTGATTAGAGGCAATGTACATTGTAATCTCTTTGGGTCTTGGTTTCTCTACAATAAAACAAAGGAGTTGTATTAAATGACCTATGTGGTCCTTTTCAGCTCTAAATTTATGACAATATGCTTAGATTTGTGATTTCATCCTTTATCAATGCAACATACCTTTCCCCAATTTATACTGCAACTAGGTGGCACAACAGATAGAGCCCTAAGCCTGGAGTCCAAAAGACCTGAATTCAAATTTGGCTTGAGACACGTACTAACTGTGTGACCCTGGGCAAGTCAGTTAACCTTGTTTGCCTCAGTTTCCTCATCTGCAAAATGAGCTGAAGAAGGAAATGGTAAATCACTTCAGTATCTTGGCCAAGAAAATCCCAAATGGGGTCATGAAGAGTCAGATAGGACTGAAATGACTAAATAAAAACAACAAAGCACCTAGATACGAGTTGCTCATAGTCACATGTTTAGTATATGTCAGAAGTAGGGTTTACATCAAGGTCTTCCTGACTCCAATGCCAGCTCCTGTATCTACTATACCAGTCCTGCCCTTAATGCATGAAACCTGCAAAACTCCAAGTACAGCAGAATCAGCTTAAAATAAAATTGGGAAATATTTAACAGAATAAATACAAATACGATACAATATAAATAACATTAACCTTTGGTTTTCTAAGTCAATATGAAGTCTTCTACTTGCAGTCCTAATTGAACTCAAGACCACTGCACTATGTCATACTTTCTCAAAATAGCACCTGAAAGCTGGAATATGTTTTTTTAAATATGTAACCTACCAGGCTCAGAAGAGTTTTTGGACATACGGGAGGGGTGGTATGGAAAAATAATTTTGTTTTGTACAAGACAAATGATAATTCTATATACATACATATATATATATACACACACACACACTAAAATAATCTCAATATATTTACTTAAAATATAGTAAAACCTCAATTAATGTGAATTCAACTAAATTCCTTGATTAAAACTATTTATAATAACTAGTTTTTGGAGAAAAAAGAATAAATTACTATAAAACAAGTTGAAGTCAATATTAATCACTTACATTAAAAAAGCAACAAATTTCCGGGGCAAATCAAGGGACCAAGACAAATCCATCTAAATATACTAAAGTCTCAACTTATAAAATATGAAACAATAGGCATGGCTGTAGAGGATGAAACTGGGACAGCATAAGATTTTCTTCCAATGTAGAAATTTTCAAGGAAGAGTAAAAATCCAAAAGTAGAGGCTTGTGATAAAAAAAATAGCTGAAAATTCAATTAGTCAATAGACAGAATTAAGCATTATTGTAAATTTAGATTTTATTTTACAAAATATATGAAAGAATGAAAAATACTACAGTTCTCTTTCATTTCTTTTATTATGAAAAGATATATATACATATACATCTATATAATTGCAAAACCCTGTACTCTGAACTACGAAATTAAATGGAAATTACATAGCTAAAATACAATCTGTTGCTTTTAGGGTAAAAATATCTTACCTATTTCTCTTCTATATTATATAAAATTTTCATCTGAACCAAAACATAGATAAATAAAAGAAAATCACTGATGGAGTGTCTCTTCAGTAGGCTGGCATTTTTTCATGTGACAACATATCATATAATATTTATATTCTGTTAAACAGTATTAAAAAGTTTTGCATTATGTCATATGTTGTATCATATTACACTGTATTATATAAAATCATATTCTTATATTGTTTTGTATTTTAATATTATTTTATGTATCTGTATATACATACATGCATATATAGTATGTGTGTATACACATACACATATATGTACATATATATGCAATTTTTCCAGTAACTTCATCAGTTAATAGAAGCTCTTTCAATGAGTTTTCTAGTTTTCTAAATAATAGTTCAATAGTTTATTGGAATAACTTTAGCTCAAGTTCATTTTCATCTGGGTAGCTAGGCATCATAGTGGCTAGAGTGCCAGACCTAGAGTCAGGAAGACCTGAGTCTGGCCCCAGACATTTACTAGCTGTGTGACTTTGGGCAAGTCACCTTAATTCTGTTTGCTTCAATATCCTCAACTGTTTCAAAAGGAGCTGGAGAAAGAAATTGCAAACCACTCAGGTATGTTTGTCAAGAAAACCTCAAGGGGGATCATGAATTTATAATGACAGAACAATAACATTTCTCATCTTGCTATGTCAATAATATGTTTTTAATTTCTTTCAACCAAGAAACCAAACAAATGAATCTCTAAGAATCAGATATTTAAGAAACTTTTAAAAACTATTTCTCAGAAAATAAAGCAAATATTTCAGTCACATTGATCACATAAGAACACACAAACCTGGTTAAAGTACAGCAGGTATGACTGAGCTTCCAAATAGTTTGTAAATGAAATAAAATTTCCAAATTTCAAATGAAATGTTCAGAATGAAATCCTGAATTTCAGACATTTTCTGAACACTTAATAATTTGGTCAAACACTCCTATTCCTGGCTGAATTATCTATGTTCCTGACTTCTTTGTGTAAAATTTTTCCAGCTCTCTCTTCTTTTTAGTTGTTCTATCCCTACCATCCCCATTTGTCCTTATTTCCATTGCATATTTTCATGCCCAGTAGAGGGCAGACAAGGGAAAAGACAGGAGACAAAACTAAATCTGTATTGATTTCCAAGGTTTTAAGTCACAGTACCCTGCTGAAATAATATTTTTGTGTATAACTAAATAACAACAGAATGATCTGGATAAATTCTTTAATTCTCCATTTCACTTTGTGGACATAAAATAGTTAGGAAACAATTACATAATGAATATACCTGAGGGTCGGGAGAAGCCTTTAATCTCTCAAACTGATGTTATGCTTTTTGAGATACCTTGAAAGATGTTGCATCTCATACAGTATCAAATGATAATTCATTTGAATCAAGTATGCCAACCCTCGTTGATCCTTGTTGCCCTATGCTACTTAACTATAAATCTCTCTAAAATTCTTAAACAAATACGGCTTTTGACTCAGTTTTTCTCAGCATCCCATCCACTGCCACTATCCTCAGAAATTTCACTACTCATGTTGAAGAACATTCTAACATTCTGACCGCACAATCTTTCAACCTTACCAACTCCAACAGTCTCCATTTCAGTTCCCAGTTGGTTCTTGAAAAGGCTAACCCTTCTATCTGTGCCTTCAAACTCTATCCATCCAATTCCAGTACTTCACCTCACTGATGAGCTCCTTTCATTCATTCACCTTTAATGACTCCCTCACTGATGAGCTCCTTTCATTCATTCACCTTTAATGACTCCCTTATATTTATTTCTTCCCTCCTATCTATGAATACATTGATTTCCCTACCTTCTAAAAGCCTTTTATCAATCCTTCTCTGCCCGCTAGCTATCTTGACTTTCCAACCTCCTCTTTACTGTCAAACCTCCTTGAAAAAATATTTGCTAATTTCCTCTACTTCCTCACCACTTATACTTTTAGTCACTTGGAACCTGTCTCCAAATGTCATCACTCTATTGGAAATGTTCTTTCAAAAAGTCACCAGTACCTCCTTATTGTCTAACGCTGTGTTCTTTTGTCTGTTCTCATCCTGTTTCACATCTCTGCAGCATTTCACATTTTGACAACTCCCATCTTCCTGGCTTGTAAAGAAATGTTCCCAGTTTACTTTCTACTTCTCTAATCTCTCCTCTGATTCATTTTCTGGTTCCTTTACACCCTTCTGACTTTTCTTTAGTTTTATATTTCTACAAAATTCTGTCCTGATACCTGTTCTTGTCTTTGAACACATTTTCTTCACAGGCAATCGCATTCACTTCCACATCTACAAATATCACTTTTACTCAGATGGCACCCACCAGACTCACTAAATACTCCATCTGCATTTGTAACTAGTTACAGCATATTCTACCTGTTAAGTCCCAATGGCACCTCAAATCTAACATGTCCAAAAGTCTGCTCTTCCTTCTTATTTTGTTATTAAAATCAGTGGCATACCATTCACCCAGTGTCCTATGATCAAAACAGTGGAATTATCCTTGACTCCTGCATCTTTCATACTTCCTACATCCAATGAGCCAGCATGTCCTACAAATTCTACCTCCACTGTGTCTCTTTTATTTGACTTCCTTCTCTTAATTCCCAGTATAACTACTCTATTAAAGGCCCTGATGACTATCCACTTGGATTACACTGATGGCTTCTTCATGTTCCAATCTTTCACAGTGCTACCATAATAACCTAAATTATGCCAAGATCTCGTTATTAATAGATGTTCCACTAAAACCCTACCAATATATATAATTGTGGCTGGACTTATTCCTGTTTCCACATGGGTGATGGCGTCAGAATAGATGTTATAACTTCAGAACAGATAGGTATACAATATTCCAAATATTTGAATGTATCTCCTATCTCATCAATATGGATATAACCTATAAGATACGGACTGTAATCTACCTATGGATGAATCTCTTGGCAGGTCTTCTACCCTCAGATGACTTCAGTTATAGACCTACTTTTGCCTGATGTCCAAACCTAAGTTCCATACCAGCCTAAGTTGAAGGCTATCTTTGGGATGATAACACTATTTTTGCTATACCAGCTATCCAATACTACTCATCTTCCTGTGAAATGATAGGAGAGGCATGACAGTCAGTGGAGGGAATGAATACTCAACACTGAAGAAATCTTTGATGCTTAAAGTGTCATCAATCTTCAGTCATGCCGTTGTTATTAGTATTGGGATTGATCAAAACCCTTCAATTCTTCTCTACCAAAAATCATTAATACCATTCCCTCATTTTCCTGACTAGTATACTGATTAAATACAAACATAGTATACCCCATCTGGGGCTTTGGAAATGAAAACTCCTTATAGGATATCCTCATAGGAATAAATACTTCTAATTCTTGTCAGATAGTTATGAAAGATCAATCCTTTAGCACGTTCCCTAAGGACTTTGGAAACTTGTGATGACAATTTTAATATGTGATAAATGTAAACTGTCCTCTATGCCTGGAACTCCTTCCCATATCATCTTTTCCTTTTGGCTTCCCAGCTTCTTTCAAGTTTCAACTAAAAGACTACCTTCTGGAAGAAACCTTGCCTACGTCATCTTAATGCTAGTGCCTTCCCTCTTTTATTTATCTCAAATTTTTCCTGTATATATCTAGTCTGTACATCATTGTTTGCATGTGTTGTCTCTTCCTCAGTACCATTAACCTGTGAGCTCTTTGAGAGCAGGGACTTTCTTTTAATTTTTTTGTATCTCTAGGATTTGAGGCCAAGGTGTCCCATTGCATCCTGGGCCTTCAGTCATCCTGATGAATATCAGGTCACTGGGTCCAGATGACTCAGGAGAAAGTGAGGCTGGTGACCTGCACAGCCCTCTCTCACTCAAAACAAAGTCAAGTGCAAGTCATGTCATCATTTCTCTGATGTCATGGTCTTATTCAAAAACAAAGGATGAATACAACAACAGTCTCTAGGACTTAACATAGTGCCTACCTTACGGTGGATGATTAGTAAATACTTATTAACTGTCTAACTGCCCTAGGCCAAAGAAATTAAACAAACACACTTCATACCTCTTCAATCCATGTTAGCCTTTTCCACGCTAGTCAGTTGACACTTGCTGCAAAATGATACCAACTAAGCAGACTATTTTCTCTTTCATTACACTTTGTTTTGTTTTTTCCATGGTTTCTCCCATTCGTCTTGGTTCTTCTGTGCAACATCACCGATGTGAAGATGTACTTAATGGGAATGTGATATGTAGGGCCCCTATGGGACTGCATGCCATCTTCGGGAGGGAAGAGAGGGAGAAAATTTGGAACTTATGGAAATGATTGTTGAAAACTAAAAACAAATAATAAATTTGGAAAACAAACAACTCCCCCCCAACTTATATGTCTAACTTAAATGTCTAACACTCAATTAGATAGGTGATTTTATTCTGTGTTTTAGACACACTCCTAACTTATCTGATCATCTTAAAATTTTGCTGTTTTCCACAAAGGGGAAAGGACATACACACACATATTTGTAAACACACATATATGTGTATGCGTGAACACGTATTTATATATATACACATACATACATATATGTTTATGTACACATGCACATCACTAGTCTCCACGGCTGCTTCTATAACAGCATATGATTGATGGAAAAGAGTAATATTACAAACCACAACATAGATACTGCTATTTTCTAGGACTAATTGTAGAGTGTTAGAAGTCATATCATACTCTATCTAGTCCAACCTCCTTGTTTTCTGATGAGGACACTGAAGTCTAGTGGAATTAAGTAACTTATTTGCCTCTGGGGATATAAGTAGGCAGAATTTGAATGTAGACCTTCCCAGTGACTCAGTACATCACCAATGATGTAGCTTTCTCTTTTTAGACCCAAGAGATGCTATAAAGCCCTTTGGAAAGAAGAGAGAAGTGTTGAAGCCCACAAGTTCGACAACAAAAAAAATTATTCCCACTTGTTTCAAAAAGTCTCTGTTTTTATACTTAAAATAAAATATCCTGTGCATGTTCTATTTTTTTTTTTTAGTCAGAGTTAGAGTAGGTTAAATTATTTCTTCAATATTGTATTAGGAAAATTTATTGGGAATAGTTTGTTCACTGACTTAAGAAACAAAATACTTTGCCAATAGATTGTTTTTCTTTGTTATTATCAATGATATGAATACACCAAGTGGCTGTGACAGTTTGCTTCAATCCTAAAATAAGTGATTAAAAACAAGCTGCTAATTTAAATTTTGAACACTTGAATAACCTGGAAAAACACACACACACATAATATGTGAAAGAATATAACAGAATGAAAATTGTTTATAACCAGCAGTGGGAGAGGGTGTTTCCCCCTAAATTCCAGGTCGATGGATACTCAAGATATATCGCAAGACACTCTGGGATTTGTAGTCCATCTCTGTTGGCTAGGAGAGGCCCATCACTCTACTCCCATATCCACCATCTACCACAATATGTTAGGAATCAGAGAACTCTGGGAACTCACGTCTTCACCATCTAAATTTCCCAATACTTCCTGCTGAATAATCATTTACTTTTTCTATGTTAAAGTATATAGTCTTTATGGACTGTATAGACAATGATGCTTTAAATTACTTTAGTGAAATTCCATCACCTTTAGTAAAGATTTATTAGAATATGAGGAGATAGGAAGGTGGTTGTGGATTTTGACCATCAGGGTTAAAGTACATGATTCATTTATCACTTAAATAACATGGCAACTAGATGGCACAGTAGATAGAACTCTGCATCTAGAATGAGGAAGATTAGAATTCAAATCTCTGACATTTCTAGCTCAATGACTCTGGGCAAGTCACATAATTTCTATAAGTTTTGGTTTCATCAACTACAAAATCAGGATCATAACACCTACCCTGAAGGGTTATTGATGATCATATAAGGTAATTGCACCAAGTTCTTAACACAGTGCCTAGAACCTAGTGGATGCTCTACAAATGCCTATTTCTGTTTCCTCTTCCATCATACACCACAACAAATAAGCTAGTTGCTAAACATAAGGTCAGCTGATGTTTAGAAATGTACAACTGTAATACCAAATATTTTCTGGAAATTTTACATGGAGTGTTTTCATTGAGGTTTTCAAATGGGGACTTTTATTCATTCCAGTAGAATATAAGCTCTTTTGAGAGAAGGGCCTGTTTTTTTCAGACATTTGATACATGTTCTTTCAACTGAACTGAATGACACCAAAAAGTAACATTGAGAACTTCCTGCAAATTTTCAGCCCTTTACAATTTCCTTATATCCATATCGATGGATGAAACTAAAGCTAACAATTTCAGTGATGTCTTTCCTTCTAGCAGATAAGTAATTAAGATTAATTATCTGATTTTTTTTTCCCATCACAATGAATACTGAAACAGGAAAGTTGATGTTTCCTCTGAAAACCTAAAAGCAGGATGGATGCTCCACTAATGAGCTTAAAGATGAATCTCCTAAAGTCAGAGGGATAGATCTGATGTTTTCTAAAGTTTTCAATGAATGTATAAAGCAGCCGTAGATGTGTTTCATAGGACATAAAGCTTATCAGAATAAAGCTACATCAGAATCCTTCATGAATTATTTGTATAAGGTTGAAGTAGATTTTTGCCACTCTAGCCCCCTTTAGAAGACCTGTCTGTCCATATAACATATTTCTGTGTTATGAACCCCTCTGACACAGTAGTGAAGCCTATACGAACCCCTTTTCAAAATGTTTTTAAATGCATAAAAGATAATACATAGGATTACAAAGGAAACCTATTAAATTGAAACACAGCTATGTATACACAGGATGTATGTATAGACACACATGCAATTTTATCTTTTCTCTCTTCTAAAAAGAAATTCAGAAACAAAGAATGACAGGATAGCACAATGCCATCTTTGAGAGCTGAAACTCCAAGATCATACCAAATCTACAAACCTAATAGAAGCTTGGAAGTGCCAACTACTTGATCAATAAATAGAAATAAGATCAGTTAAAAGAATCATTTAGGAAGAAAGGATGTAGACAAAATGTTCAAATTAGTTTAATAATATCTACCCACTGGATGAATGTGCAGAAAAGAATCCAGAAAATAATGAAAAAAAAATCAAATATGTATTAAGGTAGGAAAAGGCCTCCAAACTCAGGTTATAATTTATCCTTTGATAATGATTAACAATCCTATTAGATAACATTTGCATTTAAATTTTCTCTTAACAGCTCTAAACTATTATACCGTGACACATGGTATCAACTTCATTTGACCCTATTTTCTTTCTCACAGCTGTTGTGTACTTCTTGGGCAAGCTGTGCAGTACTCTATTACCCCCAAGACTTTCCCCTTGAGGTTGGCATGCCTGCTGGCCAACTGCCTGGTGAACCTTCTATGACCTCCCAGGGAAGTTTTAGCCTCCCCTGGTGGAAGGAATAGTGCTGCTCTATTGGGAAAACTCATATGCCTGGAATATCTCCCCTCTTCTCCCCATGTCATTCTGCTAGAGGAGTATTGTCATTTTAAATGGGACTTTGAGAAACTAAAAATAAATTACCCTCCAAATCAAAATAAATTCATATGTCTATAGTTTGGATTAGACAGATTTTGAGTTCCCCCTTATTATATATACAGTCACCCTTCAAAATGTAGAAATAAAAATTGACTGATTCTGGAGATAAGTAGATAGGCAGAAAGACAGAGAGACAATCAGACAGATATTTTCTTACGGAGGTACATAGGGAGGGAGGAAGGGAGGGAGATAGATTAGGTAGATAGATAGACACACACACACAGATAGACAGAGAGATAGATAAGGCATTTATTAGGCACTTACCATGTGCCCAGCACTATGTTAAGTGATGGGGATGGAAATACAAACAAGCACTATGGTTTCTAACCTTATGAAATTTGCATCTAATTAGGGAAGACAATACAGAAAGTGTAGAGAATGATGTACGTTCATTTGGAAGTAGAGTAGGGGGCCAGTGTTTAAGGAGGTAAGTAAAAAACTCACCTATTCGAGGGGCATAAAGACAATGAACACAAGATCAGGAGACTTTCAAATAAGTCATAGATGACCTTGTAGTGGACAGGAAAATTCCCAGTGGCCCCACCCAGGCAATCCATTTGGCAGACAGGCTGATCGAGGTTGAGAGTAACTAATGGGCCACAAACTCTGCAGTGAGTTAGGAGATGTCTAGCCCAAGCATATGAAGACTAACCCCGGTAGAATGGGTGCATGAGAACAATTTGTTCCAACAGCGATGAAGGCAGCTCAAACAGGTGCTATGGAGCATTTAGAGCTTGGTCAGATATAGAGGACACCAAGGACATCCACTGCATCCACATTTCTGTCTTGCCACTGGACTTTGATGACTCTAGAAGAGAGAACGACACTGATGACTTTGTGCAGTTCTGGCTCACGTCAATCCAGTTTGTAATACATTACTGTGTGCAATCCTTGGTGCTCTTTGAAATGAAGGACAAACAAACAAGAATATGGTGGCTAATAGTAAAGACTGCTATTATTAGTAAGAGATTCACTGTGTTATTGTGAATTAGGAGCTGGTTTCAAAGGTAGGAAGACCTGACTTCAATCTCTACTTCTGACATACTTAATTACTGTGTGATGCTGGGAATATTCATTCAACCTCTAAGTGTTTCAGACACCTCTCTAAGATGTATAAGTGCTGAGATGGTGCCCGCTTGCTTTGGGAAAGGATGTCCTCTTACATAGGCATTCCCCCTACTGTAAAATTCCAGGTTCAGTCCCTATTCCCATTATTGATTCCTGGTGTAGAGGGATGAAAAGGATAATCAGTGCAAAGTCACGGAGGTGGGAGATGTGTTCCATGTGAGCAACAGTGAGGCCAGTTTGACTACTGTAGATCATGGGAAGGGGAATAATGTTTAACAGGGCTAGAGAGGTGTATTGATTATGCATTTTTGTTTATTGTTAATATAATTTTGCTTCTTAATGGGAAGATCTTTTCCATCCATTAATAGGCTCATGTCACTTGCATAAGTCAAATGGAAGCTTGAGTTACATGAGTCAATTCACATGGAGCAGGAAGGGTGGAACAGGAACAGGTGGAGCTAGAGCAGAGCTGAGAGAAATTGGTCAGAGCAGTCAGAGCTGGGAAAGGCAGCTGGCTAGCATGAGTAAAAGAGTCTGTGATTTGTTTAAGGGAGCTGATTTGTGGGAAGCCTAACAGAGGGAAGGCTTAGGGATGGTATTGCCCTCTGCATTGTTATTGTGTACAGATTTTGTTACTATGATGGATTTGGTTTTCTGGTGTCTAAATAAATGTTTTGGTTCTGTCTTCTATGTGGAGAGTCTTCTGTATTTCAGAACAGTGCTGACATATTCATAACTGCCTTAGGCGCTGTGGATATTGCACTGGTGCTACAAGAGATAAGTTGAGGTCAGGATATAAATGTCAAAAGGAAGAATTTATAATGATCCCAGAGATAACGATGGATAATTAAACTGGAATGTAAGGAGTAGGAATGTGATATGTTCAGACCTCTCCTTTAGGAAAACCATTACATGGAGGATGAACTGAAATGGGGAGACACCTCAGGCTGATACGTGAAAGTCTGAACCAGGGGTGGTGGCTGTGTAAGTGAAGAGAAAGAAACACAGGAAAGAGATGTAATGATGGCAAAAAAGGCAAATTTTGGCAGCTCTTTGACCAAAGGTCTCAATTTTTAATGTCATCAAGCTTAATTCTATTAGATTTCACTAAATCTTCAAAATCTCTGATTTTGATGACATGTGTATTCCCCCCATTTGCATAGAACACAACCCTTCTATAACTTAGTATACTATCTTTGAGAATGGGTATGGGTGAAAATGTCATTACTCTTTGTAGTAATGAACTTCTATTTCCTCTCCTTTCTCTTAAATCTAAAAGACACAAGTAGGTGGTACAGTTGGTACAAAACTGGAATGGGACTCAAGAAGACTCCGATACTTATCAGCTGTGTGGCCCGGGGCAAGTCACCTATCCTCTTTCCACCTCAGTTTGCTAATACATGAAATAAGACTTGATGGTTTTCAAGGTCTCATCAAGCTCTAAATATATCACTCAGATCCTTCTTCAATCTGGTTTATTATACAATGATGATCCTCAAATGGGGCTTCTGGTCTTGTCATTCAAATTGGGCTCTCTTGGAGATAAACTCAACATATCCAAAGCAAAATTCATCATCTCTACCCCCCAGCCCCACCATCCACATCTCTCTCTCCTATATCCCTAATCTATCAGTGTATGATCATCCCTCTAGTCACTTAGATTTGTAACTCCATCATTCTCAGTGTTTCATACTAACTCATCTGATATATCTGATCAATGTCTCAATCTTGTAGTTACTAATGCTTTGACATCTCTCCTTTATGTTGCTTCTGCACCACCTTAGTGCAGGCTGTCATCATGTCTTGCCAATAATTTCCATACTGGTTCCCTGTCTCAAGTCTTCCTTCACTACAATCTATCCTCCACTCAAAATGATTTTACTATAATTCTAATCAATAAGTTCTAGTGACTCTATTACCTCTAGAATCAAATTTAAACTGATTTATTTGATATTTTAAGCATGTCACAACTGGGTACCAAACTACTTCTCCAATCTCATTACATATTATCCTCTCTGCTCATTCTATGTCTAACCAAAATGACCTTGCTTTTCCTTCACACAGCACTCCATCTTTCCTTTCCATGAATTGAATTACTTACTGTACCACTGATTGGAAAATTATCATCTCCACATGTTTCAATAAAATCAATAAAAGGGACCATAACAATGCTTTGTCTCTCATCTATTCCACAAGACTATAAAGACCTATGAGATCATGTGAAAGAAAGCTTCATTCATTAGAAATGAGCAATTGTTCACAGCTTGCCTATGATTATTACACCTTTTCTTTTAATCAAACATTTACAATTCAAAGACAACGGATGCCAATATGTGATTTCCTTGTAGAAGCTCCCAGAGAAGGAAGGAGTTCAATCCTAAGGAGTTAAGTTGCTCAAAGCACATAAATTAGCAACGATGGCATATTTTGTACCTACATAATTCCTACTTTCAAAGTAATTTAACTCTTCACATTCGTTGTTCATATTTTCTGATGCCTACTCCTTCATTCATTCAATAGAAAGATATTAATCAGATCCAATGTTCAAGGCATAGACTGTAAACACTATGTTGTAAAACTTTAGACAAATCCCACATAATTATTAAAGATTGCTGCCTTTTCTTAGTGACAATCTTTATTTTGCTAGGAAATTAACTTTGCAGTTGTGATAACACTAACTACTTTAAAAACATTTTTAAATAATCTAATTCAAAACAGGACTATTGCATGTTATCATCATCAACCTAGCTATGTAATCTTTGCTTGCCTCAGTTTCTTCATCTATATAATAAGGATAGCAAAATATCCATTTCTCAGGGTTGTTGTGAGTATTAAATGAGATAACGATTTTAAAGTTCTTAGTACAGTGCCTGGCAGACAGTAAATGCTTTATAAATGTCAATCATTGTCTTTCTTGCAAAGAAAGTCGGAAATGGAAGACTAAAAGAAAAACTTAGTTTTCAACAAAAATGTCATACTTTATTCTGTTACTCTGCACTCTCAGTCCTAGTGATCAGTGTTACTTGTCTGTTTCATATGGTCCTTAGGACTAAAAGAGAATTTCAAATCCTGTCTCTGACATGTACTGGATGTGTTAACTCTCCTTCAGTGAACTTAACCTTTCAGGGAACCAGAAAACACTTTCATATTCTAAGTTATAAAAAAATGTACCAATATCCATTGGTAAAAAACAGCTTTTTTACGAAGAGTTTCCTACAGTAATGAATTTACAAACCAAAAGGAACATAGATTGCAACCTGTGGTATGTAGTGGGTGGAGGAGTAGAATGAAAAGATTATTATAGCTGGCAGGGGTATACTAGGTGGCATTTGACATATGTCTCTTTCAGTGTGAACAATTTCCATTGCATCATATGCCTTCCAAATGACTTTTCCAAATTACTGAAGTGCTTAAATATATAAGTATTAATTGAATGTTTGCTATGCTTAATTATAATTTTGGTTCAACAACCAATGAACTGGACCACCTCCATATTGGCATCATATGGGTTGTCATTGAGTCGTTTTCAATCATGTTTTATTCTTTCTGACACCATTTAGGATTTTTTTTTGGCAAAAATACTGGTATGGTTTGTCATTTCTTTCATCAGTTTGTTTTACAAATGAAGAAGCTGAGGCAAACAAGGTTAAATGACTTGCCCAGGTTCATACAGGTAGCAAGTGACTGAGGTCATATTTGAAGCCAAGAAGATGAATTTTTCTGACTCCAGGCCTAGCACACTATTCACTGCAGATCCTAGCTGTACATATGTGGTATAGGCAAACGGAGGCATGGGCACATGCCACACGCATACACCACATCTCTTTATGGAAATGGAGGAACCAGGGAGGGTGGTGACATAGGGGTGAGTTCAGAAGAGGCTGTTTTCATGCTACAACACAAAGCAATAATAACATCATCTCATATAACAGTTGACCAACCTGGCCTTCTGTGTAAATCAGGAAAACAAATGAAGTTTTTGAACTAGCATCCATTTTGGAGGATAAAGTCATAGAAAAAGTATATGAAGAACTTGATAAGATCTAAACTATGTCTATTTATTTTGATGTTTTATTGCTTCAAAGCTAAGGTAGATCCAGGAGAGGAAAGAAAAACAAGGCTAGATAATATAATTTGGAGCAACAAAGAAATGAAAGAGAATATTCAGAGTCCTCACGCGTCTATTAAGGTAGAGCAGTCAAGAAGGTGAAGGACAAGGCCAAGACCTAACGACATCATGAGAAAAAATGTATTCCCTAACAGACAGAAAATTATTAGCAGCAGATATGATAACCATTTATAATATAAATGTAAGTACTCAGACTGTAAACTCTCTAAAGTAAAGGTCACAGTAAATAACAGATTAGAAGAATGGATAAACACAAGATTTAGACACTTCATGTGACGAGAGTGACTATAAACCATTGTGCGTAAGCTATCAAATCAGAAAATAGTAGGAAATTGAGAGGTGTAAAGTTATTTACTTTATCACCATTTCTTCAAAAATTTTACCTAATGACAGTCACTAGAATGAGCAATAATCCTTAAAAAACAACAACAAAACACATACACACACGCACGCACGCGCACACACACACACAAAAACCCTCGACCAGAAGACACTTCGTACCTTCACCATTCATCAAGACATGGGAACTTAAACTACGTCAGTTTAGAGAAGACATCTGCAACATACAACAGTTAACAATAATGATAGTATTTCTAAAGCATTTTAGGTTTTTGCAAAGTCTTTACATGGGCTATCTCATTCAATGAGGGAAGGAGATGATTGTTATTGGCTGAATAATGGTGAAGGGCAATATATTAGAAAATAAACCTAGGAAGAACATGGTGTAAGATGCTAGGTTAAATCCTCCCAAAGGTGTTATGTTGATGAAAATAGAAGGTGAATAGAATAGGAGAATCAAAACACAACAAACCTATCAGTTGTAATTAAGGAACCATCACATTTGGAATCTATCATCTCAGTATTCAATGTACTATGTGAGAAAATAGCCAAAAGACGTAAAAGGATAAATATAGGGCAAACTAGTGACCCAAGAAAGAGGATAAATTTAGAGCAAACTAGTGACCCAAGAAAATTTTACATGGCATAGGTAAAAGACTTTGAATTCCTCAAGGAACAAATTTCAAAGAATGGAGGATTCCAAAGGAATGGAAAATATCACACAGATACTAGTGCATTCCTCTGCCCACCCACAAAGGCAACCAAATACAAGAGTAACTACCAACCTAGATGTATATATTCTCACTTGTATGAAATAATTTTGAAACTGATCTGTCTAGGCAGTGAGTAGGGAACAGGAAACTAGGTGGTGGAGAGGATAGAGCACTGGGCCTGCTGTCAGGAAGACCTGAGTTCAAACCCAACCTCAGATACTTACTTACAGTGTGAGCCTGTGCAAGTCACTTAACCCTGTTGGTGTCAGTTCCACCTCCATAAAATGCATTGGAGAAGAAAATGGCAAACTATTCTTGTACCTTTGCCAAGAAAATCTCAACTGAAATGACTCAACAACACCTTTCATGGAAGAATTTGTATAATATACGTGAGTGGAAGATGTGGAAAAGATAAGATCCTGTTGTGACCACTGTTGGCTGAATTTTTTTAAATAATAATTTACATCTCTCCTCCTTTCTCAGCCAAACTTCCAGATAAAGCTTTCTACCTGTCCACTGCTTCTAGTTCCACTTCACATTTTGATTTTTTAAATTTGGCTTCCAATGTTATTACTCCAACCATCTCTCAATTGCCAAATGCGATGAAGTCGTTTCTCAGTCCTCATCTGTCTCTACCTGTTTGCTTCCTTCTGATATACTGATCACTCCTCCTGCATGTTTTCTCCTCTTTGACATTTTGTACGCCTCTGTCCTGGTTATTGACCTGTCTCATTGTCCTTCTTGAGCTTCTTCGCTAAACCATCGATCTATACTATGCCCACTAATTGTGGGTACTATTCCAGTGTGGGAACCCCCCTGTTCACTGCATCCTATCTCTGGGTAACCTCGTGCACTCCAGAGGGTTTAATTAACAAAATTATCCAAAATGCACTCCCTCGTAGCCACTAGCTCATAAAAATCGCTCTTTCTTCAAGAGGCTGCCCAAGCACAACCTTCTATATGAAATCTTCTTTCCTGACCCTCATCTTAACAATTGTTAATGACCACCCCCAAACTACTTTATATATAATTATTTTTATTTATTTGCATTTAACTCCTTTATTTTTTCTGTACATGACAATGTATTTGTCTACCCCATTAGAATGTAACTCTTGTGAGAGCAGAAATTGTTTCCTTCTTTTTGTTTTCATTTTATGATTTATATCCCCAGCATCTAACACAATGCCCAGAGCAGAATAGTCACTTAATAAATGCTGGTTGATTTACTGTTTGATTGACTAAAAGATTCTTTGGAAAGATCTCCAGAAACTAATCATCCATCCCTCATTCACAAAATCTTATGATAAGCACAAACTCACAAATGACTTTTTTTTAAATCATTCCCTGAGTATCAGCAAGATTTAAGGCAAAAAAAAAGGAAAATACAAATACAGATGAACAGACCTAGAAGTTATTTCATCAGAATATATATGTTGGGCAAGTTCTATAGCAATGATCTATATCCAGATTTAACTAGGAAGAAAATATTTGTCAGGAGCACACCTAGAACTGTGTGGTGCATTTAATAACCCTAATTACCCACTGCAGCAAAGGTCTATCTTTTAAGATCATGAGGTAGAAGTAAGGAAGGAGAACATTCCAAGTATGTGGGAAAATCTATTCAAAGGCCTTCACTTGGAAGATGAACTGTGCTGTAAGAGCAGATAGACCAAACACACCACATCTAGCCCACCCTCTATGAGGAACCTGAGACTCAGGGAGGTAAAGGAAGTTGGCTGACATTACACTTCTGTTCAGAGGTCTAACCTGGTCTAGAATGCAATTAAGGAATATGCAAAGTGCCATTTGTGAGTGGTGGAAATGACCAGGTTGCAATGGCAACTCTGCCATCAGTACTATCGTACACTACTAACATGTGCTGTATTGGTGCTGAAAGACCACAACATAATCACTCCCTTTGTGTTTTCATTCCTCCTGAATATGACTGTCAATGATTACTCAGACCTTTTAACAAATATGAACAATCACAAGCCTAGCATCACTGGAAATATAGAAAGACAGGATGGCAAAGGGACATTTTATTCAGCTCATGGCTGGTTTCTTTTCAGATGTGATCTGGTCAACCCACAACCTACCTAGCAGAAAATACACCACAATGCATCTTCTCCATATGCCACTGCTGTGGAGGATTGGATGGTCCTGGGAGGCTATCTCTTTGTCACATATAAATGACGATGAAAGATCTTTACGTATGCATCATGTGTTGAATACTCTTAGAAATAGCGCTTCCACAAAAGTCAGTTTGCTAAGTCATGTCAAATAGTTCGGAAGAGTCCAAGGGGATTATTTAGGAACCCTTGGGACAGATGGTGCTTGCCTCCAAGCAGGTGTTTCTCCAGGTGTGCTGAACATCTTCATATACATATGTCCCAAATTGACTAATATTTTTTCCCCTTAAGCCTACTCCTTTTTTTAACATCTTTGTCATTGTTTATGGCAACACTAACCTCCCCAAAACCCAGACTAGAAACCTTACATTAATCTTGGACTTTTCCCACTCCCCACTCCCCCATCACTCTGTCCTCAAAGTAGTTGCCAAATTTTGTCATTTCTCTTCCTTACTATCTCTCATTAATCACTCTCCCCTCACATTGCCATCCCCCTAATTCAGGTCTTCGTTACTTCTCAGACTATTTATACAGGTTCCTAACCTGTTTCCCTGTCTCTCACCTCCCACCTCTCTAGTTTATCTTTCAAACAGTTGCCAGAATAATTTTCCTAATAGACATATCTGACACATATGTCCTCAAACACGCCTTCTTCTTTTCACTGACAGCACAATCAAGTTCTGGCCCTCATTGCCTTTAGAGTCTTCACTGTCATATTCACTTCCTAACTGGTTTCCTTTTATTAAATCTCCTCCCTTTACCCCCATCACCTAGGGGTATAGACCAAAAGTGTGTGAGGACAGGACAAGAGACCTGTCTTGTCTGGTACTGGAGTTTATAGGTGTCAAGGAAGTCAAGGAGGCGTGAGTATACATAAAATAAGCTTACATCCTAATATTTTTATTCAGCTATTATCTACCTGTGCAATAGTTTATAAGATATTTTTATAAATATTTATATAAAAGAATATAATAAGAAAAAATGACTTGTCCTAACATCATTTTTATCTGATCACCAAAGGAAAAAGATAAGAGCAAGATGATGATGATGATGATAGGCAGACGAGAAGAATTAGATAATTTTAAGAGCTCATACTCTTAAAGCTTTGAAGGTTTGCAAAGTGCTTTCCATGTATTATTTGACTGTGTATATCATGTATAGTCAATAGAAAGAAATATTACTTTAATGTAAAGAAAAAATATATAAGAAAAACATCAATTGCACATATAGACTCATGAACTGCTGGCACTCAAATGATCTTGGAGATCATCTAACTGAACATAATCATTTTACAAATAGGGAAATTGAGGCCCAGAGATATAAATATGCAAATAGGAAGATACACAGAACTCTATCATCTTTTATTTGGGACATGCCTTTCATAATACTGATAAACACTATAGATGAGCATATGATGGTTTGACATTACCTACACAGAAACAAACTTTTCTTCAAAAAAGTGCAGGTTACCTATAGGATTAGAGGTAGGGAAGGGGCCTGTGATTTCATTGCTATAGGGACCCCCCAAGATGAGGGGTTCCTCCACCAATGCATGGAGGCAGGGACCTTCTGGTAATTTATGGCTTTAGAGTTGCCTGTTATCATACCCTTACCTAAGGGTTCTCTGCCCAAAGGAATGCAAATTTTGATAGATGAAGCCTACTAGTTATCTTGGAGTTTACAGACTAAATTTCTATCTTAAAGATCATGCCTTAAACCTAATTCGCTCTTTTTCTCATTGATTGGACAACAACAGGTCCTTGCCCATGAACCACTTACGTGTTATTTTTGGGACCCTCCTGGCTCAGACTGAATGTAAATAGTGATTGCTTCTCTTTTGGTCAGCGACCCTGAGGCTCCTCCCCTCCCAGTTTTATATATGTGTGTATATGTATATGTATGTATATGTGTGTATGCATATATGTGTATATATGTATGCATATATGATTAATATTAGTATTAATATATTATTAAAGGGGCTATCCCTTGACTCATTTCTTAAACATACCTATTCATTGAATGGGCATTGCCTCACTCAAACCGAGAACTTGAAAAGACCTTAGCTTAAAAAGACCAAGGTCTCACACTGCATCCTGGACCATCTCCATACATCCTGATCTGTATCTGGTCACTGGACCCAGATGGCTCTGGAGGAGAAAGTGAGACTGGTGACTCTGCAGAGCCCTCCCTCCCTCAAATCCAATTCAGTTATCTGCGATGTCAACACCTTCCTGATGCCCTCCTCTAAGGACAAACCACAACCACAGACTGAATACTGAGATTAAATGACTTACCCAAGGTCTATCACACAGTCAGCTTGTGTCTGAATCAAAACTTCAATCCAAGTCATCCTGTCTCAAATGCTGGTTCTATCCACTTTTCTGAGCTAATCCACTATCTAATCATAAGTAGATAAGATAATTTATTTCCATTCCTTGTTTAAAATAGTCATTTAGAAAGTCCATGAAAAATCAAAGAACCTTGAACTGTATGTACACAGAAATAAAGATATTTGAGGTTTAAATGAAAATAGAATCTATTTATAATAAGTAAGGTCCTTAGAAATCATCTTGAACAGCCCTTTCGCTTTGTGGACATGAAAGTTTAGGGACTCAGGCATTAAATGACTTGCTCCAGGCCAAACAGCTAAATCCTTGCAGAAACAGGATTAAAATATACCTCTCCTAACTTCCAATTCAATTCTTTGCCCACTATACCATCTATACTTTAGTTTGCTAGGTGTAACAAAGAAACAAGCATCCTCCTAATTGATCTGAGTTAATCATATAGCTTCCCTAAAATATTCCTTATTCCATTCAATACAAATGCTATTTTTTTAAAAAGTTGTAATAAACAAAACCAGGAAGATCATAATGAGAAATCTTTTCCTTTAGAGGATAAAGTAAAGGCCTCTACTAAGGGATCAGTTTCAAAAGAGAGAGAGAGAGAGAGAGAGAGAGAGAGAGAGAGAGAGAGAGAGAACGATGACCTGCATTCAATACCCCAGCAGGTTTGTGCAGGGCTCCAGATTTTTTCAAAGCCTCCACTCCAGAGTTCAATTCTGATCGGACTACCAGCGTGATTTTTGGACGCCTGTTTGCAGATGGAGAAGAGTTATCAATCCGAACAGACACACCATCCGGGTCCAATGTCACTTCTCCTCATTATGTTAATAGTTAATACATGCAAATGAAAACACTCTAGCAATTTGATTTCTTTGAAGATAGTTTGCATATTGTCTTAGGCATAATGACTGTACACTTCTCTTCCCCTCGATGTATGCAAGGGTAGTCCAGTTCATTTTTATCAGCTCAAGTTCATTTTGGCTGCTAGTGGAATGTAGGTGGTGGTTTCTTTTTTACCTTTCACCTAATTACCATTCAGGTACCATAAACAGATTTTCCATGCTATTAGTATTTTTCTTAATTAAGAAACAAATGAATTCTTTTTAGCAAAAAAAAGACAAAAATAGATGGAACAAGAGAATCAGATGCCAGGGGCATCTTCTGCTTCTTAATTGAAGCAGTTCCATTGTTAGGTGTCTACAGTGAGGGGGCAGAAATGTCTTAAGTGTAGAGTTAAGAAAAGTATAAAAATCACATAACATAAAAGTATTTTTTGAAAACAAAGCAGAAATATAAGCCTGTAGAATTAATTTTAAGGGTGTGGATTTGCCATGCATATTAATTTGGTCACTAGCAAAGGTACATCCTTAAACTAATCCCTCCCATCCAAATAAAACCAGAGTCCAGAAAAGTCCTTTCATTTTTTCTTTGTCTCATAGCTTCCCTCTTCAGTTATTCTTGATAAATGAAAGAGATGCCCCTATCCACCCAGGATAGCAATTGTTTTTATTGCTTTTCCTTATGTAATAGTTTAACTCTTTAGTTGCTGGCTTCTTTTCCTGCATGGGCCTGCGTTGGCTCTGCTATAATCCCACAATCATGCACATGGAGTTTTGTGTGGAAGAAAACTGAGGCTGCCATCCTTCTTTCTCTTCCTGCTTTGTGAAGCACTTTTTTACAAAATAACTAGTCGCCTGGGAATTTGTGGTCCTTGTATTATGGTTTTAAACACCTAACTGAACTATGTTCAAATCTTAGAGTCCCGGGCTCACAGACCTGTAGAAACAAGAGGGTTGAAAGATCATGTAGCCCAACTTCCTCATTTTCCAAAGAAAGACACTGAGGACCAAAGAGATGAAGTTACTTACCCAGACTGATGCTGCCGTGAGCAGCAAAGGCAGGATTCCAACCCAAGTCTTCCGACTTCCAAGCCAGCACCCCTTCCCTTTTTCCATCCAAAGGGCCCAGTGAATGTCACTTTCCTTAAAGCTATAGTACAAGATATGGCCAATGCCATGCCTTTTTCTTTTTCTTTCTCAGTAGTCTAGCATTTATTATTGTTGCTACACTTCTGAAGCCAGGAAAAGCTCTGCCATATTTGAACAAATTTCCACTGGGATCCTAATTCAATGCCCCATGGCTTGCAACTATAAGTTCTCAAAGAAAAGCTCTAGTTGTGGCAGATTCTATAAAGCAGGAAAGGTTCTGACCTTGGACCTGGAAATGGATCATGTGTCCACAATCTGCAAATGGGTCTCAATAAATTCCACAAGGTTCCTTGCCAGAAAGATGACCACTAGGTCTAAAAAAAACTATTTTTGGACACCCAACAAATCAAGAAGACAGTCTTCTAAGGCAAAGAGATATTGCAATCTGCACTGATGGAGGGTATGAACATGACAATAGAACTATGGAGTCTTGAAATGCTGTACTAGGTCAAATAGCAAGCAGAATATGAGTACTGACATGAGTTTTGCCAAGATGATCAGGATACCAGAGAAAACTTGTCCCTAGGAGCCACTTACCAAAATTCTTGCTTCCATTGACACTGGACTACCTTCATATTGGTGTAGTCTACAAAGTTTAGAAGTTACATATAAGATACTTCTAAGTGTGAAATTGTTTGGATAGTTTAATGCTACTAATATAGATAGCTGTGTGACATACATGCATACAGATACAAATATGTAGGTATCTCTATGTTTTCCTAGAAAACAAGAATCACCTCTTACTGCTTTATAAAGACCCCATGTAAAAGTTAGGCTTTGGTGTTT
>CM053773.1:135758648-135772147 GCA_028658325.1 Potorous gilbertii | reverse complement strand
TTTTATAAAAATTATATAAATTTATAAAAATTTTATAAAAATTAATATAAAATATATATAAATTATATAAAAATATAATATATAATTATATATAAAATATAATATATAATTATATATAAATATATAAAAAATATAAAAATAAATATAAATTTTTATAAAAATTCTTCTAGCAACATAAAATTGTATAGACTACAAAAATGTCAAGTCATCATCTTCGTAAATCTTCATTTCAACTCAAAGCATACAGGATTCAAAGCTGATCAAAAGAAACAACTTTTCAATTTTTTAAAAAAAAATTATGCCTTATTAAAGAGTGTCAAGATGCAACTGGAATTGGATTGTGATGTATGGAAAAGTTCAATATCTTGAAACAACATGGTGGCCAAAAGAAAGTTTTCCAATGAATATTTCATTTCAGTTTTTAGAAACTTTGAAGGAAATATGATTAGAGGTTACATGATTGTACTGAGTGGGGGAAACAGTTCACGTGACCACTGAAACTTTATTAATTCTGTAGTAAGAAACTATTCTTATTTTATAAAAACTCATGTCTTCTCCAGCCAAAAAGAGAATTCTTCATGTCCACTTTCTTAGAGAGGATTTACTTCTCCCATTTAATAAAACTGCCTGTTTAACTGTCAAATCAGTCACATTTAAATTCAGTTAATGTGTCATAAGTATTGATGCATGAACTTTGAAATAGAGCCTTTTTTCCTTTTACTTCTTTCTTTAAGCATTGCTTAATTCAAATGATTTTGGGGGTGGTAGAAGTAAGTAAGGGGTGACTGTGAAGTGAAAATTGGTACTTCGAATCCTCAGGATCACTTTCTTCACGCATAACTTTTTATTTGAAAGCCATTCATTTTTAAAGTTTCTTGGAGTGCTATGAAATTTTGTAACTCTTTCAATATCTTCCATAAACAGAACATTAGGAAATTAAGTATTTAGTGATGCAGAGCTCTAACTTCCTACATGGCAATCACCAGTCCCACAGAATAAAAGAACAAGTCTTGCTTAACCCTCCATCACTGTAGTCTCCATGTTACAGACTTATTTTTTCCTCCCTCAATCACTCTGACCTCCTCACATGGTGTCTCTGCCAAATTCTTGGCATTGGAAGTGAGGGGGACGAGGCCATACCATAAGCGTGTTGATAATGAGGAGATAGAAATAGCAAACCAGCTGGATTGTCCTAATAAAGTATGTCTGGGATTTAGAGACACAACAACTATATGCTCAGGTCATCTGGGTTTGTTTTAACCCATTGGTTTCTTTAATGACCTCTGTTTGATTAATTTTACTTGAACTTGGAGAATTTATTCCATAGACTTTCAAAATAACCCACAACACATTTTCCTCTGGTAATGGTAGATATCACTGAAGCAACATTTATTACTTCAGTGCAAAGGTATTTTCCTTCCCCAAATATAACGAAAGTGAATTGTAGCACACTTCAGAATCATAACATGGATCTCTTATATTTAATTGATCCACATACAAGTTGCTAAATAAAAGCCAGTAAATAATGAGTAAATGAGTGAAATACATTTTATGTCTCAAAATATAAAAATGTTAAAGTGAGAAGTAAAAACTACTCTTCTTAGTTCCATAATATTTGAAACATTAAAAATATCTAGATCTTTTCTGGAAAAGAGTGACATTAATTAATTAACATTTTGAAAGAAAAAAACAGAAAAATATTAATTTGAAATTAATTTGCATTAAAATATGCAAAACAATATATTTTGAATGGAATTTTGGATACTCAGTGGACTTTGGGCTTTATAGAATATCTGAAGCTTTTGCCAGTTTTTCCCTCTTATGTGTATGGGTAAAACATGCCATATAAAGTGGCCAGTATCATCTGTTTAACTCAAACTCTTTACATCAAAATTAAATGTGTTTCTTTGTGTCTTACACTTAGAAGTGTTATACCAGCATACATTTTTACAATTAGCCTTGAGATGAAAATGAATTTTCTAGTAAATTCACATCAGTTCGATTTTGTTCTTACAAGGCACTGGCCAGTCCTGTGGAAGACCTCACCCTTTCATAGAGGGGAGAATAGAGAAAGTGATGATAGAGGATATACTAGAATTTTTCCAGTGCTCAAACCAATCTTACATGTGTTCAGTCATTTCAGTCATGTCTGATTCTTCTTGACTCCATTTTGGGGAGTTTTTTTGTCAGAGATACTAGAATGACTTGCCATGTCCTTCTCCAATTCATTTTACAGATGAAGAACTGGGGCAGAGTTAAATGACTTGCCCAGGGTCACGTAGTTAGTAAGTATCTGAGGCTAAGTTTGAACTCATGAAGATAAGTTTCCCTGATTTTAAGCCCACTGCTCTATTGACTGTACCACCCAGTCCTTATAATAGACCCCAGTAACAGGGGCAAGGTCTTTAGGCTCTATCTAGTATCCTTAGAATTTACATAATTCGTGCATTGCATAGCCTACAACCTTGATCGTTGGTGTTCCAACATTGATTAGTTCCTTCCCTTTTCCTATAGTTCTCAGGTTCAATATTTCTATTTTTATTATACTATTATTGTCTTTGTCATCATCAAAAAGGTGAAAAACATGGAAACTTTCAGCACTGGCTAGACTGGGTATGAGGAGCTTGCATTTTTGGGAAAGGTTTGATTCTGACACAAAGTAGAAAATAAATGTCTGTTGAATGGATTAAAGAATCTTCCTATGTGTAGCCTAAGTCCATGATGGATATTTAGGTAAATATTTTCCTATAGACCTAGGCTTCTTCAGCAAGACACATAGCCAAGCTTTCAACCAACTACGAGTTTACCCCTTTCACATGCAATCATAGGGAAATTCCACTGCTAGAACCAATTTTGTAGACTACCATATTGTGATTATTAAATTGTGAATGGATTGATACAGTTAAATCTCATAGTTTGTTGGAATTCTGAGTTTGTTTATAAATTCTAAAAGTATAGCTGACATGAAAATGGTATACCAGTTATGGGTAATAGTGTGCTTGGAAGTCCCAAAATAAATGAGATATCCCAAATTCACGGCACAGTAGAGTGCTGAACATGGAATCAGGAAGACCTGAGTTCAAACCCAGCCTCACACATTTACTAGCTGTGTGATGCTGAGCAAGTCACGTAACTTTGTTTGCCTCAGTTTCTTCAATGGTAAAATAAGCTGGAGAAGGAAATGGCAAATGACTCTAGCATCTTTGACAAATCCTCAATTGGGGTCACAAAGAGTTGGATATAACTTAAATGACCGAACAACAACAAATGCAGAAGTAACTTTCAGAATTGTGTTAACTTTTTTTAGAGTCTGACTCAAGTTCTTTTAAACCATAAAAAAATAAACATTATCATCTCTTTCCATGCCATATTTTCCTTCACCTCCATATGCTAATTCCATCTTATTCCTATCTCGACTTCTTTCAAATTCTTTGACAAAGATTCAAAATACTTCATTTTCTCATCCACTATGTCATTCATATCAGCAGAGATTTATGGTGCCTTTTACAAATGAAGCCTTCATGTTTTCTTCTGAGGCTTACTTCTGAATTCCCACTGCTACTTTGAGCTTCAACCCAGACCATGAAGTGAGCTTTCTTCCCAACCCCTTCACCTCCCTGCCCCCTACCATAAAAAAATACATAAGAGATCTTGGAAGAATTTCAAAGATATAACATCCTTAATAAGGTGCAAAAAAGAGCAATACATTTGGCCCAGAACCAATATTTTTTCCCTTTCCATTCTGGACATAAAAGTCTGGATAAAAATATGAGAAGTATTTTAAAATCACTCAGAATTTAAAACACTGGATATGTATGAAAGATGAACTGTTTCTGGCAGAGATCAACAAAATTTCTGAACTCTGGAAAACAACTTTTGTGGATAAACTTTTCTTTGTTGCCTGCAATACCAATGCTTAGTTCTAAAGCATAGGCCTTGTTTCCAAGACCAAACTCCATGTGATTATTATAAGGTTAATAACACAAGGATTGCTGATTCTGAGAAGACAGAGTCTATACTTTAAGCAGGAACAGTCTTAAAAACTCTTTTCTGAGCTATTTCCTGCTTTGGAGAAAAACAGAAGTTAATCTTTCATTTCGGTCTGATGTCATAGACAGCAAAAGAGGGAAGCTTACTAAATAGCCTTTAGGGACAGTACTTTAAATTTTAGTACAACACTACATATAAATTATTTGACTTAAAAATTCATTGAAATGTGCTATTTGCATTGAATTTTATAATACCTTATTTTGCATTTTCTTCTCCCCACCCAACCCCACTCCTATCCATCATTTTTATTCCCCTACTTATAAGACTAAATAAAAAGGATACATTTAAAAGTTACTTTCACATATAACTGTCTCATTCTTTCTCTCTGTCTCTCTGTGTTCATATCTCTCGGTCTCTGTTTCTCTCCCTTTGTCTCTGTATCTCTTTCTCTGTCTCTCACTCTCTTTTAACTTGTTTCACTATAAAGAAACCAGTGCAATGTACATAAATGATAAAGCCGCTCCTATAAACAATTTCATGAGTCAAAACCACTCAGTTTAAGAAACAAGACAATAACCAAAGAACGCTGTTTTTCATTTTTTTTATATGCAGCCTAAACTGAATAAGGCTTTTATGACTAAATGAATTGAACAAATATTTGAGCTAATTTTAAGTCTATAAAATCCAGCTCTGCCCTCTTACCATATTTGTATTAAGAATTTACAGACTATCAGGAAGAACAAGAAACTTCCATATGAGATAATTTCTAATCTTAAATCTGCCAAATAATATTTCCTAAATTTTACTGTAATTCAGAATGCTTACTATTTCATACAAACCCAACTTTAGCCAAAAGTTTACTTCACAAGGGTAAGTCAAGAAGACATAACACAAAAAAAACTTTGTGAAGTGTTTGTCTTCCTAACTGTTCATGATAATATGCAATCTGGTTCATTTTCTTATTATTCTAAAATGATGAATTTTCTGAAGGAGTTTTTAATAACACAATGCAATATTCCAGAGTCATCTTGCAAACGGAAAATAACAATTTATTTGAGGGAAATGATCCAGGTTTAAAAAAAAACTTTAATTCAGATACAATAGATCCTGGACTCATTTCATATAGTCAGTTTCTAAGTGCACCAAATAATTAGGTGCATGGACATGAAGATTCTTTAAAGGGTATAAATGAGTTTTCCTTTCAAAATATAAAGTCAGTAAGGACAGAATATATTCAACATCTTTTTTTCCCTTCATTTAGTACTTTGAGAGACCATATGTTCCAAAGAAAATCTGTGGTTATTAATCACTGTTGCAGAAAAGCATCCTCAAAGATTTCCATGAGTAGCATTCCATACCTGAAATCCATTGTTCTTCCTTCTTGACAAGAAAAACTTCAGAACCAAGAGTCAAAGAACATCAGAGTGAATGTCAGGCTAATCAGTCCAGTCACAACATCCCAGATGCATATTCCCATTTAAATGAGATTTCCTAAGCTGCAGGACTAATCATAAAATTGCACAATCTAGCTGGTCTAGTAGATGATTGTTAGTTTCCATTTCTAAGAATTGCTGATCTTGATTATTTTGACGACATGACATTTTTTTTTGATTCATCAACTCCAATTTTTCTCAGTGTATAATTAGATAGCTCTCAATTACATAATCTGGAGGTATGCAACTCCAAACCAGAGCAGGGTGGTCTAGGGGAGTCTCTGACCACATATGAAATATCAGTTCTTTAAACATGTTTAAAAGGTGGAGAGGGGTTAGCAAAGGAAGATGACAGAAGGGAACAGAGCTGAGAGGAAAGAGAAGGGGAATGCAAGAGATGGGAGTGTTTTACTTTATTTCTTTATATACATGGGAAGAAAAGAAGATTCCTTAACTCTATAGAGTTAAAAAATAATTATCAAATAAAGAAGAGTTGTGTATACATTAGTTGTCAAACTTGATAACAACAAAGCAATAGTTCCAAGTATGAAAAATGATCCCTTCTCAAAAACATTTGTGATTGTCATATACCAGTACAGTGATTATGCCACTATATCTCCCTTTTGCTCCAACTGCCACAATGTTGCTTTCACAGTACAACAGAAACTATTTCCAGTCAGGGCACACTGCAAGAAGATTCACCTTCTTCCTCATAAGTAATGTGGTCATCAGACAACAATGCTTCATGGGAGGACTTCCCCTTCTATCTCACCATGCTATCACGTAAGTACTTCTCTATGAGGTTTCTAGGTCTTTAAATAGCTTCTTTCAACCATGCCTCCCACAAAGCTTGTCTATTTGCTAAGCAAAAGATCCATGATAAAATTGTGTCATTCTTGTACAAATGTATGCTGAACAAATTGGGTCTCCCTAGATTATTTTTCTTATACTACGCTTTCCTTGAAGTAGAGCTAATTACAGCTGAAGTGACCAGCAGTTTACCTGTACAGACCACTTATTACTGGTAGCACTCCAGGTTATAGTGTAAAGGGCTTTCACATAGCATTCCAGTTAACACTATCAGCCACTCAGCACCTTGCAGAATTCATCTTACTGATATTAAGCCAAAAGCATTAACTTAGACCCAACTGTCTTTTGGAGATCTGACCCTTAAAACTTGGAGAAAAGTGATACATCATAAAGGATTTCTAGACAGTATCAAACTGTCCAAAATCTAAATTCAAATCCAAGTTTTCCAAATTCCAGCACGGTAGCAGTTGTCCACATTTTGATGGTTGATTATAACTGGCATTTCATTTAAAATCTAATAATTATAATTCCATTTTATTTTTCTATGCTTTTTTCTACAATATATTCTACTTAGATGCAAATTGCAACATATTCCGAGAATAAATGTCATCTTTCACCACAAAAATCTGCTAGGATTTCTCTAAGTAGGAACAAGAGTACTAATATACACTGGTTGAATAATGGATATTTTAACAGGTTTTTTTTTCCCTAGAAGTAAAGATTTGTTTTGGTCCTAGGAGGATTAAAGGTTTTTTTAAGTACAATAAAATTTTTACCTTTGAAAAAAATATTTAGTACAGATTCAGAGTAGCATTAGTCTTATTATATCCCCTGAAATTTTCCTAAATACAGACATCTCTCACCTGCATAATATTTAATTTGGTACCTAAAACTCCCTAGGTATGCTGCTAATAGCCTGACATAAAAATGAATACATATTATATATATATATATATATATATATATATATATATATATATATATATACACACACACACACACGTGTGTGTTAATTATAATAAATGCATATGTACATATATACCTACCTGTACTTAAATGAATACATGTACATTCATACAAATACATATATATACATAATATGTATACATATATGAACTGTCCCACATTAACTTTTCCTTTACATTTTTAAAGAAAATGTTTTTTTATTTTTTCAAAGAAATATTTTTATGAAAGTAGACTATCTCGTATGATATGATAGAAATGTGTGTATAATATTCATATGACAATCCTCACCTTTCTTGGCATTTGTAAAGGTAAGATATTTAATGAAATGAAATTGCAAACTATTTATGAACTTCTATTTAGGGGCCCATGTCTGGCCTTCCACTGACTACAAAAAGTTAAGAACTCTAAGTAAAAAAAGAGCAAAAGAAAGAAAGCAAAAAATAGTGATGCCCCACCTTACAGGAACTCGACATTACTTGACACTACACAGAAAGCGACCTTTTTGTCCTTCAGGCTTGCCTACCAGGCCCCATCTTCTATCGCAAAAGCCAAATCATCTGATCCCAAACTAACTGTCAACTGCTTGTGATGGTGGGGAAGCCAGACATCAATCAATCAGTTTTTATCAGAGGCTCTCTTCGTTTTTCTGTTGTGCTCATCTTATCATCTGACCCAGTTGTAGCCCTGACTTCAGAAGCTTAAGCAACTTGATGACAAAATATGCGTCTGTTTGCCCAAGATGCACATTGTTAAGAAGAGGTGTGATATTTTTAGAAGCAAGCTAATATATTTACAAATGAACTCTTGAATATTTCAGGTTAAATATAAAAATAATAAAGACTTATGCTGGTCAGTCTTCCCAGAAAATTCTGGGTTTATTTTTGGCTAAGGGGAGGCAGGGAATTACTGATAAATTAAGAATTATAAACAATATTTACATTCAAATCAGCACTCTCTCGGCAGCGTAGTATTTGTTAGTCAATTTAGTCAGAAATGTTGTGGATAGGCTTATATGAGGATGCTCCCTCTACAATGGGAAAATGATCTAAAGGTCTAAGATATACACAATTCCATTTCAGTCTTAAGCTTCCCAAACACTTTATCCTTTTTCTATTAAAAAAAAATAAAGCTTAGACAATTAGAAACTTTCTCTTTAAACTTGTTGAATGAAGTCTTGAAACATCACTGTTTAAAATCTTGAATTTTGTTTGCCATGTCTATGTTTGCTGGCTCACTGCCCTGGTGAAATGCTGCAGAAAATACTCTTTTACATGAAGTAGTTAGAAGTCAGAAGAGGCTAAGGATTTACATAGTTGATTAAGATTAAGCCTAAATTAGAAAGTTTTGAAATCTATAATAAATTCTTGACACAGGAGCTTGGAGCAAACATGAAATTAGTCACTAACAAGATAAATGTATGTTCTATATATGCTTGGACAAATAACTTTCAAAGAACAGTTTCATTTTGGACTTTGCCTTCTCTTCTATATTACTAAATAGCAATAAATTTCATTTTTAAAGTTTATTTCAATTCAAAAAGAAATCTTTATGATGAATATAAGATTTCTTCAATTAACTTTTAGGGATATAAAACATTGTATTATGGGGCATAATTCATCCATCTCTCATTAAGATAATTGACTCCTCTACAATAAATGCAGTAGTGCTTTTAAAAGGCAATATTAAATTTATCCATATAATTTTGTCAAATAAAATGCATACCTTGACCATAAAAAATTAAGGCTATAAAACATCACAAAATTTTATAGTGTCATGCTTAGAATATGGGTAAAAATCTATGTCAGGAAAAAAAATACTTGCATACAATGAGTATCACTTCATTCAAAAAGATTCCTACTGAATTCACCAAATTTTCTACAGTGCCAAAGTCCTTTGAATTTCACAGAGTGCAACACAAGCCAGGAAGTTCACTATCCACATGAAATTTTATGTTTTGCATGCTATTTGATATGTGGAACTGAACTAGATTGTACTGGTAATCCGAAGTGGGAGAGAGAGAAGGTTATTTTCTTCTTATATTACTTTATGAAGAAAAATATTTTGGAACATCTAAAATTTCTCTGTCATCCTAAATTCAGGATATTGGAAATATCCGGGGGAAAAAAGCTTATGGCACTTGTTAATCATAGATAATGAAAAATCTGTGGTTGATTTAAACATAATTTAACTAGCCTTAGTATAGAAGGTAAAGGGAAATATTTTAAGAATAGCATTAAGGATTTAAGTAATCTAGTTGTTCCTTATTTTCTTTATTGGTTTTAGAAAACATTTATCTATCTATCTATCTATCTATGTATATTAATCATTTTTATCAATACTCTAACTAGATAGTAAGCCAAAGGAGATGGAAAGTAAACCCTTATCTCTCTTTTCTTCACATCAAGTTTCCCACTAATTACAGGAACTTTCAACTTTATTGATTCACACTAATCTCAGCTTCCCCCAAAGCTGGACGACATCCCTTGAGTTAAGAAAAACTTGAGGCATTCTCCCAAAAACAGATCATTGTTTAACTTTCCAAAGGAAAATTGGTAAAGTCAAATAAAAATTTAAAAATTTCTGGGCAAATGGAAATGCAGAACAAACATACTCCTAACCATTAACTGGTTAATTGGTCTAATGACTATAGGATGTTGAGTTTAAAATGACTTTAGAGAACAGGATTTGTGTATGAAAAGTAAAAAAATTGTTTGAATCTTTTGCTCCATTAAGTTATTTTAGGAGGCATAAAAGCAAAGGTGTTTCAGGGAAAACTGATAAACATCAAAGCTGCCATATTACTACAAATAAGAAATAGACCAGGTACAAAATTATAGAGATATTAACTATGAGTAAAGATTATGGTTTATTCATTCCTATTCACAAGGGATGTTGCAACAGTTTTTACAAGAGAGATGAGAGGAATACATAATTTTAAAAGAGCTCAATTTTCCTAACATGAAATGAACTGAAAATTTATGTTTGTGACACATATCATTTATATATATATATACCTGAATAGACATATTCATGTATATTAGAAAGAAACAAAGAAATGCTTATTCTCTGATACATTTTAGAGTTAATAAAAAAAAGGAATAAATTTTTCCTTCTGGACTTGATTACTGTACACTTTTACATGAGACAAACCCCCATGAGGAAAATATGCCATAAAGCATCCCAAATCTATTATCAATTCATGTTGCTGTCATTTTTTCAAAAATTAAAGAAAATTAACCACTCAGTAGCTGGCACCAATATGAAATAGTGAATTCTACTGAGAGCATGATTGTCATCCTAGTGATTTTCACAAGTTCAGAGTCACTGTGATAGGACATTTGTAGATGTGTGTATGTATGTGTATTCTTGGATTATATGCTAAAGTGTATACTATGTCAGCTGTGTGTTTTGATAATGGGTTATATAAAAAGGAATTCCATCTAATTTGTGGAAACAGATCAATACTTAAGTAAGTAGAAGATGACTCATCACAACATTTTCTTCAAAGGACTTCTAAAATTTGCTAGCTAAAGCACATATAAAGTTCATGTACACACAAAATCATTTCAATATATTTAATGTTTCCCCTCTGAGTTCAAGTAGGAGACCTTGGGCCCAATCTTAAAACTTAGTAAAAGTATCTGCATTACAACATATTTAAATATGTACTAAACTTTACAATAATAACAATATTAAAATTTAATATCTTAGTGAGATAAACAAAATTATTTGTACTATGAATTATACAACACTTTAAGTTTTATGAAGCACTTCACAAATTTTATCTTATGGGTGAATCACAACTTCCTGTAATATATAGGAAATCTCCAATAAGTTTAACTGATAAGTTTGTTGCATGGAGATTTTCCCTATTTTGGAATGGCCTGATAGGTAAGGAATGTTGAGTAGATTTCATTTCTATGGTCTTTGTAGCCACATAGTTCTTTCCCTACACTGGAGATACAAAATAAAAAAAAATCTTAACTTTAGACATTTGTAAGAGTTAATAATATCCATATTTGTACACTCAAAAATCAAATCCCCCTTAGTAACATCAGGGAAAATTTAAATTCGATGAAATCTCCCAAGATCTCTAGTCTTTTTTCTTTTGTGAAGTGGCTATTGGAAGACAGACTCCTCAATGCAGAAGGGGAGAGGAGGGAGACAGAGAAATTGTATCTTTTTATTTTAAAACCTTAAATCTAGGCCCAAAGTGATTCCTTTTTGTTAACTGAATGAAATGATCAAAGTTTTCTTGTAATCAGTATTTGTCAAATGCACCAATTGTTAAGCTTCAAATAATCCTTACTTCACCATTCTTCTCTACCTAGGTGTCATCTCAGAAAGACTACTGCTTTGTCACCCTCTCAGACAAGCCCCTGGGCATTAATATTTAAATCTTACCTATCCCTGGTGATTGGAATTCAGCCTCTATTCACAAACAAAAACTCAATCGATGTTCTTAGAGTTCAAACTAGATCCCTAAACAGTTTGCCACTCTCCATGTACAGATAAGATAAACTTTCTTTGACCCAAGAGATGAAGTTGCCATGACAATCAGAGACTCCACTTTCTATATTGATATTTTGCTGATGTAACAACAAATAGAACCAGATCTCAGTGCCGATAATGGTGATTAATTAATACTAATATTGATCCCTACAAGCAAGAGACAAGGCTATTAACTTGAAGCCTGAAAAGTCAATTGTTACCTGTGGCAGAGATACTAGGAGCTGATTTTGAAACATAATAAACAAATGTGCTATCTTTATGCTAATACCTTTAAAGGGATCGTTCTGCTTTTGGAAAGCATAATATTTCTATATTCATTTAATTACACTTCAAATGTTTTAAAATAAAAATGTCACCACTGGCTAATAAGTCCTTTAAGATGGCCGCATCATGCTCTCCTTGAGGAATGTAATGGAGGGCATTTGCTCCTATCTGAAGATAATAAGGCCATAACTGGGCTAATTGCTTTTAAAATACTAAAGTCACAAAACTATATCACAACTCAAAACATCAGTTTTGCCAAATACATTACTTTTGAGAATTATGTCACCTATGTCCTTCTGGACCCGGAGAAAAAATTAACAGGTGAAATTATAAGTAGGGGCATTCAGTCCATCCTCAGCAAAACTCCAATGACAATAATCACTGAAGCTTTTACTTCAGAAAATCTGAACTTCTGTAGAGCATCTTTCTTGGAAAGTCTTTTTATTTCCTTCATTCACAGAGCCAATTTTAGGATTAATGTAAAATAAAATCAAAAGTAAAAAAAAAAAATCTACCGTTTAAATCTGACCATACACCAAAAAAGTTTACTCTAAAATAAAATTATTTCTTTTTGTAGAAAAAATACTTACAGCTGTCATGTAAATGCTAAAGATGAAATGTCAATAACTTATTATTTTAATAAATTTTTTATCTATATCCTTATTTGTTTACACATTCACTATATCTGACCATATGGTGCTCCTAGTTTTGGCAATTAAAGTTTGGAGACATGTGGTCATGTTTCTAAGAAAAGTATTTTGACAAAAATATTAATTTTCTATAATTACTTTATTTGGGAAAAATAATTTTTGTATTCATCTAATAATCTGTGTTGAAAAGCCTGTACTTAATAAAGATGCAAATATTTGAAGGAGAATTGAAACAAAAATGTCCTAAACAGATAATCCTTGATTTTCTATTCTCATAAGAAACCCAGGTAATTGAAATCTTTTCCATTATTCCAAATATTTCATTTTAGCCAATAAAGTAATGTCAACCTTCTTCCACCAAGTCTTTTACCAATTTTAATAACCACCAGCAACAATCAGACCAATTGGAATTTATTTTTATTTACTTATTTATTTTATTTTCCTAATCATTTGGTGGACCTGCTAATTACTATTTAAATGATCAAAATTCAGGCAGTAGAAGTAAGGAGAAAAAAATCCTGAATAATCTCCAACTAGGTAAATTAGCTAGTTTCTCATTCATTAAGCCATTGTATGTGTATGTTGCTCCTAATGTCAGTGGCTTCATTTCTTGTTGATTATTAATTGTAACATCCACACTAAAAATATATGCATGACATATGTGTATCTATGCACACATATACATACCATACATAGTTGCAAAATAATCAGTACAGTCAAGGAATTAATTCATTTCCTTACTTTATTACTCAGATCCCCATGTGCTATTTTCCATTAGATCCTTAACAAAACTATGAATTTAAAAAAAAATTAGAAGTAAATTACCTAATAACATTACTTTTCATCAGATCTCAATGATGGCTCATATAATACA
>CM053773.1:135743648-135753648 GCA_028658325.1 Potorous gilbertii | reverse complement strand
TCCCAGCAGCTCTTCTGAAACTTAAGTTCACTTTTATCCTTCGGTTCACGAAGCAGTTTCCGAAAATGACCATGGAAATAATCGTCCACACACACACGTTAGTTGGGCAGCCTCCAACACTGCTCTACCAGGGGTCCGCGGGGGCCCACGCGTGAATCGAGGGAAAGGGGAGAAAGCTGCGCCCGGAAGCCTCGCCTGCCCGGTCCTGTCCCGACTCCCTCGGTCCGTCTGTCTGTCCCCTTTCACCGCTCAGCAGGCTGGACAAAGTTTGACAATTCAGCCCGGGGAGTGAGCTCGTCTCCCCAGCGCCCTCCGCATCGCCCACCCTTCCTCCCGAAATCACGGGAAAGTCCCAGCGCAGCCCTCAAACTTACGTTTGATCTGCCTGGGTTTGCTCTGCTTCCTTCGGGACATCGCTGCCGCCGCCGCCGCCGCCGCCGCCGCCTCCTCGGTCTAGCCGCGGCCGCCTCCGCTGCTGCCGCCGCGCTGGTACCGGGCTGCGGACGCCGCTGCCCCAGCAGCTGCCACGGCCGGCGCCTCGGTCTCCCGCTGCCGCCTGGATCCAGGGGCTCCAGGGGGGACGAGGGTCAGAGGGCTGGGTTCCTACAGGAGCTGATCGACGGGCGGAGGGGCCGCAACGGCCAGGGAGCGGGAGCCGGGCGGAGAGTAGGTGACAGGCAGAGGCAGGGGGCGGTGGGGAGGGGAAGAGGGGCAGGCGGACACACCAGGAGACGGGCAAGAAGGGGAGAGAGACAGGGAGGAGGAGTGAGCCAAGGGACGGGGAGAGAGGGGAGAAAGAGAGAGAAGGAAAGAAAGAAGGAAAGAAAGAAAAGGAGAGAGAGAGGAGGGAGGGGAGAGAGGGGGAGAGGGAGAGAGAAAGAAGGAGAGAGGGCGGGAGGGAGGGAGAGGGAGGAGCGCGCCCGCTCGCTCTCTCCCCCTCTCTCTCCCAGGCTTGGCTGTGCAGATGCCGCCGCCGCCGCCGCAGCTCTCGGGGCTGCGATCCGCTCTGCTTGACTGCGGGAGGTGGCCGAGGAGAGGGAGGGGAGGGGCTCGCCGAGGCCGTGGGGAGGGGAGAGTTTTCCATCAGCCAAAGGAGGATTGGCTGCGTCCGAAGCCAGTCCGGATGCAAAATGCAGACCCCAGTTTGGGCCAGGAAGGGTGGAATGGGACGCTGAGGAGGAGGAGGGTGTGGAGGGCGGGAGAGGAGGGTGGGGAGGAGTGGAGCCGGGGGTCTGAGACTTTTAGGGGGCGGTGGGCCATGGGTTGCGGGCGTCACATCTTGGGATGGTGCCATCACTGGCCCTTCCACCCATGATTTCTGTTTTTCCTCTTCGCCCTCCCCACCTCCAAACTTCGTCCAGACGGCCTCGTCCCGGCTCCCCCCAACACCCCTTCCTCAGTCCCTACCTATATACTGAAACACAATGAGATGAGGAAATCAAATAGGCCAGGAACTTCGTGTTTTCCCTAATACCACCCCACCCTCCCACCTCGGTGGCTGTCCCCTCCTTCCTCCCCCCCCTTTTTTCCTCACTTCCATTTCTTGGCAGGAAGGTTAGGCCATTGGCAAAGTCTTCTGAGAGCTAGATGATCACAAATGCCAATTGTATGTTCTTGGGAAGAGTTAAGTCTTCTCATCTGCCCTGGATCTCAGGAGAGACTACTTCATCTCTCTAACTCTCCCTGGCAACTGCTGCAGACACAGATTCCATCCATCCCCAATCTGCCAGATCCAAGGATGATGGTTAGTGGTCCAAGGAGCACTTGGAAGGCCTCCCAGCCCACCTAAAGTTTTCCATAGTAGAGTCACATTCAGCAGTTTGGCTCTAAGGGTGCCTGGGTGTGGGAGACACACTCTACCAAGGCAAAGGATGGTTTTGCTAGATGGTTAGGCCCTAAATGGAAAATATGACATTTCCTATACAAGGAACCATTTATAGGGTAATCACTTCTGGCATCTAACCTCAAGTAAGCATGGTATACAAGGGGCTTTATTATAATGACTTCTGGGAAAGTTCTGTCTGACCTAACATCCCCCTTTCCCCGGTAAACCAGGTCTTTGGTTCTTTCATCTCTACCTTCCTCTGTGACCGTGAAGTGGCACATAATTAATAAAAGATTTTATCTCACTATAATTTTCCAAGTAGATCCTATGTCTGATTACTGGACCTCTGAGTCTTGACCTCTGATTCATCTCTGAGATAATTAAAGCACCTTGCAAACAAGAAATAAGAAGAATGTTTGTTTATTAAAGTGAGCTCCCAACTCCCTTGCATAATCAAGATTTTAACCCAGTGAAGATTTTTTTTTCATATTCATTAGTATTAAACGTATTCTCCTGAGTGAGAAGGAGGAATAAAATTATTCTTATTCATGAGAAATCTTTTGGGGATGGAATGGAGCAAACTGCTTTGTATGATCACTAAACTCCACTTGAGTTGATAGGTTTATTCCCCAGATTTGTGTCCCTGGAGGGTTGTTAAAGATACTCATGCTGATTTGAGATTGTGCACTACCTTTGTTTTGGGTTACTAGCTCCATTTAGTGGTGTTGGTATGAGTCCTCCCAAATTTGATATCCTAAAAGGGCTTGAGGGTCAATGACTGGCCTCGATTGATTGAGCATGATTCAGGCCCTGTATCATGCAGGAGGCATTATAAGAGTCATTTGTATCCTCAAAAGGAGACCTTCTGGTAAGCTGTAAGAGTTGTGTTGTGAAATGGTATATATAAGGGTACTGAACTGCAAATTGTTAAGTTATCATTAGTATTTCTATTATGTGAGGTGGTGTCATAATACTTTTGAACAGAATAGGCAATAAATGGCAGTCTCCTTGTCCCTAAAAGCACTCTCAAAAGCAGGGCTATATTTATTTTTCTTGAATAAGTGAGACAAATGACTTTTTCTTCATTTTCAAGTCATTTCAGCCAAATTGATATGCTTCAGATTGGATGTATTAAAGATCAATAGATTTGAAAATCTTAGAAAACTGGTTGATTTCTGACAACAGTCAATAGAACTATGTCCCCTAGAATTAAATCATAAATGAAAGTACTGCCTTGGGCCCTTGTTGTTGTTCAGTCGGTTCAATTGTCTAACTCTTTGAGACCTGGCTCGGGTTATCTTGGTGAAGATGCTGGAGGGGTCTGCCATTTCCTTCTCTAACTCATTTTCCAGGTGAGGAATTGAGGCAAACAAGGTTAAGTGACTTGCCTAGGGTCACACAGCTAGTAAATACCTGAGACCAGATCAGAATTCAGGAAGACTCCAGGCCAGGAACGCTATCCTCTGCAAGACCTAGCTACCTGCCTTTGGCCTTGGAAATGGTTAAATAGAAAAAGCCAAGAAGAAACAAACATCTTCATATAATATTCTACTTGGAAACCAAAATATGAAATAGTTAAGAAATATAAAGTTAAGAATCTCTTGGTAATTTTGTGGAGAACATTATGTACAATGGTATATGTAGTCAAATAAGTTCAACTTGCCTTTTTAAATGTCTTATGGAGAAACTACGGATGAGTTAAATGGAGTAAGACTATTAAATTTTGATTTCCTCATCTTTTTATCTTAATGAGAACATTAATACCATTTAACATTAAATTTCTCATCCTTTTATTTTTAATTACTGGAAAGGTATAGAATAAAAAGGGAGCAAAACTTATAAGTAACTATCTCTGTCCAGATGGAAATGACATCAAACCACAGCTACTTCGCTATCAAATAATAATTATGAAAAACCACAACTGAAAAAGTATCGGGAATGATATTGCAGAACCACAGCAACCAAAGTATCTGTGATACTGAAAACCACAGCTTGGAACTCATTACCCCACAGATCACAGATTGTCATATAACTATAAATGAAAATTATACATCCAAGTGCAAAATAAATTTTCATCTATTTGATGTAAATCGTTAATTGTGCAGACTCAACAAAAAAACTATTTGCCTTTTGTTTTTAAGGTAGTTTTGAACTTCAAAGTAAATATGTTATTTTTTTTTACTTTTGCATATGATTTGTCTTGCTTAAGAAAAATAACAATTTTTTCTCAACTTTTAAAGAATTTTGCTTTAAGATTAAGCCCAAATGTACAAGGCAGTGCTTCTCACTACAGTTCCTCATAATGTCACAAGGAAGTGGATATTGAAGGAGTTCAATTTAAATTTGTTTATGTGGGAACTGTGATATTTGTTACTCTGAACACAGCAATTAATTTTTTAAGCTCCTAAATTATCATTTGAAGAAGAAATCACACTTTCTAAAATAAAATGTTCTCCTTGGGAAAAATTTGTCCTACCATTTTTAGCTAGAAAATAGGAGTTGCTTTGGAAACATATAAAATAGTACTATTTGTAACTTGGAACTGCAACATTTTGGCAAATACAGACTCTTATTTGAATAAAGGTGAGCTTTTGGTTGTTGATAGTTAGAATTCCCAAAAATGTCTATGATGCCTGCATGCCTTCATTCATTGGCATCTTAAACTATTGCAAAATATTTTTGGGAAAGAGGAAGTTGCTATGCAAAGATTTATATGTCATGGGCATCCTTATAGCAGAAAAAATTGACCTCAAATTTAAAGTAGGGGTGTTATCACTCTTGGATAGTCATTCTTGAAATGTTTTCTTTGTGAAAATTGTATATAATATTTTTATATCTTTATAATTTCAGTAATTTTAAAGGACTTTTAAAAACTATCAGTGAATTAAACTAAATCCATATTTACTAAAAGTAGTTTGGCCAGAGAACACAATGGGATTTGGAATATTTTGAGAGAATCTATAAATAAATATCTAGAGACTCTGAATATGGAATCCCCTTGAGGTAAGGGAAGTACATTACATTGGGGAAAGGAAAACATCAGCATAAAATGGAAGAAATAAGCCTATTTTGTACTGAAAATTTGTTGTATTTTGGTAAGTGTATAATTTTACATTTAATATTTTAAAAGGAAAATCTCAGTAGTATCAGAATTTTCATAAGGAACCCCTATTTGCATTATACAGAGAGCCAAGGTTCTACAGAATATAGTTTTGGAAATGTTGATGGGATCTTTGAAATGGTACAGCCAAGAAGAATCCTAGAAAGAGTCTCTGAAGATAATGAAATTCTGAGAAGGAATCTGAAGGACCCAGGGATACAGATTTGTGTTTTATTACTCCTTCTGGATACAATGACTGGTTGGCAACAAAGTTTGTCTTTGGAACCTTCAGAAGAAGGATCAGAGGTTTTAGATCAGGATGAATTATATTGAAAGAGGACTAAGAAAGTCTATTTTCCTGAAGACTTGCTATTGAATAATCAGGAGGGCCTCAAAATAAAAATCAATTTGGCAAGCAAGGACTATAGAAAAATAACCAGATAAAAGTGGTAATTCAACCAAATACCATGGAGGCTAACAAGTTATGACAGGCATACTTGTGTGGACTAACAAGGTGGTATAATGGATAGAATTCTGGCTTTGGAGTCAGAAGTACCTAAGTTGGAGCAGACTCAAACATTTACCAGTTGTGTGATTATGGGAAAGTAAGTCACTTGAGCCCTTTCCCTATTTACTATTTAAAACAAACAGTATCTATAAATAGGGGATAGTCCCAAGTTTGTTGTGAGGATAAAACAAGAGATAGTGCATATAAAGCACTTTACAAACTAAAGCACTATATAAATGTTAATGATAACTATGTTATTATATATTAATAGGCAATATATTGATGCTGATTGTATAAAGAAAAATAACAATGATGTATTGAGAAATTGCAAGAGAAAATTACTGGAAGGGTATCTTTATGCCAATGCACAGAATGTATGTAAAAAGTGAAGTGAGCTTGAAATTTTAACTGAAGGAGGTAAATATAACATCATAGAGATCATCAAAAAGGGAATATGCATTTATTAAGGTCCTATTATCTGCCAGGTACTGTTCTAATTGTTGTGCAAATATCTCATTTGATCCTCATAAAAACCCTGGATGGCAGGTGCTCTTTTGAAGCCTGTTTTATAATTGAGGAAACTGAAACAAAGGTTAAGTGACTTGCCCAGAGTCATACAACTAGTAAGTGTCTGCGACTAGATCTGAAAACAGGTGTTCCTAACTCTAGGCCCAGACAGTACCCTATCTAATGTGTCACCTAGATGCCTAATAGGATGGACCTTATAATTGAGATGTGGCAATTGAAAGGAGTAAGTTGCCTATAAAAGAACAGCTTAGATGGATGTATTTCAGTTTATTTCAAAAAAATACGTGCTTGTATGAAAATCTATGAACCTGATGGAGGCAACATGGTGGAAAGTACATGGATGTGAGTTATAGGAAGGAAAAATAGAAGTGATATTGTGATGGGATTTTAAACTGCCTGACTGGATATTTTTTAAAAAAGTGATGAGCTCTGACTCATCACTCACAAAGCTATTGGAGGCAAGACATTGCTGTTATTGGAATTTCAACTATCCAAATATCTGTAAGAATTATATCTTTCCTAAGAGGAGATAATCTGATCATTTTGTACTTGCTTTACTGATAACTCCATCTTTCAGATGGAAACAATATAAACAATTGTTATCCTAAAGCTGACTATAGTGGACAAACTGTCAATTTCAAACTGAAATTTCAGGTGCGGTTGTGAGACAGAATAGTGGAGGAAATGGGGACATTTAAGTAAGCCTTTCACAAAAGAGAAAGGAAAAAAGAACCTGGGTGTGTTTTGAGGAAGGAAGCTGTCGCTCAGACCTGGGCCAGTTGGAGTTAGCTTTGTCCCCAGGTGGATTGATCTGGGACCCAGCTGTGGACCCTTTCAGCAAAAAGACTATAAGAACAATTTTTATGACTTTGACAGGGGGCGCTTGAGACCCCAGGAAATCTCCTTGCCAACTGCTTTTAACCTCTTGGCTGGAAGCGTTTATCTGTTTTTACACTTGTTAACTATTTTTTAACTGCCTAGGGAGCTGTGTTTGCCTGGGGGTATCGGAATATATTTTTTTGTAAAAAATGTACTTGAACCCCACGTCTTTGAGGGATCCATTTTACCAGATTACTGTCCCATAATTGGGATATTAAATTCAGGAAATATTGATCACAACATCATAGTGTCAGTGAAAGCTAAGAAAGGAAATACTGAATGTAATTTACCATATATTCCAGGTTTTCTAAGAGTAGCAGTGCAAATTTCAAAAAGTTCAGAGCAAGATGTGATGCTCTGTAGGCTACAGCAACAGAAGTAAGAGTTAAGTCAACAACCATATTTTGTTAACTTCTCCGCTGAACACCCTAGTCAATGTGTAGGATGTCTGGGTCTACCGTATGGACAGCTCAGTTCTTCCCAGTGCCTTGGTTTTTTATAAGGATGGGATAACAATCTCAGTTCCCTTCAAGCTTCAAGCACTAGAATCAAGGAAACTAACCAGCAGCTAGTAAGGGTCTGGTCCCCATCTATGATTTTATAAGTGAAGAATGGTTTCCAAATGATCTAATACAAATACTGATGATTACAAAAGAGTATGGCTTTTCTGGGACTTGCAAGCAGTACACAGGTCAAGATCTTTACTTGGATTTCCAATGGCTGCTAAGATATTTCCATCTAGATATCTTGCCAGTAGCATAAATTCAAATCCTCACCATCCCCTACTCCAAACATGATTCTCTTTCTGACACCGTTTTTGTTAGCATTAACATGCTTTACCCAGTTTCCCATGTTTGAACCTTGAATGCTATTTTTGACTCTTCCCTTTTCCTGTCTTTTCATATCTAGTAAATTACTAAGTCCTTTTGATTTTGCCTCCATTCTTTCCATCCTCTCTATTCCCATTGTAGCAAGTTCATATTCCCATCCACCTGTAATAATGTAGTGCCCTAACAGGTCTTTCTTTTTCTATCCACTTCTATCTCCAATCTATCTTTCACAAGATATTCCATTCTGTAATACTGCTTCAAGATTTTCCTTATACCTAAATATAATCATGATACCAATCTTCTCAAAAATTTTCAGTTGCTCCTTTTATCAAGTAAATTTTATACTTCAATGACAGGCATTTGTGGTTCTCCACATTCTGACCCCATCTTACCTTTTCAGTTTTGTCTGATAATATTCCTCTTCACATGATCTGTCCTCCAGCCAAGCCTAGTTATTTAGCATCTCTGAAAAAGCCCTGTACTTTTCTTCCTTTATGCCTTTGCTCAAGTCATTCACTACACCTGGAATATCATTCAATGTAGATGCCTGGCATACTTTCCCTTTTTCTTCCAGATGTTAAATGAGTATACTTTCTTCCTCCAAACACAGCCTTAAAAATTTGACATAAGCATTAGACACTGCCTTAAAAGTTCAGCAGAAGCATTTTTTCTCCTGATTATCTCTTGGAGCCAAAATGAGTTCTCGTAATTTACCACTGGATAAACCACAGTCTTACCTTCCCACAAGTCAGTATAACATCACTTACTAATTCTGGATATTTCCTTTAGCCCCAGGTAGATTCTGGGAGGGAAGAAAGTACATTTTCCATGTTAATGTTCCACAATGACATGATTAATAATGTATAAATCCACCCTCATCATGACTAAACAAATCTTTGCCTCAACTGTTAGCTTTTTTATCTTCAGCTACACTTTTTATGCCATTTCAACTATGTACTACACATCAACCATGAACTATGCATCACCCTATATATAAAATGTATGGCAATAAATATGACACATCATGAACATTGCTCACACTTTAGGATGAAGTTTTATTCCCAAACTAGCAGCTAATTCTATAAATACCTAAACAGTAAACTAAGTGTTAACATTTCTGAGAGCACTTTGTGTGTGGTCTTAAAGCAAGTTACCTAAATAGGTGTTTTAATTCTGAATCACAATATGCCAGACTTGGAAGGGACTTCAGAAACCAAATAATCCAGCTCACATTATAAACAAGAATCATCTCTACAGCAGATACCCAACATATATTAACACATTCTTGGTCATCTAACTTTTGTCTGGAGACTTGGATGAAGCCACATTTAAGTGGCTCCTAGTATTAGGAACTTTTCGTTTCAATGGAGTCTGAATTCATATTTTAGTATCTTTCCCCTATAATGCTGCCCTCAGGGGCCAAAGAGAAAGTTGTAACTTGTCTTCCCCCATGGCAGCTCTTCAGGTATTTAAAGGCAGCTCTCACATCAGCTCCTTCTCTCCCTGAATGTCCTCTATTTTTTCAGTCAATCATCCCCCATTTCTTCTGCCAGTCTTCATGATTTGGAGTCATTTATGCTTCTCCTATCATCGTCATCATCATCATCAATAATTAATAATAATAGAATGCTTTGAGGTTTTCAAAGCCATTTGCCCAAAATATGCCTTGTTTAATCCCTCTGTCAATCCTGTGTCATAGGTACGACTGTTTTTATCCCCATTTTTCAAATGAGGAAAATGAGCTAAATGACTTGGTCAGGATCTCACAGCAAGTAAAGGTCTTAGACAGCATTGAAACTCCGATTTTCTGAACACTCAGTCCCGTTCTGCAATATCCCAAGTAGTCATCTCCAAATCTTTCAATGTCCCTATCAATGATTTTTTAAAATATGATACTGAGAACTGAATACTACAGTACAAATGTCATCTCACTGGAGCAAACACAGGGAGAAATTCCAATTCCTAGCCCTGTACATTGTTCCTCTATTAACAGAATTCAAGATTGCATTACTTTTTTTTTGTAATATCATATTATACTGTGAGCTGATTTTGATCTAATAGTTCACTGAAATCCCCCAAATTCTATTCAGATGACCATTGATCTAGCCATGTTGACTCCATCCACCAGTGGAAATGATTGTCAGTTCAGATGGTGGGTGATCAAAGATAATCTTCACTATCTTTTCTTTCCTACCCCCTTTGCCTCATGAGATTTAAACAAGGCAGATTCTGTTAAAACAATTTTTTTCATTTTTTGGTTTATAGGCAATATAATGGCACCACTGATGCAAGTAGTTCTCTCTAATGCATAATGGAGTTATATATTAAAT
>CM053773.1:135727292-135743148 GCA_028658325.1 Potorous gilbertii | reverse complement strand
AGCATTCTGAGCTCATGTTGGTCTGATCAACCACAGTCAGACACGCTGAGATTTCACCTTACGATGATGATGTCATTTTAGTTCTCTTCAAAGACGAAGGACAACCACCACCACAGTCTCAGTTTCCTTATCTATACAATATGAACAACTTCACAGGATTTTGCAAGGATCAAATGAACTAACATACAGAACATACTTTGCAAACCTTTTAAAATATAATAATTGTGACTTTTTTTTCCAAGACAAGGTAAGGAAAAGCATTAGTTCAAACACAGAGAAGTATGTCTCTGTGGGGCAAGTGGGCTTCTGAATACAAACGATTTCCCTGAAAATGTTTAGTTCACAGAGAATTTCTTGATCAGTCAACCACTGACAGGGGCAATTTGCTGGGTTTCATGGGAGGTTAGACAGAGATTTTTATTATTTGAAAAATAAAATGTAATTTTTTTAAAAATAAAAAGCTATGTGTCTTGCTAATGAGCAATGGAGAGTACAGAAAATTGGGGCTTACCGAGGGAGTGTTAGTACTAAAAAACCAAACATTTCAGAGTTACTTCTTAGTCTGAGGGGAGCAATAGTCACTGCCTTGTAGGGCCCAATGTGGCAGTGGGAAGTAATAGTTGAGAGAGTAAACACAAAGGAGTTTCTACAGGAGGCAATAGGCAAGTTTTCCCAAGTGATATTCTATATCTTTATAGTCATACAACTGATTGAAAGGGGTGGAGAATATGAATCCCTACTGCACTTGTTTGTTGTCTATCAAAAATAGCTTTTGATAGAGACTATCTTCCAGGTTCTCCCCCAACAAGGTATCTCTTATATACTGCAAAATCATACACGATGCTTTAAAAGATAATATTTTTAATGACTCCAATCATTAACATCAAATGAGGGTTAAAACAGTGATGGATATGCTAACCAATGATGTCTGCCCTTTTCTGAAAGGAAATCCAAAATATTAGCCAAACTGAAGAGAGGTTTTCTATAGATGATAACTTCAAGATGCTCCAGATGTTTGCAAATAAACTTTTTTCTTATTTCATTAAGGCCTGAGCCTTTCAAAGCTTCCTCAGTGAAATATTTAATCTCTCAAAAGAGTTTACCATAACTTTTCTTACAGGAAAATGGAGTGTATGAATTGTCTAGATTCAGATGTGAAGCTGGACGGATAAACTATAGAAGTCACCCGTCAATACACACACACACACACACACACGCACACACGCACACACACGCGCACATGCACATATTGCAAATAGCTGATGAACTGAGTTCAGGATTAGATGAAACCATACTGCTAGTAAAGGTTTGAGGCTGAATTTGAACTCAATTTTTCCTGATTATAAGTCCAGCATTCTATCTATTACTAAACAAACTAGTTCCCTATTTGCTATGTTCAAAACAAAACCTTTTACTGACTTGTGTTCTAAGTTGTAATGTTTTATTTATGAAATGTCCCCCAATTGAGACAATGCAAAGTTATACAAATGACGTCAAAATTTTCTCTGAAATAAAGGTCCATCACTATAACACTAGTAATCTTCTGGTGTTTTTTAATGGCTATAAGTCATAAAATACTCCAATACCCCCTCCCCCAAAAAATTGAAATCTAAGATAATCCAAAGAGCAGCCGGGAAGTGTATGGTGAGCACAAGCAGGTTGGAACACAGCATGGAAGTAAAGAATTATGAAGGAGAACTCATATAGAATTATATACATAAATGATACACACATATATGTATATGTGTGCCTATGCGAAGCATATGAGTAGAAAATTATGGTGGGCTGATTAGGAAAAGAATAAGGGATAACTGGAGGATAGCACATGTGAACCATTGATTTCTTCTCAGTGTCAAGAGAGAACACAGACAATAGTCTCCTTTTGCCGGGATAGGCAAATTGGGTTGGGGAGTGAACTATGGAGAATAAAGCAATGATATATCTAGATAAAATCACAGATCTATTTGATTCTGAGCATGAAGACTGTTCTGAGTCTCCTTTCCAGATAGCTCCATTTCCTTAAAAGTCATGTACATGGTTTTTGGACTCTCAACCATTTTTTAATTTTATATAGGTTTATCAAACACTAATCTTTTGAATATTTTTTGTTGGATTCTGATGTCTATTCTATTTCATTAATCAATTTCTCTATTTTTTGTCCACTACCAGACAGTGTTGGTAATAATCATTTGACAATATATTAAAAAGACTGAAAGAGTATTGTTTGAACGAACTAAGGATTTTTTTTAAAGTGGGAGATATATGGGGATGGATGCAAGCAGCCAAGAAGGATTCAGTAGCTGGGGGAGACTGAGGATTAGAGAGAGCACAGAAATCATAAGGGAAAGGAAGGAAACAAAAAAGATAGATATTCTGCTGGAGGGTCAATATTGATAAAGAAAACTTTTCAGAGAGGACAAGATCGTTACACAGAAATGGGCTGCATAGAACATTCTTTAGACTGAGTTTGGGGTGAGGGAAACTCTATCAGTTCTTTGTAGGTAGTGACTCAGTGTGATTGGCTCATGACAATATGTGGAGAGGAGGATGAATATATTATTGGAAGGCCCCAGTAACTCTTGTCCCCACAACCCATGCAGATTGGAAGATTGGATGTAGTTTCTGGTTCCCAGTTGGGATGATGAAAGATTGGAAATGTCCAGGTCAGAAGAGGCTTTAGAACTCCAGAGCAACACAAAATCATGGATCTGTAGGAGTAATTTCTTAAAGTATTTTTTCTTTTGTTCCATTTCTGTTTTTTCCCTCTTCTCATCTTCTTCATTGAGATGGGAAAGGATTGGTCTTTTTTTAATTTTTAAAAAGTTTTTAAAAAATTGTTTAGGGTTTTGTGTCAGAACTGGCTTTCCTTGCCATCTTATAGGAAGTGCTTGTGTCATTTTCTTTGGGTAGTTACATGATGAGCACAGCTGGGTGGCACAGTGACTAGAATGCTTATACTTGAAATCAGGAAGACTCATCTTTCTGAGTTCAAATCTGGCCTCAGACACTTACTAGCTGTGTGATCCTGGACAAATCACTTGACCCTGTTTACCTCAGTTTCCTCATCTGTAAAGTGAGCTGGAAAAGGAAATGGCAAACCACTCCAGTATCTTTGACAGGAAAACCCCAAATGGGATAACAAAGAGTCAGACACAACTGAAACAAGTTAATAATCACCACAAAAGTTAGATGATGGGAAAGATACATGGTCATACCTTTGAAAATCATAAGTTCTTCCAGACCTTTTCTTCTTTCTTTTTTAAATTGCACTTCTGTAAAATCTAGCTTGATTGAGAGTGAGCTGCCTCCCACTCATCCTAAAATAAGATCAATCCATTATCATTACAGAGACTTATCTTTAGAAAACTGAGTTACTTGGAGTTTTATTATCTAGTTTCTGGATTTTGTGGGCCCTTCACTCTCCTTACTGCTTCCTGCTGCCTGATTTTAAATGCTTTATTGTGCTTACCATGTCCCCTGGGGTGAGGGATTGGGAAGAGAGGAAACTAAAAAATCAGGCAACATTGTAAAGCAGTCCTGTAAATGGTCTAATGAAAGAGGAACTAGAAACCAAAAATTAAATGGAATTGGGATGCTTTGCGTTGATTTCACCACTCGTACTATGAGTTCTCTGTCCCCTTGCATGATTAGGGTTCATTATCTTGCTTCATTAAGAGGCATCAGGACCTGTGTCATTTCAGGGTCTACATGTAAATATTTAGTGTCTTAAAGGACTGTTGGTTTAACCATTATTAATTGATGACTTCACCCCCTTTCTGTCCACCCACCCCTACACCCAGAACATGTTCACTTTTGTACTGTAAAACTGTAGGAAGGACGTGTAGATAGAAAACATTGCCCATCAAATGTTCAAATGGCACAAAGCTCAAAGGAAGATCTAATTCTCTGGATAACAATCAGGACCCAAAAAGATCTTGACAGGTTAGCAACTTGACTCAGCATCTTGCTGAATCTAATTAGATTAAATTTGAAGAGCGTAAATGTTGAGTTGGCACTTGGGATATAAGTCAAATACTGTAAGTGTAAGGCATAGCTAAGCTATACAGCAGAGGTTCTGAAAAGAATCCAGGTACTTTAAGCTGGTGATGCAGCAGAGCAATGTGGCAACCCCAAAACCTAATATGATGTTAGACTGCATTAACTTCCAGGAGTAAGAAGAAGATAATTCCACTGTCTTCTGACCTCATCAAATCTTATCAAGAGTATCATGTTGTTTTTGGAGATTCATAGTTTAATAAGGACACTGAAAAGCTGAAGGGAATCTAGAAGAGGGCAACCATCAGACTGAAGTGCCTTGAATCCATGGCATGTGAGGACTGGTTGAAAGCATTGGATCTGTTTAGCCGGGGAAGATATAGCATCTGTCTTCAAGTGTTTGAATAGCTGTTACCCAGAGAAGGCATTTGCCCCATAGAGAAGAAACAGGAGCAATGAAGAGAAATTTAAAAGAAGCAAATTTATGCTTGTGCCAAGGGAAAAAGAAAACCTTTTTAAGAGTTAAAGCTGCTATAAAGTTGAATGGGGTACCTTAGGGGAAGAAGGGTCACACCTTTGGATGTCTTCAGGCAGAAGTCTTACCATCATTTGTAGGGTATGTTATAATGGGCATCCTATTTCTGTGTAGGTGGAATAGACAACTACTTTCAAATTCTATGACTGTGCAGAGCCACTTGTCTTCATAAGTAATATGTTAATTTCAACAATCATTGATTTCATAAAGGAAAAAAAAGCGGGGAGGGGGGAAGCAGGGTAAACAGTGTCAGTGACTACATTCAATAGCTCATTCATTTTGATTCAACAAACATTTATACATCTCCTACTGTGTTTAAGGCTGGATGCTAAGGATAAAAAGAAGGATGAAAAATTCTATAGTCCATGTCCTCATATTCTACTAATGGAATTAGTTGCATAAACACATCATTATAACAGATTAGGACGTAACTTACTAACTAACAGTGGATCAAATAAGGTCATGAGAAATCCAAGGAGGGAAGTATGAATTTTATCTGAGTAGAATCATGCAAAGGAATAATGGAAAAGATAGAATTGGAGCTGAACCTCGAAGGAAGCTAGAGATCCAAAGAGGTGGAGGTGAGGAGGGACTGTGTTCCAGACATGACATACAGATAATACACAGCATAGAAAAAAATAATGGAAAGACTTACACAAAACAATGAAGAGGAAAATAAGTAGAACCAAGTGAATATTGTATACAGCAACAGCAGTATTGTTTTAAGAATAACTTTAAGCAAATAACTTCGTTTGACTATTACAAGTACCCAAATTAACTATGAAGGATATGTGAAGAAAGATGCTATCTACATCCAGAGAAAGAACTTATAAATGGTAGTATGTACCATTTATACATAATTTTACATATATATGTATAGACATATATATTACATCTAGATAGATAGATAGATAGAAAGAGAGATAGATGGATATCCTGATTTGTGTCTAACGGTAACTGTCTTTGGAGTGGGGAGAGAAAATGGGAGGATAAGAAAACAAGGGAATTTATATGATAACTTTGTTGTGTATTTAAAAAGAATAGCAAGTTGTACATAACGTATTTGTAGTTTTATGTGCAGTCATCTTTTTACTGTACTATGTTATGGAAATGCTTGTTTTATTTTATAAATTAAAAAATAATTTAAAAACTCAAAGGCACAGTGGTGGAAGATGTAGTGTACAAGGAACAGTAAGAGTCCAGGCTGACTAGACAGTACAATGTATGAAGGAGAGTAATATATAGTAAGGTTGAAAAAGGAGGGATAGGGTCAGATTGTGAAGAGCTTTCAATGTCAAACAAAAATAGAGATGTAGGTATTCCAAATCAAGAATAAAGCACATGGAAGGTCTATTACAGACATGTGAAGAATCAGAGATGGTTAATGTTGGGAAATAGCAAATAGTCCATTTTGATTAGATCATAGAGTGAATGGAAAAGAATGTTATTAAATAAGGATGACAAGATAAGTTGAGGCCAAGTTGTGGAGAACCTTGAATGCCAACCAAGGGATTTTACATTTTATTCAGTAAAAGAATTGAGAGACACTGGACTTGAACCAACTGAAGGATGTAATCAGACCTTTGGATTAGGAAATTTACTTTGACAGTAGTGTTATAGATTAATTGAATAAGGAAAAGACAAGACAAGAAAACCAGGTAGGAAGCTAATGCAGCTTTCAAGGTAAACAGGAATGGGAGTCTGAACCACTAGAGTGGCAAAAAAGGAATGGAAATGAAGGGAGAATTCCAAGAAACTTTTTGGGAGTAAAATCAACAGCATATGATAATTGCTAAGATGTGGAGGTGGAAAAAGAGAAAGAAGGAATATACTAAGTGCAAAACGTTCTTTAAGCTATTAGATGAACAGCAAAGTTGGATCAGAGAGCTGGGAGGGAATCACTTTTAGATATCTCTCATTTAGAAATATTTCCCTTTTTTTGTTGTACAGTTCTTTCGGTTGTGTCTGACTCCTCATGACCTCATTTGAAGTTTTCTTGGCAAAGATACTGAAGTGGTTTGCCATTTCCTTTTATAGTTCACTTTATAGATAAGGAAACTGAGGCAAACAAAGTTAAGTGACTTACCCAGGGTCACATAGCTTGTAATTGTCTAAGGTCAGATTTGAACGGAGGTTCATAAGTCTTCCTGAATCCAGACCAGTCACTCTATGCCACCTAACTGCCCCATGTGTTTCCTTTACAAGTCTAAATTTTTCTCTTCACAACTGGCACACATTGCTCTCAGCTCTGCCTTCTGTGTCCTGGCTGAACAATCTTAATCCCTGTTCTATGCGACAGCCCTTCAGATTCTTAAAGATAGCTATCACACCCACCCTAACTTTTTTCTCCAGTTTAACAGTCCTTCAATAAATACTCCATGGCCTGAACTCAAGAACCTTTACCATCCTCGTTAAAGTTCTTTGCACATTCCCCAACTTTTCAGTGCATTTCTTAAAACATAGTGTTGTAAATCTGGTACTTAGTACACTGTAAGCACTTGTATTCCACTAGTTCTTAGTATGTATTTGTTCAAATGGATTCACCTGGGATACCAGCTATGGAAATCCCTTATTTGGCAAAGCTTCTGAGACTAAAAGAGGTTAAGTGACTTTTCCAAGGTCATACATCAATATTCTATGAGCACATTCGTGAGTTGCAGAGCTGAGACTAGACCCTATATCTCCTGACTCCAAGACAAAGTTTATATCATTGCTACTTAAATGCACAATCATTTCTCCAGCAGTAAACATGTCTGATGTAACGGTGTCAGTTTCACCAGACTTGGCCCCATTCTAATTCACTCATTCATTAGACAATCATCTGTTTGACAGGTACTGTGCTAGATGCAAAGATAAAAATAAAGCAGGGTCTGCTCTCAATCAATATGCTAAAACCTGGGCCTAAAAACTGAAGTTCTCAGGGACATAACTGTGAAAACGAATTCGCTGCCTCCATTCCTATACTAAAAGGCTTAATGAATCATAGCTTGTATCTTTTCTTTCCAGACTTCTCCACCATTTTTTCTTCTAACTGGATTTCTGTTGGTCAATGTTGACATTTTGCCTATTGTACTAGAATACCATCGAATGAGGAAAACAGAGTAAGTCAATCTGCTCATTAACAGCATGTGGTGAATCAATTCGCTGTCATAGCAACCAAAAGTTACATACCAGAGCAATTTTCAAAAGGACCTAAAATCCAAACGAAAATGCAAATATCCCAAGAAGAATGAGATGAAATATTCTACCTATCAAAAACTAACAAGATGCCTCTTTCTCCCACCCCTGACAGGCTTCCCAAACAAAAGCAAACAGCTATCCAGAATTCTGAAAAGTGAAATCCGATGTGAGACAAATTACTTACCTTGAGATCTCCAGTCTCTGAAAAAAGATAGCAAATCAATAACATGCTATATTCCCTTTGATAGTGAGTGCAGATTCATATTAAACTAAGCTGGATCCTAAGTGGGTGGGTGAGGGAGGTGGAGAGAGAATATGGAGTTTATACCAACACTGCCATTATAGTGAAAACCTGTAATAGGTGCCGCTGGTGAAGTGGCCTAGCACTGTGATCCTGAGCACTATCCTGCTGAGGCTTTTTCTGTGTGTATGTGTGAGTATATGTGTGATTAATTGTTATTGAGGAAATCCCAGATGGTTTTATGCCTGTTCAGGACTAGAGGAGATCAGGTCCAAAAAGGAGACTGGGTCCCTAAAAGAAACTGGAATCTGAGTGGCAAAAGATAGAGAACTTTGTTTTAAAAATATTGTTAATTTGATGGAAAAATTAAAATGAATTAGAGAAATCAGGCTTCTAGAGAAGATCAAGACATCATTTTAGTTTGGACATGGAGTAGAAGGTAGAGAGAATCGGAACCCCAACCAAAGAATTTTTTATCCCAATCAGTATCCTTGCCTCTAAATGCTATGCCATGCCTTTAACAAAGGCCTTCTGTGGGTGAAGGTGTTTTCATTCTTGATCTTATTAATAGGCTCTTAGATGTAGAGCTAGAAAAGACTTTAGAGCAGAGTTTCTTAACCTGGGGCCCAGGAACTTGTTTTATTACTATTTTGATAACAGTTTTAATTAACAATTTCAATGCAAGGTGTCCCCAAAGTCGGTGCAATTTTAGTATAAAAATTGCACCGACTTTGGGGACACCCCACGTACTTGGTTTTCTTGGTAATCTCATGTACTTTATTTTAGGCACTTATGAATATTACTCTGAGAAGGGGTATGTAGGTTTCACCAAATTGACAAAAGGATCCATCACTTTCTCTCTTTTTCTCTCTTTCACACATACACACACACACACATACACACACACACACACACACACACACACACACACACAGAACCCCTACCTTAAAGACTGTCTATTTCAGTCTCTTTATTTCACAGAGGAGAATTTCAAGTCACAAATAGGTTAATTGATTTGTCTAGGTTCACATAGCAAGCAAACATCTAATAGTGGGATTTAAATCCAAGTATTTCTGACTTCCAAGTCTGATGCCTTCTCCACTATACTGCCTCTCAATAGGCTTATGACATTCCCTGCCCTCCCAGGAGCCCCTCAACTTCCCTGAATGTTCGACTTCTACTCCATCTGCTGGTTTGTTTGTTGGTTTTGGTTATTTGTTTTTTGTTTGTTTTGTTTTTTTGTTTTCTTTTCTGAGATGGTATCTCTTGGGTGAATGCAGCTTTTAATTTGCTGCAGTGTTTGTAATTGTTTAATTAGTTAACAAAACCCAGTTTCCTGAATTCTCTCTTACTATATGTGTAGTTATTACTGCATCGGAACCTTAGAAATGGCTGTCCTAGCCTTTTCTATAGTCTACATTCCTCTAATCATCAAGAATGTGGTTTAAAAATTTCCTCTGATATGAAGACTTCCTGAAATCACCTAATAAAGGAGTTCAGTTGAAGGTGCCGACCTTGCTCACAGTGGCTTAGCACTTCTCAGATGGGTACCTTACCCCATGTCCACAAATACGCTTTTGTTTAGTCCCGTCTGCTTCTTGGATGGTAAGTATCCGGTGGGAAGGGACATATTTGTCTCTGAAAACTGTGGAGCAGCATCATTTGGTCTGTCAGGTCTACAGTGGGCACTGACTTTTTGATGACAGTAATGAAAATTACTGATTTTATCTCTATGAGTTTCTTCAATCCTCTCACCCCCACCCCCTTGAAATTGGCTTTTAGATGACTCTTGATAAGATAACAAATTCAGCTTATACTCTGATCAATGAGCTTAAATTCTGGATGAAAGAACAAGCACAGAGCCGTATTAATAAATGCACATGGCTAAAAAAGTGGTTCTTTTGTTGGAGAACCTCTTAAAGAGCAAAGGAATGCAGAAATGGAAATAAAAAAAGTGGACATCTTTCTTTTCCTAAATGAATCAATATCCCCCTTTCAGTCCAGGGGTCCATAACCTTATTTTTCTGTCAAAGACCCCTTTGGTATTGACCACTTCTCAGAATAACATTTTAAATGTATAAACTAAACTGTTAAAAATTACAAAAGAAACCAACTAGATTGAAATATTTATCTCTATATGCCTTATAGGCACACACATACATATTTTCTTAATATGGAATCCATGAGCTTGTTATATGTGTATACACACACACACAAACAAATGTATATACACACCTATATGTATATCATAGGTTAAGATCCTCTCTGTTACAATGAGGGACTTCAAACAGACTTGGGCAATGCCAAATTTAGCAACTTGGATTATTTGTCATTAATATAAGATTCACATGCTTGCATTACAAGGAATGCCTTCACAGTGATCCTTTCATTCACAATAGGGGAGCACTTTACCTTTACTAAATCTTAAGTGAACTAAAGACTTTGAAACTTCTGAGCGTCCTAATAACTCTTTACTCTGGTTTCTGAATTATCCTTTGAATTAATTAACCTTTATCCTGACCTTTTGTTTATTGTTTCCTGTATCTCTTTCCTTTTCATGGCTTTTGTACCTCTACAAGAGGGTAGGCAAAAGAAATGAAGTAAACTAAACTTCAATAACTTCAATTTAGTTAATTTTGCTCCTTGTTAGCACTAATTCTATAAGGGGGTTGTGGGTATGGAGGCTGAAGTGATTGGCTAAAGTGGAGTGTTGAATTTAATTTATTTCTAAATCAGACTACAAAACAAACATTTCTATAATAGTACAATAAAAAGATGATTATACATGAAATTGCAAATCTACCACATACAACTTGCTATTCCTTCCAAGTATACAAGAAAGTTATCATATAACTTCCTTTATTTTACCTTTTTCCTTCCCCTTGCCTTAGAGATGGCTACTACCAGATATAATTAAGTGTGTGTGTATATGTATGCATATATATATATATATATATATATATATATATATATATACATACACACATACGTGTAAAATTATTTTATACATCTATTTATCAGTTCTTTCTCTGGATGCAGAGGGTATCTCTCTTTATATGTCTTTTATTTTGAATTTGTGTGTTTATAATAGCCAAAACGTCTTAATCACTCAAAGTTATTCTTAAAACAATGTTGACATTACTATATACGGTGTTCTCTTGGTTCTTCCTCACTTCACTTTTCATCATTTTATGCAAGTCTTTCTAGACTTTTCTAAGATTGATGAACTCCTCGTTTCTCATAGCACAGTAGTACACCATCACAACCTTACACAACAACTTTTTCAGTCATTCCCCAAGTCTCCATGTATTTTTTAAAAACTATTCTAAGAAGGGGCTTTATAGACTTCACTAGATTGCCAAAGGTTCCATGAAACACAGAGGTAAAGACCCTCTAGTTACCTCTACTTTTACCTTCTTCTCAATGAGACTAGAGATATTCTGAATATAAAGTCATTTGAGGGCAGGGATGATTTTCTTTTTATCTCTGTGTGCCCAGATCCTAGTACAGTGTCTGGTATATATAACAAAGCTGACTTTAAAATAAATAGTTATTGAAATGATTTGAATAGTTCTGGGATACTATTAATCCTTGTCATTCTCCTTTTTAAAACCACAGCATCAGGGTTGTCTATGTTTTTTTGGATTTTCCCCCTAAAGTTATTTACAAGTATCACAAACCAGTGTTTTTCACCACAGGGCCCTTTCTGGACATGATGTACATCCTGGAAGAAACCCAAAGCCTATGGCTACTGCTTTTGCACAGAGGGATTGGGCCCTCTCCCCACTTTTTTGTTGTCAGAAAATAAATTGCTAATCACCAACCTTTTTTCTTAAAGAAGTCTCTGAATCTAATTTTAATGGAATTCATATCAATGGAACATCTTTCATCTTAAAAATGATTCATAGACACATATTATGCATGAAACAAACAAACAAAGACCTTTAATGATATCAAATACCTTTCACAAGTGAATAATGAAACCAGTCTGGCCAGCCCCATTCGCTTTCTTAACACATTTTCAGAGCCAAAGGGAAATGGAGGAGTATTCATATTTTCAGTGAACTCAGATCTGTCTGGACAGTTGTGTGAATTACTTCAGCCCCTGTCCTTAGTCCTCTTAAGGTCATCCAAATAAACTCAATGCACTAGCAAACTTAGACCCAGTTAGGCAGAGAAATGGTTTCACAGTACAGTCTCCTTAAAAAAAGAGGAAATAAAAGCAATGCTTACCGATGTACTCTACTGGTCAGCCACTATCCCTGGGGACCCGTGAAGGAGATGGATGTCATTCTGTTTTTTCATTTAATCTGGAATAGCTACAAGAAAAAATCTTTTACATTATCCTGCCACCTCCCTGCAAGGGCAAAACTGCAAATAAGGAAACATGGAAGAGATTTTTTAAAAGTTCATCAAATTTCTTGAATTCCAAAGTTAGTCCAGTTTTATTTTGAATAAAACTACTTTGATTCATTTCCCTGAATGAATTCCTGGCCCTAAGTGTCCCTTCCCTTGACTTTTTATGATTCAGTAAAATATATTTAAGATTGTACTGAAGTGAATTCAACACAACCGCATCTAAACCAGCCAACATTTATTAAGCACCTACTATGGAGGTGGCACTGGAATATACAAAGTCAAAACCTGATGTCATAGGGATTACACTTGACTAGGGGAGGAGGGAAATACAACATATAAACAAAGAAGTATATCCATGATAGTTCAAACACCACTAAATAGAGAGATCCAGAAAGGCTTTCTGTAGACGGTGGCACCTGAGCTAAGCCTTGCCTCAATCAATAACCATTTTTAGCTCATTGCTATACTCTGGGTGAGTACAAACTAGGGTGAACCTTAATGCATTTGGTAACTCATTTAATATGAAGCTATATTTAAAGCAGGGGGGCCATTTACCTGGAGGTCCATGGATAGATTTCAGGGAATCTGTGAATTTGAATGGTAAAAATTACATCTTTATTTCAATAGAAATAGTTTCCTTTGATTCACTATTTAAAAAAAAAATTTATGTACTTAAAAAATGTTCTGAGAATGGGCCTATAGGTATCACCAGACTGCTAAAGGGATTCATGAAAAAAAATGGTTGAAATCTCCAGACTAAAGGAAGAGATTCAATTATTAAGGAAGACAGGGTCTCCATATTCTGCTCTGAAGACACTTATTTCACCTATATTAAACAACTTTTTTCATTAGTTTACTTTGTCACCTTACTAGGCTGAGAGAGGTATGGATGGTCTTTAGCCTTTCTTTAAGGCTCATTCTGAATTGCTTTGAATAAAGTAGGCAACTAAATTTGAAGTTTGAAATAAGACAGTCCTTGCAGTGGAAAAAAATCAGTCACTTATCAGTAGAGTTCCATGCAGCTCATTCAAAATTCAGAATTTGGAACGCAAATTTAGAATATTGAACACAGCATTATTCATAGCCTGGCACTGAGTCACGCAAGGCAGTTAGCCAAACAAGCTATCTCTCTACTTACAGGTGAAACAACGGTTTGGAGAATCTTAAAATTTTGAAAACATTCATAAATCAAAACAGGCGGTTTTCTAAAGGGGAAGCTAACATGGTGCCAAGTTTAAGCAAACTAAAGAGGAAAACAAGTTGCCTGTTAGAACGGTTTTCATGACAGACACTTCCACTTCCTCAAACAATATCAATTAGTGTCTTTAGAAGTGACTTCCAAAAGATGATATTTCAATCAGTTTATTTTCTGGATGCAAAGAGCCCTCTTTTCTGCCTCTTTCACTATTTCAGACTGGAGAAAATAGGACAACTGTTACTGCTGTTGAAACTGATAGAGATAATGGGTACATGTACATGGATAGGGACCACAAGCCAATGCAAATATATTGTCATTTTTAGAACCTGAAATAAAAACTTTTCTGTGAAATACATCTCAGACTCACTCATGGCTCCTCCAGTGAGTCCTAGTTTATATCAATTAATGAATTATTCTTGAGAAGAAAGGCCCAAATTTCCCAAAGGCAAATCATAGCAGAGGTGTTATATGTTATGTCATTTGATTCTCACAATATCCTTGTGAGTCAAGTATTGTTATCCAATTTTATAGATGAGGAAAAAGGAAAAAAATGTTTGAGACAGAATTTGTACTCTCAGGTCTTCCAGACTCCATATCAGGAATCCTGGCCACTATATACCTAGCTGCCTTTTTTGAAGACACTCTGATGAACAATCCAACCCAACTCTGTTATGTACTCTGGACCAACTAAATGGGAAAAACAATGCATCAATTTTTAATGAAAAACTGTCTTAACTTCACAGGACTATGAAACCATATCGATAGAATTTTCAAATAAAGCAAATAGGTCTAACAATAGGTCTAACCATATTGGTTAGATCATATTGTCTTTGTTCACATCACAGTAAGGCAGTAGTTAGGATACTCACACATGCAAATACCTTGCAAATGTAGGTCATGTACAATTTGAAGTAGACCTAATAGTTAGTGTGTTTTGTCATTGCCTTTGATATCCACTGGCCTAGATAGCATACTGGATTTTCTTCAGTATTTTGTAGTAGAGGAAACTTCTGCTGATAATATAAGTAGGCAATTTGTCTGCCTGAGTTGCTTAGGACATTGAGAGGATAAACCCAAGGTCACACCGCCTGTGTGTATCAGAAGCAGTACTTGGAGGTCTTCCTGGCTCTGAGCACAGTTCTAGAAACCATGATTTCCTGAAGTCCAGTTCAAGTCCAGTCTTTGATTCTAAGTTCAAGATATCTAGTGGTCACCAACTCTACAACTTTAAAAAAGGAAGACTAAAAGGACTAGAAACTTTATGATATCTCATCATTCAATTCAATTTAACATTTGTCCAATACCTACTGGGTCCAGAGCACTTTGCAAGATTTTGAAGGAGATACAAATCTTAGATAATTCAGGGTTCCATATTTCACAGAATTTACAGTCCAGTAAGAGATTGGACTCATACAAAAATTAGTACATCACAATATAACATAGACTATCTTTGACCTTTCTTTATAAGTCTTAGCACTTAGAACAGTCCCTGGAACATAGTGGATGCTTAATAAATTTTTATTGACTAGCTGCATCAGAGAGGTATAAAGTGCTATGTGAACATAAAAATATAAACCAGAAACTCATTGAAGGTAGGAATTTCTTCATTTATATCTTCATATCTTGGGGACTAACACAGGACCTTATTTATAGATGAGGAATGCATTGAATATTTATTAAATCAACTGTATTGAATGTAGAATATCCAAGGAAGAAAGGTCATTAGGGAAATCAATGGATATAAAACATCTCTGAAGAAAGTATATTAGAATGACTATCTTGGACTATGTTATGTATGTGTTTGTCCTTCTTTGCTGAAAAAGACCATGACTTGCACTTGACTTTGTTTTGAGTGAGGGAGGGCTGTGCAGGTCACCAGCCTCACTTCTCCTCCAGAGCCATCTGAATCCAATGACAAGATATTCATCAGGGTGACTGGAGGTGGCTCAGGATGAGGCAATTGGGGTTAAGTGACTTGCCCAAGGTCACACTGCTAGTGAGCGTTAAGTGTCTGAGGTGAGATTTGAACTCAGGTCCTCCTGACTCTTGCACTGGTGCTCTATCCACTTCACCACTTAGCTGTCCTGGACTATATTAAAGGTGTCATCAAATGGACATTGATCAGTTCTTCTCCAAGAAGCACACAATCAAAAGAAATTGCCTTGAGTTTAAAAGGAGAAATATTGTTTATCTGTAGTCCAATTTAGGTAAATTCAAGAAGCATTTGTTTGGTGTCTCTTGTGAGCAGAGCTGTATGCTAAATGATGTATATACTCCCTACCCTACTTGAGCTTACAGTTTAGTGAAGGGATATGACATATGCCAAAATATTAGCAATAATTATGTA
>CM053773.1:135708741-135726792 GCA_028658325.1 Potorous gilbertii | reverse complement strand
TTCTATACAATTTAGTGAAACTATTTATAAATGGCAACATATAATAATGACAGACTCTACTTTTGGGGAATCTAGCATAAACACAGACGGGTAAATACAGAGTCTTAAAGCCATAGTCTCAAGACAAGAAACTGATTCATTTGGTAAGGACTCAGTTATTGTTAAGGACCACTGCCTTTCACAGTCTGCTCAGACCAAAATTCTGAGCCTGGCTATCCACAGGTAGGAGAAAAAATTAAACTAGGGAAACCCCAGAGCTTTCCAGAAGCATGAGAATATGAAACATCCCTGGTGCCAAAGCTAAAGGCTCTGGCCAACTTATACAGAGAGGGAATTCAGAAAAGGAATGAATGAAAAGCATTAATTATACGCCTACTATGTATCAGTCACTTTGTTATATAATAGGTATAGAAATACAAAAGTCCCTGATGTCAGAGTGGCAGCTAGGTGCCTCTTCGAGTTCAAATTCTCCCTTAGGAAGACACTTTACTGATTGTGTAACTGGGAATCAGTTGTTTAACTGCTGTTGGCTTCAAATTCTTCATCTATAAAACAGGAAGAACAATGATACCTATCTGACAGAATTTACATAACTGAGATTATGTATGAAAAGTTTTTTAAATCTTAAAGCACTTTATAAATGAGTTTCCATTTCATCATCATCATCATCATCATCAATTATTAGTATTATATACCAAACCCAAGGAGAGTGATGTCCGGGGAAAGGAGTTTGGTCTTAGAAGTTGGGCAGAATGTTGAGTAGAATGATAGGGCAATCAACTGACATGCGTTTTCAGAAAACAATGATAGTGTTGATGGGATCACAGTTCCCAGAGCAATGAGAGACACTGTAGTATAATGATTGCAGAGCTTCCCTCAAAGCCAGGGAGACTTAGGTTCAATCCCCAGCCTGGACAAATATTGGTTGAACAACTCTGGATTTGTCATTTAACCTCTTAATGCTCTGGGCATCTTTCCAATACACCAAGTATAAAAATTTCTAGTTTATTTTACTTGTTACCTGTAATTTTTGCATTTATCTGGTATAAATATCTGAAGTCATTCTCATTGTTGACTCCTTTCTTGATTTTGTCCTCTGTGAACTTTTTGGTGTACCTATCGTTAGTATCCTTCCTATATTGTCATTATATTCCATGTTTCTGACTGATACATAGACATTTATCTGACTTTCTTCACCTTTTCAATTTTAAACCTTTTTGAACAGATTTGCAAGAGTCCAGGAATATACAGTCTTAATGGTCCATAGTAGGTACATACCATACCAAGCCAATAGCCTGTCATTGATATTATGGTCCAGAGGGACAGCAAGGTGGTACAATGAATACAGCACGGGACCTGGAGTCAGAAAGACTTATCTTTGTGAATTCAAATCTGGCCTCAGACATTTATTTGTGTGTGACCTTAAGCAAGTCACTCAACCCTGTTTGCTTCAGTTTCCTTATCTGTAAAAATAACTCTCCCTGTATCTCTGCCCATCATAGAATTTATGATAGAGGAAAAGATCTGCAGGAATAATTTGATACACATTAAATTTTGGAAGAGAAGATATCAAAGGGTTCAAAAGTTAGATTGGACCTAAGGCACTAATATTTGGCAAGGGAAGTAAGTCTGATAAAAAATGGGGAATTCTTAAGAGTGTAATTCTGGAGAGACCAAGAGAAACTATTCATAGTAAGAGGGAAAGGGGGAGGAATTTTTCAAAGAGATCAACATATATACATGAGAAATTCTCCTATATAAGCATAAATATAGTTCTATATATGCATGTATGTGTGTGCATGTAATATATGATACGTACAGCTAGCTAGCTAGATGATAGATAGTGAAGTCAGGTAATGGAGAATAGATATATAAACTTACAACACAGGTTTAGTAAAAATAGTATGAGAAGCTATAATTAGCTGAAGTTGGGGAGGAAATCTAAGGATAACAAAACATGTTATATTAGAGGAAAGATGATGAGAGAAGAGACTGATTTACTTCTTAGGGTAGAAGAACAACGAAATCTGATGATTGAAAGAAAACAAAGTTGGCCCACTCTTATTGAACTTTTTTTTTCTTTGCCAAGGAGGATGAACTTCTATTGGAAAGGACAGTACAAAAATGACTAATGGTCAGAACCCAATACAAGGAGTCATTTAGTTTCCTTGCTTGGTTCTAATCACTTAACCCAGATGACCTACATCTAAGGGTGCTAAGGAAACAGAGCTATTGTCAATGAAAAGACTTCAACTGGAAAGGTATTTCAGGATTGGAATAGGGTGGATTTTGTCCTGATATTCCAAACAGGGAAGTCAATTGAATCTAAAAATATACAGGGCAAGATATAAATTGTTTACTTTGCTTTTTTATTAGGATTTTAGAAAATATTATTAAAAGAATGGTTAATTAGCATCTAGAAAAAGAGGCAATGATCACAAAGAACCACCTTGGTTACATCAAGAAAATGCAAGGCTAAATGAAAAAATACATACACACATACTTATTGAGCATATCATCTATGATTTATCCAAGTCATTGATAAAAATGTTAACTAACACAGTAAATACACATACATTCTTTTTATGTGGTTACTAGACAGGTAGATCAGGGTAATGCTATTTGCCTGTTTATCAGTTTACCTCAGTTTTATCACAGTTTAACAAAATCTCGTATCATTCTTGTGAAAAAGTAGGACAGATGTACACTAAAACTAGATGGATTTGGAACTGATTTAATGACCAAACCCAAAGAGTAGTCATTAATGATTTGATGTAAAATTGGAAAGATTTTTATAGCCAACGATTTTAATCTGATTCCTGAAAGGAAGATGACAGATAGTCTCTCATTTTCAATACTTTTCAAATATGCTATTTAGCTTGGAAGGATTTCATTTTCTTTACCCCCCTGACATCAAAGCCAACACTTGTAAACATAACCAGACTTTTCTTTTGTAAATTGGCAGGGCACATATCTCTGAGAATTCCTATAGGAATACATCATGGTCATCTACTACTTCTTGATTAATCCAGTCCTTTCTCTAGAGGATTTGATGTTATCTTGGAAGGAGGTCTCCACTGAAGTGTTCCAAGGTTACATGGTTGACTCTGTGGTATTTGACAATTTTATCAATGACTTTGGTAAATGCATAGATGACATGGTCATCAAATTGGCAGATAATACAAAGTTAAGTATTAAGTTAAGAGAGTCCATATATTGGAGGATAGATTCAGAATCCCGAAAGATTCCAGTAGATTAAAGATTTGGGACAAGTTTGATGAAATAAAACTTCATGTGAACTAAAGTAAATCTTACCAAAAATCAACCTTACATGTATGAGATAGCGGATCTTTGGCTAATCAACAACTTGAAAACAAAAACTAGGTAATTTAATTGATTGTGGGTTCAAGATGAGCCAAGAATATTAGATGGCATTCATAAGTGCTAATGTAATTTTATCTTGTGTCAAGTGAGAAATAGTGTCTGTGAGTAGGAAGTGATATAGCTGCTTATTGTTCTGGTCAGATTACACTTGGAGTACTATATTCAAATCTTAGTGCCTTGTTTTGGACAGGCATTGGTAAGCCAAACCACATCCAGAGGAGGATGACCAAAATGGTGAATGGACTTATGAGGATCAGTTAGAGGACCTGGGAATATAAGCCTCAAAAATTGAGGGCTTAGTGGGGGCAAGATAGGTAGAAATTGGAATAAAGTAAATCTAAGCTTTTGTTGGAGGTGAAATAAGTTACCCTGGTTATCTGTTGGTGTAACTTTTACCAGATGTCATTAAGGAAAGGCAGAATAACTATTGCAGTATATTGAAGTTGTTATTCAGTTGTGTGTGACTTTTTGTGACCCCATTTAGGGTTTCCTTGACAAACATACTGGAGTGATTTGCCATTTCCTTCTCTAATTCATTTGGCAGATGAGGAAACTGAAGCAAAGTGTTACATAGTAAGTGTCTGAGGTCAAATATGAACTCAGATCTTCCTTTCTCCAGGTCCAGCACTCTATCCACTGTCCCAACTAGCTGCCCTGTTATATTGTAGAGGGAAGTCTTATTTCTAGATAGGTTGGAATAGATGGCCTCTGGAGTCTCTTCTACTTGGAGATTCTCTGATTCTTCCTCTAGTGATGAGCATTGGCCATGGAACATTTTATCTTCATTATGCGTGTGACAACATTTTGGCAATTTAAAAGTTTTCAACAACAAAAAATGTCTGACAGGGCACAATTGACAAAACAAGAGGCCTTTATGATAGTATATTTTTAACTTACACAAAGGAAGCCCAAGCAATCAGGTACTTTCAATTAAGAAGCCAACCAGGGCACTCATTAAAACCTCAAGTGTAGCAGATTTGAAATTACAGCAGGAAGACAGATAAAGGATGCTACGGTATTTTGGAGGGACTATTCTCACAACCATGTTTCTCCACACCTCTAAATTTCTTCTTTGTTGATATGCGAGGGGCTTGAATCCTTTATCTCCTACACACAAGGGAAATTCACTGAGAAGTTTGAAGACCTTGGGTTCCATACCTGGGTCTCCCTCAGACACATCTGATTGGCTTTTCATCTCTAATGTCAAAAGAATGTAGATTCTAAAGATTCATTGACAATTCAAATAGGGAAAATAAGCCTATGACATGGCAGCTTTAAGGAAGAACAAGAAGAAGAAATTGTAGAAGGAGGAAGGGGCCAGTCCAGGGCAGAGGCAAGCTGCTACAAGTGAGTTCTAGACTATGGGTGTCATGGAGGCCATGATAACCAGAGATAGTTTGTACTATCACAGTGACAGAACTCTTCAGAAGCCATGGTCCTATATCAAGCATTCAAGTTTTATAATCAGTGACACCGACTTCCTATTCTGAAAAAATACTCTTTCCAACAAACTGATGAGAAAGGATGGCAAGGGTGGTGGTTCTGACAGAAATCAGATCGCCAGCACCAGAGCTGCTCTGTTTGCTGGTAAATAACTGTATGGTAATTGCTTTTAGGAAGGATGGCTGCTGATAAGAATGAATTCCTATCTCTCCCCTCACCACATATCTATGTCTTCCCTCCCCCTTGGCCACTCAGATATGCCACAGGGCCCCCTTTGACCATTGTTGATTCATGGGTGTTACTCTAATAAAACAATTGCAGGTCTGTTTATATCCACCTGCACCTGCACTCTTGGAACTTAGGGTGTTTAGAAGGAAGTCTCCTCCTGTGCAGTGTATAACTCTGAACTACAGTTTTTCTATTGCTTTCTTTGTTGGACCACAAGAGGGATCACTGCAGTACTTGGTGATTGTATAAATAGGTAGCCAGAAAGTCACTAATGAAAGAATTTCCTGAGTTACCATGTACACTGTATGGAGCATTCAATGTTTATATACTAAAGCAAATTGTAGGGCTAAAATTCAAGCTTCTCTTAGATGCAGAGAGTATAGGAGGGATAGCCTGGACCTCATTATTTACTCTGAACATGTTTCGTAAGTTGGGGGAACTTCATACACCTCTTTGGTTATTCCATTAGGAAAAGTAATCTCATTTAACTGGCATTTTTTACATCTACATTCATGCTTTTAAAACACTGAAGTGAGCGTTCTACAGCTGTGTAAAGAAACACATTATCAAAGCATTAAGATATGATTAAACTGACATTTTCTTAAGAAAACGAAAGGAGCAGGAAAAAGCCATTCTAAAAGGACTGAGTGCTACATACTCCAGATATTATCTTCAGTGCTTACTCAGGGATCTTTAAAGAAGCTTATTACCAAGTACCCTAAGAAGACAAGTGTGGATGTGTACAGATCAGAGGGATGCAAGTTAATGCACCTGCCAGATTTGACTATCGTACAGAGCATGTCAATCAGCACTGAGACCTTGCATTTAAAAATGTGTTCTCACAGACTTTTTTCAGTACTGTGTTGTAAATACCAGAATCTCTTAGCCGGTATCCATACCGTGTTGCTAATGTCACAAATATGGCATGTTTGTGTGTTTGGGAGTATATACACACACTTACCTACATATTGAATAAAGGTTGAATTTCAAATTATACAATAGACAAAGAACCCAAATTTTATTAACACTAACAAAAATAATGGTTCTAGATGTGTATGCAAATTAATTTTCTGCACTGGTCTACTCAGAAGTAGCGTTTAAGAAGTGAAACAGGGATTAGAAGTTGTGTTGCTTAGAACGTTGCCACCCCCAACACAGACCTAGAATACTGAACAGCAAAACATTTTTGAGGTATAAATAGGTGAGGAAAATTAATACAAATGGAAATTATGTTCCCTAAATAATTCTGACATGATGTTTATTTAAAATTGATGAAAATATGAAAATTATCCAAGTGGAAGATGGGGCATATGGAATAGTGGAAAGAACAGAAAAAAATGTAGGACAGTGAAATGATCATTGGATTTGGAATCATAGCACCTGAGTTCAAATACTGCATCTTTCACTTACTCCCCGGTAACTTGGATTAAGTTACTTAAGCTGGCTAAGCTTCACTTTTCATGTATGGAAAAATAAAAGGATTAGATTCAATCATCTTCAAAATTCCTCCTAGCTCTAAATCTATGATCTTATGATGACTAGATTTTGAATGAGGTAGAACTAGCTTTGAGATCTAACTCTAGAACTTTCTCTATGAACTTGGACATGCCTCCATCTCTCTGGGCCTCAGTCTCCCCTATAAAATTACATGTTTGGATGAGAAGATATCTAAGGCTTCTTCTAACTCTAAATGTGTTGTCCTAGGAATTTACTTCTTTAAGCATCAGTTGGTTCATCTGTAAAATGGGGACAATAACAATTTTACTACTTCATTAGGATTTTATAAGAAAAGAGATCTTTCAACACTAAAGCAATGGAGAAGTGAGTTCTTATTAATATAGTTTAATTAACATGAATTATTTTTATTTTTATTGACCTGTTATTTCATTTGTCCTTATCAGGGATTCTTAATCTTTTTTCAGTCAGTAGTCAGAGACTCCTCTGGCGGTCTGGTAAAGCACATAAACCCCTGATTAATTTCTAAATAATTGAATGTTTCTAAACAATTGAAATAAAAATAAAAAAATTTTCAATTAGAAGTTAACAAAAAATGGTGTAAATTTTGGCCTTCAAAGTTCATGGGGTGCTAGAAATTTATCCACAGACCCTATTGGAGTGATGGTGATAGTTCATGAATTCCAGGTTAAGAATTTCTGTGTAAAGAATTCTCGGTGAAGGAATTATTTCCATCAATTAGATACATACTTGATTTTCAACTCATAGTCTTAATGAGTTGCCTGGGGCACTGAGAGATTAACTTGCTGAGGGCACACAAGCAGTACACATCGGAGCCAGGCCTTGAACTCAGGTTCTCTTGGCTCTGAGATCAGCTCTCTATACATTGACCAAATTGCTTCACATTATTTTTATTAATATTAATTATATGGCATTTTCAATAGACACTGACCTTTACTGTAAATGGTGAGTATGACCCACAAAGTAATAGTGTAAAGGGCAGACAAACGGAGCTGTGTTCCAGAGGTCCTTGTCTTTTGCCCTACACACTTAAAACTCTAATAGAGAACAAAGCAAAGTACTTGTCTTCCAGGATGCAGGGGAAGAGGTAATTAGGCATGTTAGACTTTGGGTAGGTCTTATTAAGTGCCTCTGTAAGAATATGAGTGGAATTCATTTCCTCCTTGGCAAGCTCTTAGGACCTTGGGGAGGAAGTTATTTCACATTTCCTCACTCTTATCCAAGGGATCTGTCTGGGGCAACAAGGGAGAGCCATGCTTCAGAGGGGAAATAGCACTGAACTGGGAATCGTGAATTTAGACTTGGACACTAATAAACTGCGTGGCTTTGGACAAGTAAAATATGAGGGTTATACAAGATGATCCTTAAGGCCCTTTATAACTTATCCGTCTAAGATAAAGTAGAACAAGTCCATTCTTCCAGTTGGGTTCTCCTTGCAGAAGGTGGCCTGAGAGCAGTACTTCTGAGTTATACCCCAGGTCTCTTGAATATTGTATCCAAATAAACTCTAGGAATGAAAAAACAACTAAAACTGTAAAGGACATGATGCCCTCTTTGGAGTTTGAAGATACTTGTAAGAGTAAACTTTAAAGGAATGGCAGGTTAATAATAGAAGATAAATTCTACTTTGGGCATGTTAAATTTGAAATGTTGATGTGGAGATATCCAGGTGGGGATGTCCAGAAGGAAGATGAAAATATGAGATTGAAATTCAGGAGAGATTGAGCTAGATCAAGGGTGCTGCCTTCTGAGTGAGTCCAAGTTTTACAGAAGAACTTCTTACATTAAGGCAATTTGATAAGTACTAAGGATACAAAAGGAAGCAAAAGACAACCCCTATCCTCAAAGGTTCGTAATCTAATGGGAGGAGGGAGGTGACAACAAATAAGCAAATATATATAAAGGAAGCTATTTCTAGGTTAAATGGGAATTAATTCAGAGAGGGAAAGCACTAGAATTAAGAAGTTCTCACCATATTACAGAGGAATCAGTAACAAGTCTTCCAGCAGGTCATTGTGAAGGTCTTTGTTTTCTAGCTATTAATTGGGCAGTTTCACAGTTGTTTATTTATTTGTTTTTCATTTCCAATTGCACTTTCCATTATGCTTCAATGAGATTCATCTTGTTTTCTTGCAGGCTCAAATGATCACTGAGGTACTTGATTTTCCTAATAGACATCAAAATATCTCTATCAGTCATGGAAGTGTGCTCTTTAAAGAATGATGATTTCTTTTTCACTTTTTAAAAGTAATTCCTTGAAAATACAACAATAAAGAGCATTAATCAAATGTATGTGGCAAAAAAACAAATCCAGCTCTCAACTGATTGAGAATTAACTAAAAGATGGGAAATATGTTCAATCCTATTTTATCTAGTCAAGATAAGATATTCTAAATCAGTGTTGTGCTAGTAGAAGTACACTCTCATGACTATGGTTGTAAGAAAATAAACCATATGAAAGACTTCTTGTCTCAAGTAAGTCAAACATCATTTTATATGTACTCTCCTGCCTCTAGTTTAAAGAACATGACATCCCATTTCCTGCCCTCTTTCTTTCAGCAATCTGACTGTAGGGTCTAGAACAGGGGTACAGCCACACTTGAGGACTTAGAGGGCTACATGTGTCCCCAAGGCATAAGGTTCCCCACCCTTGGTCTAGAATGCTCATTCCCTTCATTGCCTTTTAGAATCCTTCTTGATTCCAGTAGCTATTACTGATCTTTCACTCCACAAATTATATCTGTTTATCAGTTCACATGCCACATCCTTCAGTAGAATGTAGACTCTATGAGGACAAGAACTGCTTCTTCATTGTGTCTTTGTATCCCCAGCACTTGCTATAGTATCTTGTATATGGCAGGCTCTTCATGAATGCTTATTAAATTAATACATGCCTATTGCATAGATTTCTTAAGGAACTGTATATATTGAGTCCTAGATGTCACCAACTTCATTCTATGCCATTGTGATATACAACCTTGAGTAGATTATATTTGCTGGAAATTGTATCATATAGAAGGCTGTCTATGAATAGTATAATGGAGTGTTGTCAAACTGTATAGAAACAGATTCTTATGGGCAGAATATTGACGTAAAAAACTATAAATTAACATATTCTATGTTTTATTGTGGTGGCAGCTAGGTAATGCAGTGCACAGAGTTCCAGGCCTTGAGTCAGGAAGATCTGAATTCAAATCCAGCCTCAGACACTTACTAGCAATGTGATTCTGGGCAAGTCACTTAACCCTGTTTGACTCAGTTTCCTCATTTGTAAAGTGAGCTAGAGAAATGGCCAAGCACTCTAGTATCTTTGCCAAAAAAAACCAAAGCCCAAATAGGGTCATAAAGAGTCTGAAATGACTGAACAATAAATATTTTATTGTATTTTTGCTTATTTTGCTAAACATCTCCCAATTGCCTTTTAGTTTGGGTTCAGCTATGGGAGAGATTGGAGCAAGATGCCTACCAGAGGCTAGCTCGACACTTCTGGTAAAGTGAATAAAACATTAGATTTAGATTTACAAAGGTCTGGGTTCAAATTCCACTTTAGACACTTACTAGGTGAGTGATTCTGAGCAAGATATTAAACTTCTCTGGGTTTTAGTTTTCTCACTTATAAAATGAGAGGGTTGGACTCAGGGACCTTTAAGGTCTTTCCAGCTGTAAATTTATGAACATTTCTGTGACTCAATTTATTCATATGTAAAATGGCAACTAGATGAAGTCTAAGTGTACTTGCAACTCTAAAGATATATGAACTCCACCTTCACATATGGGTAGGGCCTGTCCTGGATTAGGACACCTCACTGGCCTGCAATTTCAGAGTGAAGAATACAAACTTTGGCAGAAAATAAATTGCTATTTTTTTTTTAAAAGAAGGGTAGGTTGTGGGGGAGGTGATAACTTGAGTTAAAGCTCATGCAGTTAATCATTCCTTGTTTGGATTTGTTATTTCTTTCCTTCCTTTTTATGTAATTAGCCATTAGGTTCACTAAAGTACATTTTTCATGTCAAGGAAACAATGGTTTTAAAGGAGAGAGAAGGGTGGGGCTGACAGGGATCAAGAAAGGAAGGACAAAATAATGTACACAGCAGCTAAAGCTTTAGGAAAATATCAAATTTTTTTGGTATAGTGATTCACTAGAAATGCTCCTGAACACACAATCATCTTTACTAGAAAAGAGCAAATGGAAATTGAGAGACTGCTTGTTATTGTGGATAGCATGGAGTCGAGAAGACCATGATTCAAATTCTGTCTCAAGTACTTACTATCAGTGTGACTCTGGCCAAGTAACTCACCCTTTCAGAGTATCACATGGTGCTTAGAGAATGGATGGGATGCACCACACACCTTGGGGCAAGCATTACCATGGTCTTTTCTCTGTCATGTTGGGGGAACAGGCATGCTCTGTGTACCCTACACTGTGTCTCAACATCTTCACCTATAAAATGAGATTGATAATCAGAGATAACATTTACCTCACTGGGTAGTACATAATTTATTTATGTCACTTTGTTAATCTTTAAGTAATATGTAAATATTAGCTTTATTTTTTTTAATCTTGCAACTTAGGGATGTAGTATTGGCAATATGAGTAGAAATCCATTCTATAATAATTCTTGAACTTCTCCATTGAATTAGTCAATCAAATGCAATAATATTTGTAAAAATCTTAGTGCAATAAAGGCATTTAATAAATGCTTCTTCCCTCTTCTCTTCAATCAAAGGCATAAAATAGGAGTGAAAAATCCCTAAATACTTCCATTGACTCAGTCAATAGATCAAAGCTATAAAGTAGGGGGAGGAAAATACCGAAACTATTTGAAAGGAGAGAAACGCTTTACACCATAGGATGAAATGCGATGATGGTTTTTATAGTAAGTGCATTTGGCAATGGTTAATGAGATTCAGTCATGCCTTGTGAAGTTTGGATAAAATAGCAAGCCAATTCAGAATCTGGTATTGCAATAGCCGATGAAGCCTCTCGTTGCTGTTCAGTTGTTTCAGTCATGTCCTACTCTTCGTGACCCCATCTGTGATTTTCTTGACAAATATGTTGGAGAGGTTTGCTATTTCCTTCTTCAGATGAGGGTAGTGATGACATAGTTCCAGCCTAACCCTTGAGAGGCAGTTGCTTGGAAGTGGGGGAGGAGAGAGTCTCTATATCCTCTTTATCCTTTTGACCAGAGGATAATCTTGTGAAATTCATTCAGAAGAATTGTCAACAGGAAGTGTTTCCAGAAGAGTAGTAATTGTCAGTAGCATCTGCATCAGGAGAAAAAGGCCATCTAGAGGTACAGAGAAAATGGGCCCCACAAAAAACTAAAGAGAAGTTTCATGAAGATTCCATAAAGGACTCCTACAAATCTGGAAGTATGTTTCCCACTTTCTCCCAGGAACACTCAACTCCTGTTATTGTGTTGCTCAATCATTCAAGCATGTCTGACTCTTCTTGACCTCACGGACCATACTATGCCAGGCCTTTCTCTCCTCAGCAATCTCCTGAAGTCTGTCCCAGCTCATATTCATTGCTTCCATGATACTATCTATCCATCTCAACTTTTGCCATCCTCTTCTCCTTTTGCCTTCAATCTTTCCCAACAGCAAGGTTTTTTTCCAATGATGTCTTCTCACTATGTGGCCAAAGTATTTAAACTTCACCTTCAATATTTGACCTTCTGGAGAACAGTCTGAATTAATTTCCTTAAATATTGATTGATCTTCTTCCTCTCCAAGTGACTCTCAAAAGTGTTCTCCACCTCCACAAATCAAAAGTGTCAATTCTGTGGTGTTCGGCTTTCCTTATAGTTCAACTCTCACAGTCACACGTTACTACTGGGAAAAAAACCACACACAACATAGTTTTGACTATATAGACTTTTGTCGGCAGGGAGATGTCTTTGTTTTTTAGTATGCTGTCCAGATTCTCCATATCTTTCCTTCCAAGGGACAAATATCTTTTAATTTCATGGCTGCAGTCTCCATTTGCAATGATTTTTAAGTCCAAGAAAATAAAATCTGAAACTGCTTCCATTTTTTCTCCCTCTATTTGTCAGGAAATGATGGGACCAGTAGCCATGATTTTATCTCTACTTCTGAGCCTACTCTGATCCTGGACTCTGTGGGTTCTTGTGAAAGAAATCATACCCTTGGTTAGGGAGATGTTTTGAATCAACTTTTTCAATTATGAGATTTTTTTCTAAATGACAACTGAATGTAGCCAACTGGTAATCAATGGAGATCATAGTTGTGGGGACTCACGAGCAACATTTTAGATAAAACTACTTCTCCCTTCCCACTCCACCAAACTCCCCAGGCATAATTAATTGACTTCTGGGAACTCGGTCTGTTACTGTGACTGGGAATGGAGAGTTCAGAACTTGTTCTACCTTTGGTCAAACATTACTATTCCTGTTTGCTTTGTTATTTCAACACAAAATACTGAGGCAAAGGCCCAAGTTATATGAGTCTTTGTTCAATTCACAATCAAATAAGAGTTCTACTTCTATACGTATATGAACCTGTGCCCTCATTGATCTAGGTATTCCCTCATTCTAAGCTATTCTTCTCCATGTCCTCCTAAAAAGCCATCCCTGGGGTCCACTCAACCTGCTGGGGCCTTCCGCAACATCGGTGGTTCCCAAACATCTTTACTCTCTTAAAATTATTGAGACTCTGTGCCCAAAGAGCTTTTGCTTTAACCCTATATGTGGTTTATATCTATTACTATTTACTATATTGTAAATGAAAAATCTTAGCATTATAATTATCTCCCCCAAACAATTGTCATATCTTAGTGTTGGAGGACACCTCAATGGTCAGAGAAACTAAATTTCAAAATTCCAGTTCTCTTATTTGTTGCCTAGAGTGTGCTGGAGCCAGGATTGTTACAGGCTACAAAAGCCCATTGATAAAATTTATTGTGAATATTTACTTCTTGGAAATTGGCAAATGCTACAAATCAGGGCTTGATATATTGTTGTGTTGATTATCTTGACTTAAAAGAATGATGGAGAAATTTTAATACATTTTTGAATACTTTTAAAAGTATTTAATAAAATACTTAAAATTTTATTAAAATATATAATATATGATTATATACTATATAATAAATATAATATATATTATATGTAATATATAAGTATATAATATAATAATATACAGTAAAATATATAAAATAGAAATATATAATGAAATATATAATTTTAATACATTTTAAAACTTTTATAAAAGCTTTTAAAATATAATGCAAACATTTACACAAAGCTGGATGTGATCTTAATAGTCACACTTCACCATTCTTGAATTCAGTTTCTTAGCCATAAAATGAAAGTACTGGACTAGGGGATCTCTATGTTATCTGATAAGTAAGTGGTCATAGATGCTCCATTTAAATACCTCCAGGGATGGAAAAATCACTACCCATTTTTTTCATGGCCCTCTCACCTCCCCAAAGGCAGCCCATTCCTATGGATAGCTCCCAAAGTGCTAAGGTATTTCTTACAATGTTCAACTTTGAAATGGCTATTTTTCAATATTCCAAAATTTTAAATGTATGGTAACAATAAAGGTTCATGAATTGGGGTAAGGGTGTATTTAGTAGCTCTAAGGGTTAGTGATTCTCCTGGTCATACCATGATACTTGTGAGGTTCCTTCCTAGTCAAAAGTCACAGAGATCACTCTCATTCTGGAGGATCTTTCCCCTGCTGGAACTGGACAATGGAGTGGTGGTAGTTCTCCCTAGTTTAGCATACAGTATGCCACACTGATCAGGACACATCTGAAGTATCATATTTGGTTCAGGCAGACCAGGGTAGTTAAAGGTCTCAAGTTCAAGCCATCTGAGAATCAAGTGAAAGAACTGGAATGTTTAGCCTAGAGAAGAGAAAACTTGGGCTAGTGAGGGCGATGACAAATTTCTTCAAGTACTTGAACGGCTGACGTGCGTAAGAGCGTTTAGATTTGTTCTGTTTGGTCCGAGGGGGCAAGGAGTTCAAGCTGAAAAGACGTAAGCTCAGGATAATAAAAGGAAAAATTTCCTCTTAATTAGAGCAATCACAAAGTAGAAATGGGATGACTTGGGAAGCTTCTACTGGATAGCTCCAAGTGAAGACTGAATGACCCCTTGTTGGATAGAGTGTAAGAACAATGCATGTTTAGCTGGGTACTACAGTGGGTGGAGGGCTAGACTTGGATGAGTTTGAATTCTGCCTCATATACTGACTGGCTATTTAACCTTGGGCAAGTAACTTAACTCGGTCAGCCTCAGTTTCCTCATCTGTAAAACAGGGATATAATAGCACCTACTTTAAATTGTCTTTCTAAGAATCAAATGAGGTTACATAGGTAAAACACTTTGTAAACCTTAAAGCAATCCACTGTTGTTTCAGATTCTCTGTGACCTCCTTTGGGGTTTTCTAGGCAACACACTGGTTTGCCATTTCCTTTTATAGCTCTTTTTATAGATGAGAAACTGAGAAAAACAGAGTTAAGTGACTTGCCCAGGGTCACACAGCTGGTAAGTGTTTAAAGACGAGATGTGAACCTGGGAAGATGAGTCTTTCTGACCCCAGGCTCAGCACTGTAGCACCTAGCTGCCTTTAAAGAGCTACATATGTGTGTGTAAACACATATATGTATATATATTTATGTATATGTGTATGTATGTATACACATATTTACATATACACACATGTATATAAATGTATTTAGCATATATACCTGCACACATCTATAAATGTAGCTAGCACATATATGTATATATGCATATATAAATGTAGCTAGCATATATATACACACATGCACACACATCTATAAATGTAGCTAGCATATGTATATATATATGTATATATACACACACCTATATATGTAAATGTAGCTAGCATATATATACTCCCACATGTATACATACATATATGCACATATGCTAGCTACATCTAACTATTATTTAGTTATGGGTCACACTGGACATAAGGAGTCTGGGTGGTTCAATGGAAAGAAAACTGGCTCTGCATTCAGAGGACCTGGGTTCAAATCTCATCTCCAAGATGTGTGACCTTGGACAAGTCACTTTTCTATCTTAGATCTCATTTTCTTCATGTGTAAAAGGATGGAGCTGGACTAGATGGTTTCTGAGGTTCCTTCCAGTTCTAAATCAATAATCCTATGTGTTTCTGATGTTTGTTCTGCCCCTGAGATTCTAAAATCATGCTTATTCTACAGTATTAGGGAGCCTACACTCCAGCTAGAAGAGACTGGGCAGAATTTGTTTGAAACACAGTGAGAATCCTGGTTATGGCATGTCTTATTATCACATTTGAATTACTATGGGTCAATTAATACTACCTGAATCATCTACAGGAGGCCCTTAGTACCCTTGGATTCAGTGCTATGGTTTGGGACATTGAGTGAGCACTTAGAAGCCCATCATGGGTTCAAATGCCCTGTGATGCCCATCAACCCCTATTCTCTCTCTTGCTGCCGTTGCCTAGAGACAGCCCTGAACTGAATTGGATGACAAGCCCACCTGGTTAAAAGAGGAGTTAGCACAGTTTAAAGAGAGGTGTTAAAGGCAGATTAGCATCTAATTGAGGCTTTCTTCCTCATGGCATCAGGAAAATTGAAAGACTATTGGACAGGAAAGGAGGGGGAGAGGTCTGAAGAGAAAGGTAGGCATCTGTCTGAAGCATTTTGTGCCAGGAACAAATACTTCTAGATTTCTCTCCTCTATGCCCTGTCCCTAGGAATGGGGATGGTGCTGCATTTTCACAATAAGAGCTGATGAAGTAGGTTAAAATCCTTTCCATGTGCCTTCCACTCTAAATAGCACAAAGTAAGTTGACTTGATCACATATACACAGAACTTGAAGCTTTATAGAATTCCTTCTTTCAAGTCTCCCTGTGAAGTAGGTCATATTTTATAGATTTAGGGCTAGAAAGGATCTTTGATGTTATCTAGTTCCACCCCCAACATTTTTATAGATGAGGAAACTGAGGCCAAGGAGATTAAGTGACTTGCCCAAGTTCACACAAATAATATTGAGTGTGCAGACCCTGGCTTTGAATCTGTACCCTCTGACTTACATCTAGGGCTCTCTAAATAGTAACAGGATACCCTTAAACACAGTTAATTCTGCTTTTTTGTCCTTGTTGTTCAGTTGTTTCAGTTGTATCCAATTCTTCATGATCCCATTTGGGGTTTTCTTGGCAAAAATCCTGGAGTGGTTTGCCTTTTCCTTCTCTATCTCACTGAGGCAAGCAGGGTTAAGTGACTTGCCCAGGGTCGCACAGCTAGTAAGTGTCTGAGACCAGATTTGAACTCCTGTAGATGAGCCTTCTTGCCCCAGGCCCAGCTGAGCCACCTAGCTGCCCCTATCTCCACTTGAAAGATAAGACAATTGAGGTTTAAAGAGAGAAGTGACCTGTCCTTGCTTACTCAGTAAACTCAAGCTGGAACTGGTATTTGAACTTGGATCTCGACTTCAGGACCTACTTTTACTGTCTTTCATTGAAAATGCTAGTGGTACAGCCATTTACACTAAGGTCTGTTTTCAGCATTTGGATTTCTAATCTCTTTGAATAAAGATTTGAAATTCCAACAGTAAGTTTCACCCTAGCATGAGACCTCCTCATCTAAAAATCACAGTTTAGCAGAGACAAAGGGTTTTTTTTTTTGGAAGGGTAGTTGAGGGGTGAGGAAGAGAGGGCAGTGTCTCATTCAGATGCTTAGATTTGAAGTAGAGAAATTGCTGCAGATGTCACTGGGTGAGAGGTTCCTATAACCATTTCTCATAAGACACATGTCCATTATGCAGTGTGGTTTCTAATCCCCAAATAAAGTGCAGATCCTACTAGGATCATCAGCATGGTCTAATGTCCGACAGGCAGATATTTTATTCAAATAATCTCATGCAGCTCTGTGGGAAATACCATTTTCATTATGTTTGCAAACATGTTAGCATTCATTAAAATGTGCACTGCCTGAAAGAAAGATTCATGTCGAGCTCTTTCTTTAAAAGGACATATTTGAGAACAGCTTTCCCAAGACAGAAGTCTAGGGCACTAATGTTCTGAAGTGTGAATTATTCTGTGCTGTGACTCATTAGGAAGCAATAGCATGCAGGTGTCCACTGTCATTTTTATCCCTTTAGTCATCTGACACTGTCTGGGTCTGAACATGCTTTGAAGTTTGTCAGTTTATATTTCAATAGGTCACTTAGCAATACTGTACCTATCAACTTGTCAAAAAGAAATAAGGATGATAGATGGGAGCCAAGGCAGGTACAATCCAGGATGGAGACTTTTCTTTTCCCAGATGAAGACTAGGAATGTGTTGTATTAACATATTTTCCCCTTGGAAAATGTGTCTTGGGTTAAAGATTCATTAGGCAAGCATATCTTTAAATCAGAGACTCAGTGTTGACACTTAGTTGACAAACTTAGGGTTTGTCTTCTTTTTTTCATCTCATTCTTTCTTCCTCTTCTTTAGTTCCACTCATAGATTCTTCAAAGTTTTCTA
>CM053773.1:135642109-135708241 GCA_028658325.1 Potorous gilbertii | reverse complement strand
TTTAATAAATGCTTAACACATTGAATTGACTGAATTGAATTGCTTGCTTAGCCATGTCTACCACAGTTCATACAAACATTTTGTGACCTTACCTATCTCTTCTTGTGTAAGGGCAAACTCCCTGTACATTTACTTCAGTAATCCCAGCCTACCCTTTTCATTCTTATTTATTCAGCTCTATTCTAATCTCATGCCTAACAGAACCATAATTGAATCTGATAATATAATCAGGGACCATTCCGTCCCTTTCTGTATAATATGTTTATATTTTACAAGGTCTTCTGGAGAGAAGAAAGTTATCATACTCCAAGAATAAAGCATGCAAAAGGGATAGTACAGAGTACTCCAATAATTATTCCATCATTGATAAGAATCTAAGAAGGTCACATGGAATTAGTTACAGGTATTATCAGCCCCATTTTCCAGATGAAAAATAGAAACTATATCACTTTCTGGTGTGTTTCAGCTTCTTCAGGGAGTAACTTGGCTTGGCTCACAAACATAACACTTATTTTTGGCCACTTCTCAATCTTCTTATTGAAAATTTGCTCATTTCTACCTAACATGAACGTATACTCATAAACTTCCTTTCTTTTCTAAATGCTCTTTTCCCAAGGTTCATGTTTTTCTTTCCTTTACATCATAAGCAAAGTAATTAATAATTTAGAAACAGAAGACATTCATGTGTGAAGAGGGTTGGTTGACTTGTATAAATTACAGTGGAAAAATGTCTACAATGCTAGGCCTCTTCAATAAGCTAGAAGGATCAGGAAATCCTCATGTAGAGGGTGGCCTTTGAGCTGAGCCTGAAGGAAGGTAGAACTTTTAAGAGGCAGAGATGAGGAGGGAGTGTATTCTGGGTGTAAAAGATAAGGCTATATAGATAAGAGATAAGTGTCATGTATGAGAATAGTTAACTAGGTCAGTTTGACTGGACTGTAGTATATATGAAAAGATTGGGGCCAGGTTGTAAAAGGCTTTAAATGCCAAACTGGAGTGTATATTTGATTCTTAAAGCAATAGGGAGCCACTAGAATTCAGTGAGTAGAGGAGTGATATGTTCAGATGTACATTTTAGGAAAAGGACTTCTGAAATGATATGGAGGCTAGACTGGAGCAGGGATATATTGGACACAAAGAAATCTGTTAGCAGGCTATTTCAATAGTCCACACAAGAAATGATAAGGTCTTGAAGTTGGTTGCTATAAGAGTAAAGAGAAGGGAGTGGATTCAAGAGATATTGTGGAGGTGGAAAGGACAAGATTTAGCTACTGATTGTATATGTGGCATGAGAGAGAGACAGAGGGGTCAAGCATGATGATGGAAGGATAGATTGGAAGGAGAGATAGGAATAGGGAAATTTGGAATATGTATGGATTTTGGGGAAGAGAGACTGAGTTCTATTTTGAACATATTGAGTTGGAGATTCATATGGGACATCAGGTTGAAAATATATAATAAGTATTTGGTGATATGGAACCTGAAACTTAGAAGAATGACTACATCTAAGAGTCATTCAGACCAGACATAAAAATGCAACTCCCTCAAGAGACAGATTACAGAGATAAAAAGAGGTGGAGTAGAGATAGAGAGGATCCAGGACAGAGACTTAGGATAATTCTACAGTGGAAGATCAGAAGAGAAAGCAGTGTCATGAGGAAACTGAAGTATAGAAAAGTAAAGTAACTTGCCCAAGGTCACACAACTCAAAAGAATCCAGAGGGAAGAGAGTGTTCAGAAGACATATAAGTCAGCAAAGTTCCTCAGGGCATAAAGTCCCTTGGTTTCTTCTTAAATTCATAGAATGAAATTGACATTACTGTATATTGTTGCAATTAATAGCAATCTAACATCCTTTGAAAGATCTAAACTAAAATTACAATGTAAGAATTCATAAGGATTATAAAGTCAGAGTTGGAGGGTACCTAAAAGGTCATTTAACCAATCCCTGTAGTTTTACAGATAAGGAAAATGAAGCCCAGATATGTCAAATGATTTGCCTGATGTCATCTGATCATTAAATGGCAGTCAGGGTTTGAACCCATGTCCACTAGCTACAGAAACTATCCACTGAACCACAGTTCTTAGCATAATGGATGGTGTATTAAGACATTCCCCAAAAGGTGCCTCATCTTTTCTTTTGTTTCTGTTGCTTTTTGGGAATTAGTTTAACTGGACGTTATTTTGAGAAGTGATAGGAATCTGACTCTCTGGGGGTGGCATGATTATCGGTGTTTCCAAATAGCTTTCCAAACTCCAGATCCATTCCCAGAAGATGGTGAAAATCATTGAGGCAGTTAGGATAGAGAGGTGAGTTTATAGGTCATTTTCTTTTCTGTCTTTCCTCCCTCCAGGAGAGCAAGCACCTTGGGCTAAAAGGGGAGAATAGAGCTGACTTTGAAACATTAGAACTGGCTCAGGACCACCAAAATTCCTATACTCTGGTCCTGAAGGTATTATGGAAATTGAGTCACATTTCAAAGGGAATAAGACTTCTTTCTATGAAAGACTGACATTCCAGTTAGCAAAACAGGCCATTTTACTATGTCTTCAGGCTCCTCATTTAAACATTCCAGGAGAGTTTAAAGAGCCCACTCTTTCCAAAATTTTAGAGAACGTTTTCCTCTTGTGTCCTAATGGCCTTGACACTGTGTGTTCAAAGTCTATTGACAGATCCAGTTGGAGGCACTGGAGATTACTGGAGATTATTCAGTTCCTTCTGCTTTAATAACTACTCTCTGATTTAATAACCATCCAGATTTCTCATGCGCTGGTTTTTGTTCTCTGCGTACTGACTGTTTTGCTCTTTTAATCTAACACTATCTACAACAGCTGCAACTTTATCATCTTCATGATTTGTTATCGTTCTGGTAACATGACATTAACATTTCCTGAGCAGCATAGATTGAAAACAAGGTTTTAAAGAAAATTAAGCAGAAATACTGGGATGGAAAAAATGCTAATATTGTCTCAAAACTGGTGGAAAGGGTACAATGGAAGAGAAATCCTACTACTACCCAGAGGAAAACCTTGATGGTTTTAATTGGAATTGGATAGTTTTAATAACGGGTCTATGGGAGATATATCCTCTCTTATTACAATATAGCAACATAAAGGACTGTGCATAGCAACACACATAGAATATTTTAGGATGCCACGTGTGTGTTCTAGATGTTTCCCTCTTGCTGGAGGGGGAAGTATTAAAATTCTGAAGCCCATGGCCAATATCCAAGTCTTTTTTCTCCACAGAAAGAGACTCATATGTAACACAATTTCAAGTGAAGACTTGTGCTATAACTCTCATGGCAAAACAAAGCAAAAGCTACCCAAACTTGGTTGTGAAATAATAATCATGCTGATAGATAACATTTATGTGGCACTTACTATATACCGGTCACTGTACTAAGCATTTTACAATGATTATCTCATTTGATGCTCACCACCGCCCTGGGAAGCAACTGCTGGTATGATGTCCATTTTATAGATGAGCTGAGCCTCATAGAGGTCAATTGACTTGCCCAGGGTCACAGAGCTAGTAAGTATTTGAGGTAGAATTTGAACTCTGATCTTCTGACTACTGGACCAGTACTCTATCCACTGCACCATCTATCTGGTGTCATGAAAATTCTAGTTTTAAAAATATAGATTAGAGATCAGCATTTTCAATAAAGATGAAAAATCATTCTTATCTCCCAGGCTGCTTTTGGCCATGAGTCAAAGTTTATTGAGCTCTAAATACATAAACATATTTGATATAGAAGATCATGTGAGTTCCCAAAGGGCAGGGGCTATTTTGTTTTTGTCCTTGTACGCCATGGACTCAGCAAAATACCACAACTATTGTAAGTACTTAATAAATGCTTGTTGAAATATATTGAACTAAATTGAATTGAAAGGACACATTGTGTGATCCAGTGGAAAGTGTACTGGACTTGCCATCAGGTAACTTACATTCAAATCTTGTCTTGGGCATTTATTTGCTGTGTTACCATGGTGTTAATCTTTCAGAACCTGTTTTCTCACCTGTGAAATGGAGAATACTTAGAATACATACCTCATAGTGCAATCCACAAGAGTCCTATATTCTAACTGATGAGAATTCACCGTGTCTTTCCCACCCTGGGGACATCAAACTATCATAGGAAGTCATCATTCTGTCAGTGCTGATGAAATCTGCCCTCAATCTCCCACAAAGGCTCTGGACTGCTGATGGGTAAAATTCTAATTTTTCCTCTTCTTCCCTCAGCCTCTGCCCTAGGATCCTACACTCCCTACACATATACTCTTCTATATGTGCTCCTTCAGTTATTCAGTTCTGTTTAACTCTTCATGACCCTATGGAACATGATGTTCATGAGGTTTTCTTGGCAAAGATACTGGACTGATTTGCCATTTCCTTTTGTAGCTCATTTTATAGATGAGGAAACTGAGGCAAACAGGTTTAAGTGACTTGCCCAGGATCATACAGCTCATAAGTGTCTCAGGCCACATTTGAACTAAGGTCTTAGTGACTTCAGGCCCAGAATTTTATTCACTGTGTCTTTTGCCTTTTTATTTTACCACAAATCAAATATTTGAAGACCATACTCATGTCCTCCCTTAAGTTTTTTCTTTTGATTCAACATTATTAGTTATTTTAATTGATCATCATAGCATGATCTCAAGTCTCCTTACATTTTTAGTCTTTCTTCCATTAATATGCTATAATACGTCAATAGCCTTCCTAACAGGGGTAGCTAGGGCACAGTAGATAGAGGATCAGGCCTAAGATCAAGGAGACTCATCTTCCTGAGCTCAAATCTGGCCTCAGAGACTTACTAGCTGTATGACCCTGGACAAGTCACTTACCCCTGTTTGCCTCAGTTTCCTCATCTGTAAAGTGGGCTGGAGCAGGAAATGGCAAACTACTTCAGTATCTTTGTGAAGAGAACCCCAGATGGGGACATGAAGAGTCAGACATGACTGAAAAATAACTGACTGAATCCTTCCTAAAATGAGATTCCCAGAAATTACAAAAAGATCCCTTGAAGGAAAGAAGTATTTCACTTTCACATATGTATCCCCAGTGCCTTGTACTTTTCTTGGTATAGAGCAGGCACTTAATAAATGCATGTTGATTGACTGATCTAGCCAGGGTAGATCAGATTACAATGGGAGTCTTACCTCTGGAACCTTCTTGTCCTGGACATTATAATTCTGTTCATGCAGGTTAATATCATATTGAAATGCATTTTGGAGAAGTAGGTAAAGGGCAGACTTTGGGTAAGGAAGTTGCAGTCCATTGCAGTCTTCATATCTTTTACATAGGAACTATTATCTAACCATGTTTTTTGCTCCCTACTATACTATACTGTACTATACCATACCGTACCATACCGTACCATACCATAACATACCATAACATACTATATTCCCCACTATATTATACTCAGGAAGATCATATTTTTTAACCCAAATATAGGTCTGTCTGTTTATCCATTCATTCATTTTATTGCAGTAACACTCTTGCCTTGCCTTCCTGAAATCACAAAGTAAAGGTACTGTTGCTTTGATCTCTGCTTCTGTTTTCCTCATTCCCTAACAATCTTTCTTTTTCACTTGTACTCCTAATATTCAACCATAATCCTATATCTCCTGAACACTAATAGGAGAGGACACCTTTCAGATTTGTTATTACACAGTTTGATAAACATGACATCTATCTCTTTAAGTCATAAATAAATATGTTCCAACCAGAATGAGGTCAATCATGAAGCCTTATGGAAATCCACTATAGACTTCCCTCTATGTTAGGGGTTCTTAAACTGGGACCTATGAAACTAAAAAAAAAGTATTGATAACTGTTGTTTTTGTTCAGGCATGTCAGTCATGTCTGACTCTTTATGACCTTGTTTGAAGTTTTCTTGGCAAACATACTAGAATGATTTGCCATTCTCCAGCTCATTTTAAAGATGAGGAAACTGAGACAAACAGGGTTAAGTGCCTTGTCCAGGGTCACATAGCCAGTAAATGTCTGAGGCTAGATTTGAACTCAGGAAGATGAGTCTTCCTGACTCCAGGTCTGGCATTCTATCTACTGTACCACCCAGATGCATTTTGATATAATTAGTTTCCTTTGTGATACTGTATATTTTATTGTATGCATGATTCATGTATTTTTCTGGGAAAGGATCCATAGGCTTCACTAGCCTGCCAAAACGATCCATGAAACAAACAAAAGGAATCTTTACTTAATATTACACCAGTCTGTTAGTCCATACTCCTTGGGACGAGTTATCTAGTCTTTTGGAGGATGTTATACATTTTTCAAGAATGATAAATAGATTACATTTGTGATTTGGGGAGGAGTTAGTGTAGATGAACTTTCTGAGTCCCCTTCATAGTCTTAAAACTCTGTGATTTTATAACCATTCATCCTTCGTCTCTCTCATTGTCCATGTTGATATTGGGACATGCCTTGTCAAGTGCATTATAGGGTCAATAAGATGTTATCAGCTTCTGACAATATGTGATTCTAGAGCGCTAGAAATGGAACTTCTTATCGGATTATTGAAATAGATCTCCTAAATGGCCTATCTAATTAAATGATTTTCCTAAAATGTAAAGTTGATGATGTCATCATCTCTTCCCCCATATGCTATAAATTCTGTTGGTTTCCCAGTACTTCTAAAATAGGAGTTCTTAACCTGGGGTCCGCAAACCAGTTCAGGATAGATTACAGGAGTCTATGAACTTGGATGGGGAAAATCATATCTTTAATACAACATAATCATTTCCTTGTAATCGTATGTATTTTATTCTGTGTATTTAAAATATTATTTTGAGAAACAATTCATAGGCTTCTCCAGACTACCAAAGGGGTCCATGACACAAAAAAACCAGTAAAAATATTTTTTAAAAACCCTTTAAGAGGTGCTCTAGCATAAGAAATAGATTCCTATCTTTACATTAATATCTCTTTATAACCTGGCAGTTTCCACCCGGTTTCATGTTGTTTTCTATTCTTGCCAGAACCTCTGTGGGTTTTCTTCTTCTAGACTGATATATTTCTGATAGTGAATTGGGTCTCATTTTGTCTCAATTCTTACTTAGTCCTTAGTCATTGAATGGGCATGGCCTCAGACAAACTGAGGCCTGGAAAAGACTTTAATTTAGAAAAGACCAAGGTCACTTGCTGCATCCTGGGCCATCACTAATTGTCTTGACCTTTGTCTTTGCACTGGAGTCAGATTCTAGAGAAGAGAGCAAGGCTGATGACTTTGCTCAGATCTGCCTCACTCAAATCTAATTAACAGGTGAGTCAAGATATCACTATTGTGATGTCATTGGTTTTCTCAGAGAATGAAGTACAAACAACATTGAGTTACTGTCTTACCCATTCTCTGTGATCCAGTCATCCCGACCAACTCACTTTTAAACCCACACATACAATTCTCCATCTCCTGTTATCTGACTTTTCAGTGATTCTCTCTCATGCCTGCAATGAATTTTCTCTTCCCCTTTGCCTCCTAGAATCTTTAGTTTCCTTCGAGATGCAGGTTAGTCACTGGCTCTACATTATGCAGTCCCAGGTTGTTAGGAGTAATTTAACCCACACAAGGGTCTGAGAAAATGAAAGGAAGAGATCAGCCTTGCTCACATGCACGGTGCAGTATTACCCTATTATTGCTAGATATATGTTGCCTTCATTATAGTTTCTTGAAGTCAGAGACTGTCTGTTTTGTCTTTGCATACCTATCACTTAGTATAGTCTTTTGATATAGATGCTAGAGCTTTGAGTCTGAAATCAAGAAGTCCTGAGTTCAAATCCAGCTTCAGATACTTCCCAGTTGTGAAATACTGGGCATTAAATCACTTAACTGCTATCTACCTCAGATTCTGCATCTGCAAAATGGAGGTAATGATGCCACCTACTTCTCAGGGTTGTTGTGAAGATAAAATGAGATAATATTTGTAACGTGTTTTGCAAACTGTGGAACTCTCTGTAAATGTTATTGTTATTCATGCTATTATTAATTAATAATATTAAAAACCATTAATTTTTTGGTTAACTAGCCTATTCCATTCTGGAATTGGCCTAATTTATAGGGTAATAGAAATCATAGGTTTAGATTTGGAAAGAACTCAAGATTACATCTAGGATAATGTCCTCATTTTACAGATGGGAAAATTGAGGTCCTGTGAAATTAAGTGATTTGTCCAGTGACCATTAAGAAATATTTTTTTTTTCTTCTATCAAGTTGAAATCTCTTTGTTTCTCCTATTGCCCCTACTTCTTCCTTTTGGGGCTGAAGAACACAAATCACGTATCTCCTCCATAGTAGCCCCTCATCATCTTGAAGACATTTATCGCATGCCTCCTACCTTGTCTTTTGTTCTTCAGGCTAAAGTGTCCCAGGTTTTTCAACCAATTTCCACAGGCTCTAAACCAATTGGCATGGAAGCCTTAAATATGCTTCATTTTCTGACCTGGGTTGGATGGGCCATCCTTAGATGGCTTTATGGTCCCATGTTTCTGGGACTTGCTATATTGTTGCCAACCTCAATGTAGGCACTTGACTGGCTTTGTAGCCCTATTGTTGCTTGAAAAGTCCAAACTCAAGTGATCCAGCAGCCTTAGCCTCCCCCAGAAGCAGTGATCAGTGGTAAGCACTATGATACTTACTTAGCTCACTCTTTCGTGAAGATACAAGTTGGGGGATTGGGATTCACACTATGGGTCTTCTGGTATGATGTTGGGTAGATCACTTCTTTTCCCTGAACTTCAGTGTTTTCTCTGTGAGATGAAGGTGTTAGATTAAAATATTCCCTTCCGTCTCTACATCAGTAAAACCTGTTTGTTCAAAGGTATCTTCCAATTCTACATTCTATGAAAAATTCTTCCCTTTCTTTTTAACTTTATTTCTCATCCATGATAGAGTGAAACAAATGTAATGAATTTTTCATTTACCAGTAGCAATGCTTTCATGTTTTCCTTTCTATCCTGTCTCATGACTGCAGCAGGGATCATAGGCACCACATGGTGAAGCTGAAAGCATAATAAGAGGATGGTATAGAAAGGAACCTGATTGAGAAATAATATCCTCACATAGACTTAAAATGTGTGTGTGAGGGAAATCAGGAATTGCAATAAGCTCTCAAAGTCTACCTCTGCTTAAATAATATTCACATGGAACTGTGGCAGACATCTGCAGAACCCCAGGGTTCCATGGAGCAGAGTTTGGATAACCCACCCAATGGCTTAACTAATAATCACTGTTCATATCCCAGGGCAAATGTGCAAGGTGGAGTCTATGCAATTAGGTCCCAGGAGCTGAGAGAAAGACACAATTAGCTTCCCAGAGCAGCCAGGAGATACATTTATCCTTGAATCTGAAAGAGCCTCCATTTCTGCCAAGTCAGAAAGTGTGAACATTTATGTTGTATTAATTCACTTTTTTCTTCATCTTTCAGATTTCTGTTTAGTTTTTTAAAAATTGTTTTTTACCCCCATTATTTCTTACCTGTGGTGCATCCTACTTATGTGGGTATGAGCAGTTGCTAGAAGCTAGTGAGTGGTACATCTGTTCAGAACTTGCCATTCCATGGAACTGAGATTTAAATTCCAGCAATCCTCACCTCCCCCTTCCCAATTTTAAAATTTAGCTTTCCTGATATTTCTTTGACCTGCCTTCACTCTGTTTCAGGTTTGTGTACTCATGTTCCATGTATTAGCGATGATTCCAATTACACGCTAGGTAACAAGAGTTTAATAAAATGTGGCAATAAATTGTGGAAAGACCTCATGCATGTGAGAAAAAAAAATGTATTAAGAAATGTGTTCCAGGTAGGGCTTCCAGTATTAAATGACTAATCACTTCTGCACCCATACACAAAGTAAGGGTTTGATTTAATGGAACTTGGCCTTTCAAAATGAGAAGACCTTGCAGTGTTTTGAAATGGGTTCTCTAGCCTGTTGGAATTGTGCAGCAAAAGTTTTCATTCAGAGGTTCACTTCTCAGTTTGCCTGGTGGAACTATTTTGTACAGAGGAGACATACTGATTTAGACAAGTCCAGCACTGGTCTTACTTTAATGGACTGGAGCTAAGGAGCTATCAAATGAGTGCAGTAAAATAAATATAAAAATAGCTCTAGTCAGAGCTACAGCTATGGGAAGGCAGCTGAATCTTTACTTTAAGGTGATGGAACTTAGAAGGTGTTGCCAGCATTTGTATTACTTCAGAAAATAGAGACAAGGGAGTTTAGTTTCTTATTAGCAAGAATAATTAGTGAAAATAGGAATTACCTTCTCCTTAAATGCCCTCTTTGTATCCTGGTATTTCTGGCTAACTATACCTTAGGCAGAGTCTCATCCAATGGGAACTGTTGCCTCAAGTTTCAAAGTTTCTCCCCACCCCTCCCACAAAATGAATTTCTTAAAACTTTGATAGGAGGACACCTTTTGTGCTATTTGCCATGGGTTGTATTCTTGGTGTTTGCTTAGGTGCTAAAGTGGCTAGCTATGGCTCTGTCACTGATTTGTATCAAATTTTCCAAATTCAAACACAACCTCGAGAACACCTATTAAATGCCTTCCAAGTGCAGAACGGAGGTGTTGGCGGAAGAAAAAGTATACTTAAGACTTAGTTGACATGGTCTCTGACCTTCAGGGGCTCATAGTCTAGTATTGAATCAGGTACAAAGAAAATGATACTTGATATATACTATGTGATAAATGCATCAGTACATTGCAGAGATTCGAAACGAAGTCCTATAAGAGATCAGGGAATTATTTCTGGAAGAGGAAGCAGTTTAGTTGAGATTTTAAGGATGGGTAGGAATTATAATGGCATAAAAGGGAATTCTTAGTCACAGGGAAAAATGGGAGAAAATGCATTGAGTCAAGTGACAACAGTGCTTGTTCAACATGGTTCAGTTTGGTTAGAATGTGAAAAGATACACAGGGTTGTTAGTACAAGGTTGTGGAGGGCCTTGAATATCAAGGGGATAAGGCCAGGCAGCAGAATAAAGTCCTTTCTTTACAAACATCCTATGGTGGGTAGTATAACATAATTCCCAGGCACGCAAGTTTCCAATGCAGGAATCACTCCTGATTCTTCATTGTTATGAATTCCTTCCATCTAAATGATTGCCAATAACAATGACAATGAACATTTATATATCACTTCCTCTGTGCCAGGCACTGTGCGAAGCACTGTAATTATTTTCTTACTAGATCCTTGCAACTACCCCAGGAGGTAGGTGCTCTTATTATATTTATTTTATAGAAGAGAAAGCAAAGGCAAACAGTGGTTAAGTGACTTGCCCAACTGTGAAGTCTTACTGATCCTACCTCCCCCAAATCTCTTACCTTTATTCTCTACTTTTCCTTTACACAATCTGGTTCGGTCCCTTATTACTGATCTCCTTCTCTCCCACCTCTTCTCCCTCCAGTCCAACCTACAAACAGCTACCTAAGTGATTTTTCTGTGGTATAAATGTGGCCATTCCACTCATTTCCCTACTGAAGAAACTTCAGTGTCTCTTTACTGCTTCTAGGACAAATGGAAACTCTCCTGTTTGGCATATATTATACTGCATAGTATTTTTCCAATCTACCTTTTCCAGGCTGATTATATATTAATCCCGATCATATATTCTCTTCCTGTCAAATGACTTTCATGTCTTTGCAAAGGCTGTTGACCATTTCTGGAACATTCCCCCTCTTCTCTCATGCCTCTTGGAACCCCTAGATTCTTCCAAGGCTCAGTTCAGGTTCCACTTCCTTCTTAATTCCTCCAATTGTTGGTATTAGCATTTCCCTCTCTTATCCCCACCAAAAATAATCTCATTCCTTATTTAGTTTGAACACATTTTGTATTTCTTAGTTGTGTCCTTGTCAATCCCCTCCCTTCCTCTGTCTTACAGAACACTTTCTCCTTACAGCAATTGTGGAATGAATTGTCTGTAATGTGTCAATACAAGGAGTATTGGTACTAGCTTCTTAACTTTTGGCAGAGCTCTAATTCTTACATGCTCAAGCTGCGTTCATTCTTCTTACCTGTTCTGTTAAAAATGCAAATGTGTTTGCCTTCAACCATGGCCCTAGTTGTAAGGTTTCCATAAAGAGCCCCTGCAATGCAGTAATATTCACTGGAGAAGAATGCATGTAGCTCATCAGGCCTGTCTATTTGCACTTTGTTGTACAAGCCGAAAATGGGAATCTGTGGATCAGTATCATTGACAAACAGACTGATCTTGCTGCGGGTACTTATTTAAACCCCACAGTAGAATGAACTGCACTATATCATCTGTTCTCTCAGATTGTCTATGAGAATGGAATGTCATGACAGACAATAGTACCAGACAATCAACTGAAGCAGAATGGTATCAAGGTAATTTCCACTAATTTCCCCTTCCCTTCAGGAAAGTCTGATATAAAATGACTGTGGGAGGACAAGGCAAAAAAAAGCATGATCATAGTGAATTGTTTTCCTTAGTTCATTTCTAAAAAAGAAAGAGAAGTATTCCATTTTCTCCTTCCAGATGTTTTTATTTTTTGGGCAAATGGACTTTTACTCTTAAATTGAATTGCTTTTAGTTCCCATGTCTTTATTGTCAACCATTATTTATATCTGGAAGAGATCTTAAAGATTGTATAATTCAACTTCTTATTCAACATATGAGGAAATAGAGGTCTAGAAAGATTGAGTCTTACTCATACTCATGGAATACCAGATATGGTATTCAAGTTTCTTTGAATTAAAATGTAATCCCTTTCCACCAACCAACACTACCTCTCGATATATGATATTTGTTAGCTGAAGCATTTTTGTGGCCCTTTCGGCCTCCTTGTTATGGCAACTGTTTTACATCCATTAAGCTTCTTTAGGAAATGGAGTTAATCAGTTTCTTTCTTTTCTTCATTTACATTTTTTTTTGTTATAGGAAAGCACCTTAATAATCATCCAGTTCAACTACTTTCCAGATGCGGGAATTGACATCTAAAGAAAATAAAATGTCCTGTCTGAGGTCAAACAGTTCTTAAGTGGTAGAAATGAGTCTTGAACCTAGCTTTTTTTTACCCCAAATCTGTAACTTTTATGCTATACAAGATTGCCAGTGATTGAGCTATGGAAAACATACATATACACACATATGTGTGTATAAATACATACATACACACATATATGTAGATATATCTATCATCTATATATATATATATGTTTATATATGTATACGTATATATATATAAAAATCATTTTTATCTTTAATTTTTACTTTTGGCTTTAGTCAGTGATATGGCATTCAAAGACAGTCAATCCTAAAATGATTGCTGTATCTGTACCCAACCCCTTCCTGTCAAGACATAATCAACTTTGTTGACTATTCCATGAAAATCCCTACAAAATGCCCTCTATACTGGCTGGAAGTGAGTTCCCAAGTCCTTTGCAGTTCTGGCTCTTGCAGGGGAAGGGGAGGGAGTGGGGGGGGGAGCTTCCAACCCCAGCATTGTCTCTTTTCTCACCTACTTAGCACCTCATTGTTTACCTCGAAAGCAATCTTTAATTTCTATTTTTCTCATTCATCTTTTACTTAGTTCCATCAAATTATTTATCATTACCAACTATCATTTTCTTAGGTTCTTTTGCTCAAGTTCTAATTCTTCCCCTTAAATCCTTCTCTATTTCAGCTTAGATCTTCTCTCTCCAGTCTAGAACTTCTCCCTTATTTCTAGCAGTTATCCTTTAACTCAAGTCCTTCTTTTATTTCTTCTTGAATGTTTTAAAATTTCTCTTCTGTATGTCTCTCTCTCTCTCTCTCTCTCTCTCTCTCTCTCTCTCTCTCTCCTCCAAAGCTATTTTGCTTTCTACTGTACAACTACTGTTCTACACTTCCTGGAATATTCCAAATGTGTGAAAAAGAGCAAAATTGGTACTTTTACTATAACAACCATCATGATGGAAAATAGCAGAGCATAACACTGATGTAGCTAGGACCATTCTCACCTATGAGCCTCCAATTAGTTACCCTGGGTTCTGCCTTCTCTATAGCTCTGAATCCTCTAAAAACAAAACAAAACAAAAACTATCTCTTGAACTTGTGCCAATGGGCATACCTTTATATGTATCTTAACATGTACTTTAGCTAATATTTAGTTCAAAGATGAAGCACTTCATTAAATCATAAATAAGAAAGAACATTTCACCTTATAAACTTTGACCTTACAGTCCTGCAAAGATATGTATATTCAATGGAAAGAGAGGACTTCTTAGGAATTATGCATGTGATTCCTAGGGAACACATGTGGCCAGGGTATAGAATCACACCTACAGGGAATGCATATAACCTCAGCACATTCATGGAGGGGAAATGTCCTGCTCCTTTCATTGTAAAGTTGTAGTTGTTTTCTAGTACTGCTGTGAACAGTGTCATTGTGCTCCTTTTCCTGTATTACCCAGGTTTCATCTCACCTATTCCCTGCTGCCTTCTCCACCACTCCCCACCAAGCATCATCTTCCAATTCCAGCTGGTTTTCAGCTATACAACTTTTTTTTCAGAATCACTTAGTATAGCATCTTTAAGAATGCTATAGTTAATAAGCTTTGTCCCTGCTAGGAGGGCTTCAAGATTTTTCAGTCTCCTACTGTGCCTCAGTTATATCTTCAGCTGAGGTGCTATCTTCAGAATCACCTGCTGCTCTATCCTTTATGTACTGAATGTGTTGTTAATAGCAAACCTCTCCACTGCAGAGATGACTGTAGATCTCCTCAGTCTTCTCAGACAATAACCATAACATTCTCTGTAATTCTTTTAGTTAGAATTCTTAGTCAACACCTTAGAAACTCTTTGCCAATGGTTAAGAAGGTTGTCCTCTCATTTGGATTGTAACAGAGATCCAGCTAAGATCACATTTGACCTTTCTTCTTTCTTAAAAGTCTCCCATTTGACTCTTTTGTTAATTGCCTTCATGATCTATGTGGATTTTCAGTCCATGTGTTATCTACCTATATTACCTAAGAATGATTTTAGTTCTTACTCTTTATCATACTCTCCTGGCTAAGTAAATCTCCCCAATGATCTATTTCCTTAAAAAGAAAGGAAGCTGAGTTTGAAACTGATAGGGAAACACTTTTTAACATCTCTACGAAGCTTCTCTACTCTATGCACATAACAATGACTGCTGGTTAGAGAAGACTAAAATGCTATTGATTTTTGTCTCAAATCTCTGAAACAAGACATCAAAGTCAGGTCTTTCTTAGGTCTCCCTACATCAGGAACTTCTGACCCTTATGGTAGAAGGTTTGTCAATTCTCTCTCCTGCCTTCCTCCCACAGCCCAAACACCTCCTGCCCTTTCCCTATCACATACAAGTTTGGGGAAACAGAGACATATTTAGCTGATAAAATTCATATAAACAATGATAGACTGGGTCTGCTATGACTGCTTTTCTGTTCCCTACCACAGTGCTGATACTTGCTGAGCACATAGGGCCCATGAGATAACAACTAAACACCAACATCAAGAACATTTGCCATTCATCATAACAGTTACTTAAGATACTTAAGGGAGAAGAATCAAGACCTAGACACCACATTTCTATAATCTTGGGCCCTCCAGATATTTTCCATTCTTCCCCCACCAAGCACTTTTCTCATTTCTCCCCTCCCCAGTTAATCTTCTGACCACGTATCTGCTCTTAAACAAGGGGGTAAAATTTTGTAACACAAACTATTTACTGCACCAAGGATGATCTCTTTTTCCCATGGTTATGCGCTGTATACAAACAATCTGCTGACTTTCAGACATTACTTAATACCCTGATCTCTTTTCCAGTTACCCTAGAATTAATGAAATGTGTATTGAGGGAGCCCTATACCCCAATCTACATATACTTTCTAATCCCAGTGTATATCATTTCATCCCAGTTTCCATTTTTATAAATGAGGAATTCTATTGCATGTCTATACAGTCTTGTTTGTTTTTGAGACTTAGTATTCTATCTTAACCAGAGTTCAGCGGTCATTCACCGATCTAATCCCACTATGCCCCAGGAAGGTTGACATGCTTTGTTTCTGACCTTTGCCAATTTGCCTGACTTTATGTAGGATTTGTGACTCTGTGCTCCCAGAAGTTCTCCATATTAGTACAAGACAGTTCATATATTCAATTGTCCTAGCTCACTTCAGCTCAGAACTCTTGAACTCAAAAGATCCATTGGCTCTCAACCTCCTTGATAGCAGGGATTATAGGTTTATGCCACCATCCTATGATCATTTCTATGAAATCTTAATGCTACTGATCCATGAACATTTTGAGAACAGTATGGTTGAAAATGAGATGAGGGAGCATGAGATGAGGGAGCATGAAAACTCATAGGGAGTTGTCTTTAGTAGACTATGTCTTTATGGTTCCACCCATTGAGAGTTGTAGAGATTGCAAAATCCTGCTGTGATTGTTGTGTATATTTTCAGAAAACCTTTAATACTCTGGAGCAAAATGTAGCCTTTAAAGTTCTAAGGAAAGTTGTTTTTCATACTCACATCAAAATCATAGGAGAATCTTTCATAGATGAAAATAAACAAAACTTTGTTCAATGACTTGCTGTGTATTTACATCAAGTAGAGTCTAAATGGGGAGATATGTTATCCAAAGTTTCTTGTCTTGGAAGATACCCTATGTAAAGTCCAAAGGACAGATTCCCTTTTGTTGACAATTCTCTATTCACAGATGAGCAACTATCCCAGAAACAATTGGAAAGCCCTTAGTTGAAATTCATAACAAAGAGATTAGTTCAGCCATGTTCAACAACAAAAAAACAAAGTGAACAAAAAATACATATTGTAGGCAACCCTTTATATAAATGTATATGTATATATATTTGTAAATTTATATATCTTAGGCTTGCAGATGGTCAGTGTACCGGACCCAGAATTAAGTAGGAGAAGGAAATAGGCTTAGGAGAAATTGGGGAAATGGATAAAAATGATATTAAAATTTTTCAATGCCACAAAAGTGCAGTAATGTATTTGACTGCCACCAACCTCTAGCTGCCTCGATGTGTATGTGTGTGTGTGCTCCACCTATACCATAGCTCCTAAGATGGTTGGTTTCTTAAAGTCAGCTGGCTGCACATTTGGACCTCTGTTGCCTGCTGCTATATTTCCTAGATTGGCTAACAATGATAATTATAGCCAGAATTTCTATAGAGCTTTAAAGTTTACAAAATACTATTACAAAGTACTAAAATATGTTATTTGATTTGATCCTCTCAACAGCACTATGAGGTAAGTACAATTGTTATAGTACAGTTTTAAAGATGGAAATGATCTAAGAAGTCCTCTAGTTCCAACACTCCACTCTCATTTTCCAGATAAGGAAATAGGCTGAGTGTTTCAATGACTTGCCTACTGTCACATAGAAAATAAAAGGCAGAATAGAAATCCAGACCCAGGTTTTCTGACTGCCAATCCATCACATTATTCTGCCACAAATCAATACAATAAATCACATTCTGTTGTTTAATAAAACATGATAATGGTCATTTATTTTATTTTATGGGGTAATTTTTTTCGAAAAATTGAAATATTTCTTTGTAAAAGGATTTACCATAGCTTCTTCTAAAGAGGAGGATCTCTTAGGCAATTAATTATATGATTTTGACGCAAACTTGACTTTTATCCCAGCCAGAGTGGCCCTGCCAAATGGGTGGTCTAGGGCTCTAACTGAACTAGGTTGTAGTACCCTGAGGCTGGAAGTAGTCAACTTGTAGTTTAAAGGGAGAATCAATGGGCTCCACCTTCCTCATTATCACTAGCACTATAACTGCTGACCATTTACCACCAACACACAGGAAAGTATACAAGAATTGGGAATGGTAACATCACCAGGATCACTAATCTTACTTTCAACCCAGCTTTCACAACCAGTCATCTGGGGAAGTAACTACGGTAGAGAAAGGGTCAGCTAATTCTACCAACTGCCAACCTGCTCCCACCCACAAGGCAAGCAGGTCAATCTAGTGGAAGCAGCAGGGAAATTTAGGGGAGAGACAGGAGGCAGCAAGTGCCAGGCAAATCAAACTACCACCATTTCCCTTTGGATCCTGATGGAGACAGCCAAGGAGTCTGAGTCCAAGGATCTTGGGAATAGCAATGTTTGCAGCCTAGTGCCCATAGGCATCATTCTGGGAGGCAACTTCTGTGGAGATACAACCTGACAACTGATCCTATAAATGATATACAGCCACTGAAGATCCAGAAAAAGAAACAAAGTCCTTAGTATTTCAAAATGGTTCAGTATCAAAACCTGATTTATTTTATCAGTTGAAATGTCATTAAAAAAGAAGTGCTACCATCAGTTTGGTTGCTGTACCCTAGGGACCATGGGATGTTTCCATTTGCTAAAATGTCCTGTACATGAAGTCCTTTGGAGTAGTGATCGCCATATCTATATATAGATACAGATATGTAGATAGATAGATAGATAGATACACATACCTATATACGTATATATGTATATGTCTCCAGTACTTAACACACTACTTTTCACACAGCAAGCACTTAAGAAATCTTTCTTTTTTTCCTCTCTCCCTCCCTCTATTTCTTCCTTCCTTCCTGCTCTTACATAACAGAGTAATTGGAAATAATACAGCCAGAAAAGTTGGTTAAGGCCAAAGGCAAAGGATAGGCCCACATGCCATAGTGAAGCAGTGGTCAGGCAAGACAACTAACCTCACTTTCCTGAGCTCCCTAATAGGGCACAGCTGTGGGAGATTCCAACTCTTCTCCAAGTTCTTCTGAATAGAATCAAGCACAGATAATTTATAACTTTAGGAAGCATATTCTTATTGTTAAACTGAGTCCGACATAAATAACATTTTAAAAGTCTTTGTCAAATAATCATTCACAGCTATTAAAAAATACCCGAGACCCAATTGCATGGTCCAAGGAAGCAGATGATATCACAGCACTTGCTAGTTTTTTTAGAAACCTTTTTTTTGCAGCCTGTTAATGCTTAGATTGAATGCATCTTTATATACTTGTTTATTTTATTTGTATATAATACATATGCACAAATATGTATATATACATGTGATATATACTATAATATATAATTTTATATAAAACTATACGACTATAATTCAATATATTTGCTTCTTTTTTAACTATGTACTTAAAAACATAACTCTGAGAAGGGGCTTCTCCAGATTGCCTAAGGCGTCCATGACACAAAAGAAGTTTGAGCCCGTGTTCTAGAGAATTTAGTGTCTTGACGTGTGCATGCTCTACAGTAGACCAGAGCTTGCCACATATCCTGGTCTTCGCCATAAATCCTGCTTGATTCTGAAGTCCTGATAAAGATTCATAAAGAGTATGAAACTCAGTTTTCCTATGTCACATTATATTTTCCCTTTTGATATTCTCTCTATGAATGTAGAAAAGTGGTTTTAAATGCATGGAGGAAAAAACAAATGTTGAAAAATTCAAAGGCAAGTAGGTTGGTAAAATCCCAGAAAAGTCAATAAATATCAATGAAGGAAAAGAAAAATCAAAAGAAATAAAATATGACTGGGAAATGAAGGCACATTCAATAAAAAAATCAGGATTTTAACAAAGCAGACAAAAGGAGGAATTAAACTTTATTTTGATTTCTAGGTTTTATTTAATGGACAAAAAGAGCATTCTGATAAATCAAATGATTCTTTTTATGAAGGGCTCGTTCTTGTAAAATGAACTTATTCCATGAATGCTAAAAGGCCAGAACTCACATTTTTACTCTGATTATTATCTGTTCACTACACACACACACACACGCACACATACACACACGCACACACATGCATACACACACACATATACATACCAAGAACCACCATCACTTCCCTAGGATCCTTCCTGGAGGTTTCTAAATTCAATTAGCCTTCGCAGCCACTTAGGGTGCTGCCATTCTATTAATTCCACACACAATTCAATTGTTCACTTGTTGACTTTTGTCCAGATGCACTCAATCAAATAAACTATCAAAGAAAGATACCTATTAGTTGTTAATTTCATATGCTAGATAGAAATCCTGAAGCTCCTGTTTATATCTACTTGATAACCTCCTAATCTTTGGCACAGTCTTCCTAACAGTGGCATTAACTAGTCTGCCATCTATCTTGATTCTCAGCACTAGAAGTCAGAAAGATACATAACTTCTGATAAGCCTGGACACAACCCAAACTTCAAGCTAAATGCCTGCAATACTATGTATGGGAAAAGGCTGTGGTTTGGATTTCTGCTCACATAGGTCTGGTAAGTTCTATTGAATCAAATTGCCAATTGAATTTTTGTAAGTGTTCTTTTTGAACTGTCTAGATGATCACATGGTATTAAATGAGGGAAGTGAGACCCTAGTCTGTAGGTTCCCTTCCTGCTCTAAATTAGTATACTGTGATTAGTTCCTTTTAAACAAAGTAATCCTTTTGCACTTCCTTGTCAAAGAGGAAGTTCTTCAGATTAATGAGAATAAATAGAGATGATTAAGAACTCTGTGAGAAGTAGCATGGTTCAGTGGGCAAAGAGCTAGTCTTGAAGTCCAGAAGACCTTGCCATATAGTGACTGTGAAACTCTAGGTAAATCACTTAACCTCACGCTTCTGAGCAACTTCCTTAATATGAGAAAGTGCCAACCTCCATTGACAGAGGGAGTTTCTTCATCCAGGAGTTTCCTATTCTAAAGAAATCACAGGTAGAATACACATACCTATCCCCAACAGTTGTAAGAGCTATGTAAGGTAAAACTTGGGTGTCTTAAAGGAATTCAAGTATCCTGAACCAGGTGACTTGCTGTAGAGGACGATAAACTAACATGCTGATATAATTGCTAAACAGTCAGGGTCCTTTGAGGAATCTGGTTTTGTACCTCCATTGCTCAAAAATCTTTTGGATCAATGATACTTAGTGAATGTCAAAATGCCAAGTCAGCAAGCATTTATTAAGCCCTTACTATGTGTCAGGTACTGTGCAAAATACTGATGATACAAAAAAAGCAAAAAGGGAAAAAACAATTCTGCCCTCCCTCAAGAAACCCACAGTCTAATATAGGGGAAACATGCAAACAATTGTATGAAAAAAAGTATTCAGCCAGGAATACACTGGAGCCAGCTTATATTCAGCTTTGGCGAACTATTTGTTGTCTGCAGTGTGACTGTTTGCATCTCAAAAATATCAAGGCTCAATCTACTGTTTTATTAATTATCTTGGTGTAAGAAATTATTGGAGAAAATATTAGAAATGTAGATTAAACTTAAAAATTATGTGGTATCTACTTTTGTTTTGGCAAGGCAGTTAAACATTTACGAGTCCACCATGTATACTGCGAATAATCACAGAGGGAAGCCACTAGCGCTATGGGGGTTGGGGAAGGGCCAGATTTTATCAAGGCTTGATGGAAATAGGGAATCCAGGAGGGAAAGCAATGGATCATAGAGAAAAGGAAAAATGCTAAAAAGAAATAGTGGTAGTTAAACGGTTCCCCAACTTTATTATATAAGGAAAAAGGTTGGCCTCCAGAAACCATTCTTCCAAACTTGATATCAATTCATGGTAAAAACTGTAGACCAGATTATCAATGAGATCACTGATGAATACTTAGAAAAAAAATGCTGCTTTCATGAAGCTAATACCATTTTGCTAAGGAAAAGTGGAAAAGTGTGGCATAATGGAAGGAGTAGAGGACTGAGCACCTTTGGCTCCAGTCCCAGGTCTGTGACTAACAGCTCTTAACTATACATGCAAATAAGCTTAATAGACATTTATAGATCACCTACTGTATGTAGCACATTAGGCTAGGTACTGGGAGAAATAAAACAAAATTAGATAATCTCTGACTTCATTTAGCTTGTAGTAGGCTGACAACATGTACAAACAGTAATAATGTGACATATTGGTAAAAGAGGAACAGATAATATATTAGGTGATATCTGAAGGATAAAGAGCATTACCACCTAGAATAATACTAATAAATCCAATAAAATGACTATTTACTAAATGTCTAATAATAAAACTTATTTTATTTGGCTCTCTCAGGATAGGTGTCATTATTCTAACTTTACAGATGAGAAAATTGAGACTTGGGTGAGTAATATGGGTCAATGAAAAGGATACTGACTCTAGAATGAGAAATCGTAGGTATGAAACCCACTCTGGCACTTTTTCTGTGACTTTGGGCAAAAGTCACTTAACCTCCCTGGGTATCAAATTTCCTCATCAACAAAATGTATATATTGTACTAAATGTACTTTGAAACCCTTTCCATCTCTAGCTCCATGATTATATGATTTGCCCAGGGTCACATAGCTAATAAGAGTCAGAGGTAGGATTTGAACTGATGTCTTTCTGACTGAGTCAAATGCTCTGTTCTATTGTGCTAGTCTACCATGGCTTCAAGCCCTATGTAAATCTAACTTATTTACCTCTTATACACCTCTCCATACAAGGTAGATCTAACGGAGGGGGTAGCATTTTAGTTGGGATTTAAAAGACATGGATGATGAAGATGGTTGGAGAATATTTCAGGCTCATGGAACATTATGAGAAAAATCTGACAGTAAGGACTGATGGAGGAGATCAGGGAGGAATATACTGAGTACTTTGAGGGAATATTGAGTAATTAAACTTTACTGGTATATGCAATACCTGGAGGGGAACAATGCCAGATAAGCCTAGAAAAACTAGACAGCATTAGATTTTGGAGAATTTTGCAGTACATAGCAAGGATTTGAAGTTCACTCACTGGATTTATTGGAAGATTTTGAGTTAAATGAGCATATCTATATAAGATGAAGGTTATTCTACAACTGATAGAGTGAAAGGAAGAGAGTGAAGCTAGAAACATCTATAAGGAGGCTATTGCAATTATGATATGAGTATAGAACAATAAGACTAGAGAAAGGGCAACAGATTTGAGAAATATTGTCAAGGTAGAATCTATAGGACTTGGCACTTGAATATAAAAGAGGGAGAGGGAAAAGGCAATGATTTTTTTCCTGACAAGTGAAACTAGGTGAATGGTGATGTTGATGACAGAAGCAATTATCAGGAGAAAAAAACAAGTTTTAGGAAAATATAATAAAATCATTTTGGGACATATTGAGCTTGAGTTGTAGTTGGAACATTCAGACAGTTGGTAATATGAGTCTGGAGATAAGAAAAGAGGAAAGGAATGTATATATATATATATATATTATATATATATATATATATATATATATATGTATGTATGTGTGTGTGTGTGTGTGTGTGTGTGTGTGTGTGTGTGTGTATACCTTTAGGAATCATCTGCATAGAAGTCATACTTGAAGTCATAGGAATGTGTGGAACTTTCAAGGGAGAAGGGATTCAGGAGAGAGGAGAAAAGGAAGTCAAGGATAGAATCTTAGGCAGAATCTATTTAAGGGATTTAGAACAAAAGAAACCACTGGAAGAACTAGGGGTGGTTAATCAAATAATTTAGTCACTATAGACCTATTTCCTCATCTGTACAATGGGGATAAGGATATTTTCACTCTTTACCTTACTGTGTTGTTATGAGGAAAGAGTCTTGGAATTTGTAAAATGTTACATAAATCTGAGCAATTACTCATAAAGTAAGTGGGTTGGATTAAGTGATCTCTAAGCTTCTTACCAGCTCTGAAATTCTATTTTTGTGAGTCAGGTCAGACCAACTTCATTTTCTTTTTAGGCAGATTTACTAGACTAGGTGATGTTATTTTTTTAAAGGTAGATTGGTTTTTGAGTTTGCTGTGGATAGAAGTCAAGAGTGACATTAATATGGTTTTCAGCATGAAATTTGACACAGTCTTTGTTATAGTCAATTAATTATTAAGGTCTTCAGTACAATGCTTATCAAATTTGTGAGTGTTACAAAATTAGAAGAGATGTCTAGTATGTTTATAGAGAGAGTGGCCTCCAAAAGGATCTCAACAGGTTGTAATATTAGAAGCAGGAGAGATTTAACACTGATAAATATGAAGACCTGTACTTAAGTTCAAAAAATCAACTGTCCAAGAAGATTATTTGAGGTTAGGGAGATAAGGCTTAAGAAGAATTCAGATTTAAAAAACAAAACAAAACAAAATTAATTGAATAGAAAAGTGTTGTTTAGATCAGTGGAGCTAATAGTTCCTCTGTTCAAATCTCACCTAGCATCCTGTGCTCAGTTTTGGGTGCTGGGCTTTAAGAGGAACAGACATAAGCTGTCAAAGACCTAATTAAGAAAGACCACCATTATGAGAAGATTCAAACTATGTCCCATAAAAATCAGTTGAAGTGGGGGAAGGAGCCAAGACGGTGGAGTGAAAACTGAATTATTCCACAAATTCCTTCAGATACCTCTAAAAAGTGAATCTGAGCAAATTTTAGAGTGGCAGAATCCACTGGAAGATGGAGTGTGGCAGATTTCTAGCCCAGGACAGCCAGAAAGGTCAGTGGAAAGGATCTGTTACTCTGGGCTAGGGGAGCAAAGGGTGCCTGGCCTTCACCAGCACCATAGTGGGGCAGAATGGCTCCCTGGTAGTCTGAATCACCAGCTACAGTGCCAATTTCCAAACCTCTCAGCACAGGACTGCAGTCTGGTGAAGCTGGATGAGAGAGAAGCCTGGGGCCCATGGCAGAAACAGTGACTGCTCCTGGGGCTATCAGTCCATGCATTGAATATTTGAGTCACCTGCTTGAACTCTTGAGATTCAAGACAGCTAAGAAAACAATAAGTATTCTCACCCTCCCTTGTTAACCTTGAAAAAGTCAAAGAGTATTGCCCCAGCAAAAATCCAGGAGTAGTGGACTCAGTAGTTAAAAGACTACTTTTAACTGAGTCTTTTAACTGAGGAGGCTGGGGAGGTTGATGGGAAGGGTTCCACTTGCTGTGACTGAAGGGGACCAGTGCAGGACTGGAGGCATCCCAGCAAGCCCCACTGTAGCAAACCAAGAGGACATCCTGAGCCCCGGGGGAGGGGGTCAATAATCACCAACATCAGGACCCCAGGTATGCCTTAGCACAGTCAAGGGAATTGGGCAGACACAAGTATAGACAGGGGTCTACCAGTCATTGAGCCCACCTGTACTCTACCATAGCCCTAGGGGAGGAAAAGACCTCCAGCAGCCAGCCCTCCTCTCCCCCACACCTTGCACCACAAGCTTCAGTGAAACCCAGGGAAACTCAGAAAGAACTCACCTGGCCTCAAGCCAGCTCAGCACCAAGTAAATATACTTGCATTATATAGCTTCTAGCATACAGAACCAGAGGCCACAGCATGCAAATCCAGTAACCAGGCCCCTAACTACCAGCATGAGAAATGTGGGAGACAGCCCACTGTACCCCAGAAGCAGAGATCCACTTCAGAAGTCAGGAAAAAAGCAATCACCATGAGCAAGAAGCAAATTAGAAAATCAAAAATCATAGAATCTTATTTTAGAGACAGGGAAGATCAAAATACAAATTTGGAAAGGATAGCATTGACACTGTACCCACTATCCTCACATCCAAAACCTCAAAAGGAAATAGAAACCAAACTCAAGCCTAGAGCTCAAGAAGGATTTTAAAAACCAAATTAGAGAGAAGAAAAATTGAGCAATGATTTTTAAAATACAATTGAAAAAATGAAAAAAAAAAAGAATTCACTAGAGAGAACAGCTCCTTAAAGAATAAAATTGGTTATATGGATAAGGAGGTACAAAACCGAACTGGAGAAAATAACTTCTTAAAAGAAACAATTCTACAAATGGAAGAGGAAGTACAAAAGCTAACTGAAAAAAACAATTCATTAAAAATTAGAATTGGGCAAGTAAAAGCTAATGATTCTATGAGGCATCAAGAATCAGTCAAACAAAACCAAAAGAATGAAAAAATAGAAGAAAACACATGATATCTCATTGGAAAAACAATTGACCTAGAAAATAGATCCAGGAGAGAAAATCCAAGAATTATTGGTCTACCTATGATGAAAAAAAAGAACTTAGTGTCTTCCAGGAAATTCTCAAGGAAAATTGCCCAGAGGGCAAAATAGTCATCTAAAGAATTCATAGATCCCCTTGTTAAAGAGATATCAAATTGAAAATGCCAAGGAATATTGTTGCCAAATTTTTGAATTATCAAGTCAAGGAGAAAATATTGCAAGCAGCCAGAAAGAAACTATTGAAATATCAAGGAACTACAGTCAGGATTACACAAGATCTTCTACAATAAAAGATCAGAGGGATTGGATATGATATTCCAGAAGGTAAAGGATCTTGGAATACAACCAAGGACCAATTACCCAGCAAAACTGAGCATAACCTTTCAGACAAGGAGATAGACATTCAATGAAATAAGGGATTTCCAGATCTTCCTGATGATAAGGCTAGAGCTCAATAGAAAATTTAATCTTCAAATATAAGACTCGAGAGGCATGAAAAGGTAAACAGGAAAAAAACTTATTATTTAATATAGGCAAATTGTTTACATCCCTATATGGGAGAATGATACTTGTTAATCTTGAGAATTGTATATTTTTTGACATTTAAAAGGGATATACATAGATAGAGGGTATGGGTATAAATTAAGTGATGTGATGATTAAAAAACCTAATTTAGGGGTATCTTTTGAGGATAAAAGAAGGTACCACAAAAGGGCAAATTACATGACATGAAGAGGCACAAAAGTACATTACAGTGGAGGGAAAGAAGGGAGGAAGATGAGTATTTTTTGAGCTTTATGCTCATTGGATTTTATTCAAGGAGGGAATAGCATACTCAGTTAAGTACAGAAATCTAACTTGTCCTACAAGAAGTAGGAGGGGAAAGGGAAAAGAAAAGGGAGGAAGGCTGATAGAAGGGAGGGAAGACTGAAGGAGATGGTCAAAAGTAAAACTCTTTTGAGGGGGGAAAGGAGAGGGAGAAATAAAGGCATAAATGGGATGGGGTATAGGATGGAGAGAAAGACACAAATAGTAATCACAACTATGAATGTGAATGGGATAAACTCTCATATGAAATGGAGGCAGACAGCAGAATGGATTAAAAACCATAATCCTACAACATATTGTTTATAAGAAACACATTTGAAACAGGGAGATACATAAAGGGTAAAGGTGAAAAGTTTGAGTACAATACATTATGCTTCAGCTGAAGTAATAAAAGCAGTTTTAGCAATCCTAATCTCAGACAAAGCAAAAGCAGAAATAGTTCTAATCAAAAGGGATAAGGAAGGAAACTATACCTTACTAAAAGACACCATAAACAATGAAGTAACAATGAATACTAAACATACATGCACCAAATGGTATAGCATCCAAATTCTTAGAGGATAAGTTAAGGGAGTTACAGGAAGAAACAGAACAAAAGTATACTAGTGGGGGACCTCAACCTTCCCCTCTCTGACCTTGATAAATCTAACATCAAAATATATAAGAAAAAAGTTAAGGAGATGAATAGAATTCTGTAAAAGGTAGATATGATAGACCCCTGGAGAAAACTGAATGGGGATAGAAAGGAATATATTTCTTTCTTTCTCAGTGCTACATGGCACATAAACATAAACTGACCATGTAGTAGGGAATAAAATCCTCACAATCCAGTGCAGAAAGGCAGAAATATTAGTCAATGCATCCTTATCAGATCATGATGCAATAAAATATATATATGTGTGTATATATATGTATATGTATGTATATATACATATACATACACACACACACACACACACACACACACACACACACACACATATATATATATATAAAATAAAGGGCCATGGCAAGAAAGACCAAAAATTAATTGGAAACTAAATAATCTAATCCTAAGGAAAGAGTGGATAAAACAACAAATCATAGAAACAATCAATAACTCCATTCAAGAGAATGACAATAATGAGACGACCTACCAAAACTCATGGAATGGTGCAAAAACAGTTCTTAGGGAAAGTCTTATATCTCTGAATGCTCACATGAATACAATAGAGAAAAAGGTGATCAATGAATTGGGCATGTGACTTCAAAAGTTAGAAAAAAAATGGAAAATCCCAACTAAATACCAAATTAGAAATACTGAAAACCAAAGGAGAAATCTATAAAATTGAAATTAAGAAAACTATTAAACTAATAGATAAAACTAAGAGCTGGTTTTATGAAAAAACCAATAAAATTGATATTTTTTTTGGTCAATTTGATTCTAAAAAAGAAAGAAGAAAACCAATTTACCAGTATCAAAAATGAAAAAAGCGAATTCACCTCCAAAGAAGAGGAAATTAAAACAATAATTAGAAATTATTTTTGCTCAACTGTGTGCACATAAATTTGAAAATCTTGGTGAAATGAATGAATATTTTTTAAAAATATAAGTTGCCCAGATTAACAGAAGAGGAAGTAAAATATTTAAATAATCCCTCTTAGAAAAAGAAATTGAACAAGCCAACAATGAAATCCCTAGGAAAAACTCCAGGGACAGATGGATTTACAAGTTAGTTCTATCAAATATTTTAAGAATAGTTAACTGCAATACTATATAGACTATTTGGAAAAATTGGTGAAGAAGGAATCATACAAAATTCTTTTTATGATACAAATATGGTGCTGATACTTAATCCAGGAAGAGCCAAAACAGAGAAAAAAATATATACCAATTTCACTGATGAAGATAGAGGTAAAAATTTCAAATACAATACTAGCAAAAAGATTACAGCAACTTATCACAAATAATATATTTTGATCACATAGAATTTATACCAGGAATGCAGGGGTGGTTCAAAATTAGGAAAACTATCAGCATAATTGATCATATTTACAACAAAACTTACAGAAACTATAAAATTTCAGGATACAAAGTAAACCCACATAAATTATCTACATTTCTATATATTACTAACAAAGCCCAATAGAAAGAGATAGAAAAAGAAGTCTCATTTAAAGTTACTGTGGACACTACGAAACATTTGGGAGTCTATCTGACAAAACTATATGAACACAATTACAAAACACTTTTCACATAAATAAATTCAGATCTAAATAATTGGAAAAATACCAGTTGCTCATGGGTAGTCCAAGCTAATATAATAAAAATGGCAATTCTACCTAAATTAATTTATTTATTCAATGCCATACAAATCAAACTACCAAAAAACTATTTTCTAGAGCTAGAAAAAATGATATCAAAATTCATCTGGAAGAACCAAAGGTCCAGACTATTAGATGAACAAATGAAAAGAAATGCTCAGAAAGGTGACCTAGCCCTACCAGATCTTAAATTGTGTTATAAAGCAGCAATTATCAAAACCACTTGGTACTGCCTTAGAAATAGAAGGGTAGATCAGTGGAATATGTTAGGTACACAAGACACAGTAGTCAATGACTGTAGCAGCCTACTGTTTGATAAACCCAGCTTCTGGGATAAGAATTCACTGTTTGATAAAAACTCCTGGGAAAACTGAAAAATAGTGTGACAGAAAGTGGGCATAGAACAATGTCTGACACCTTTTACCAGAATAAAGTCCAAATGAGTACACAATCTAGGTATAAAGATTGATACTATAAACAAACTAGGGGAGCAAGGAATAGTTTAATTGTCAAATGTATGGAGAATGGAGGAATTTATGACCAAACAAGAGATAGAGAGCAATATGAAAAGTTTCTGCACAAATAAAGTCAGTGCAACCAAGATTAGGAGGGAAGCAGAAAATTGGGAAAGAATTTTTACAGCTAATGTCTATGATAAAGGCCTCATTTCTAAAATATATAGAAAACTGAATCAATTTACAACAATAGAAGTCATGTCCTAATTGATAAATAGTCAGAGGTTAAGAACAGGTAGTTTTCAGAATAAAAAATTAAAGCTATCTACAGTCATGAAAAAATTCTCTAAGTCACTAATGATTAGAGAGAATCAAATCAAAACAACTCTGAGGCATCATATCACACCTATCAGATTGGCTAACATGACAAAAACAGGAAAATGATAAATGTTGGAGAAGATGAGGGAGAATTAGAACACTTATTTATTGTTGGTGGATTGGAAGCTAATCCAACCATTCTGGATAGCAATTTGGAACTATGTCCAAAGGGCTGTAAAATGTGCATACCCTTTGATTCAGCAATACCACTTCTAGGGCTGTATTCCAGAGATCATAAAAATTGGGAAAAGGACCCAATGTACAAAAATATTTATAGCAGCTCTTTCTGTGGTGTTCACAAATTGGATATCGAAAGGATGCCCATCAATTGGGGAATGGCTGAAAAACTTGTGGTATGTGAATGTAATACTGTTGTGCTATAATAAATGATAAGCAGGTAGATTTCAGAAAAACTCAGAAACATTTACATGAACTGATGTTGAGTGAAGTGAGCAGAACCAGGAAAACGTTATACATAGTAAGAGCCATAGTGTGTGAGGACTGTTTTTGATGGACTTTGCCCTTCACAACAATGTAAGGCACTAAAACACTTTCAAAGGATTAATAATGCAAAATGCCATCCACATCCAGACAAAGAACTATGGAGTCAGAGTGCAGAATGAAGAGACTATTTTCTCCTTTGTTATGTTTTGCTTTTCTCATGACTTCTCCCATTCATTTTAATTCTTCTATGCACTATGACTAACGTGAAAATGTGTTTAATAGGTATGTATGTGTAGAATCCATATAAGATTGCATGTCTTGGGGAAGAAATGGGGAGGAAATTTGAAATTTATGGAAGTGATTGTTGAAAACTGAAAACAAATAAATTAATAAATTTGGAGAAGAAAAAAATCAGTTGAAGTAACTGTGGACATTAAGCTTCAGGATTTGGGATTAACTGGAAGGACATGATAGGTATCTTGAAATTTGGAATAACTATAAAGTGAAAAAGTTATGATACTGATTTTATGTGACTCTAAATGGCAGAACTATGAAATTTAGTAGTCCTGGATGAGGGGGAGCAATTGAACTGTCTGGAAATGAATTAGTTCAATTAGTGATGAAGTATTCAATTGAATTCAAAATAAATTGATTAAACTCTACTATGTGTCAGATACTGTACTAGGTTCTGGAGATACAAGCAAAGCAGTCCCTCCCTTCATGGAGATAGTATTCTACTGGAGTGACAAGGTGGAGTGTTCACTCAGGGCTGAATTTCAATACTAGTGTGGTTGAGCAACTTTCTACATGAAAGTTGAATTTGATGGTATCTAAGGGCTCTTTCCAATTCTGAGTTTATGAATCTTTGATACTACATCTTATGTTACATATGTATGTATGTGTACCACTGTATACATACTCAGTAATCTAAAAAATTCAATGACCCACAATACCCGTATTCCCACCTTTTCTATTAATAATAGCTGGCATTTATATATCACTTCAAGTTTTTCAAAGTGCTTTTACAAATATTTTATCATCATAACAACTCTGCTAGGTAGGTGCCATTATTGCCCCCATTTTACAGCTGAGGAAACTGAGGCAAATAGTGGTTAAATGACTTGCCTGAAACAAGATTTGAACTTAAGTCTTCATGATTTCTGGTCCAGTGCTCTATCCACTATCAATCAGGCTACCTGAATAGGAATTCATTTTAATACTTTCTAGTATAGTATTTTAATTTTATACTTGAGATAGGGGTAAGAATAGATCAAAGCAACATGGGAAAATTAAATATAGCCCATTTCATATCAAATGAAATGGTCCAATATACTTCTCTAAGTTGTATTTTCCCTGAATGGAGGCTTCTTGGATACATTCTAGGAAAAAAAACCTTTTCCTAAGGGACCTCTTTTGATAAACATTTGCATTCTGTTATTGTCATATAACCATTTGTCAAGTGTCCTTCAAGGGCACTGGGGAACATACATCTTTGTACTATTTTAGTAAGACTTAGAGTCTAGCTATTTTTTATGGTGACAAATCAACATTCTAGGAAGTTACCAACTGTTGCATCTCTATGGGCATTAGTTTGCTAATGTGGATTTTCCCCTTCAATGCAGTTCTTCTAAGCCTTATTCTATTGAGAAGAGCCCACAAAGCAAAAAAAAAAAAGCCTCTTGATTCGCTAACATTGAGCCATGTCCTGTCAGATACAAATCTTCCCCTGCCTCACTTGCCTTTAACCCCTTTAATAGCTCCATGTAGACAAAAATAGTAGGGGGACAAAGGTTGGAGCCATAGCAGCTAATTAGGTTTTAATATTCTTGAGATGTGGAAAGGCCATTTGTATTTTTATTGAAATACTGTGTCTCCCCCGGTAATCCGAAAGATTGTATCCACCTGGAGTATTGACTGAGATGACTGGCAAGTATCAGAATTGTGTGGGATGGGAAGTTTACAGATTATGATAAATCAGAACTTCAAGAAGGACCACAGACTTCCTTCAAAAATGTCAACTCTAATATTTTACTAGCATAGAATAATTGTTATACCTCATGCAAAAAGTTCCACACTATTCCCTCAATTTATTAGGACTTTCATTTCTCAACTAAAATGATTATGGCTTTTCATGGACTGAATTTCGATTTCTTTAGGGAGAGGGCATATATGTCATTGATAGAATTAGACACATTTTACATGTTTCCATTCAGTCTATAGTGATTCTTTACACAAAATAGGCACTTAGTAAATATATGTCAAATTGAATTTGTTGTTCAAGTGAACGTGAAAAATCTCCTATTTGTAATGTGGTTTCTAAACTTATGAAATGATGAAAAGAGAACTGTCTCTGGAGACAGGACGTGGGTTCAAATTCTGCCTCTGATCCTATGTGTCATCATGGCAAATTGCTTAACCTCCCATGGTTAGATCTTTTCTTTCATTTGTAAAATGGGAACATTGGACTCGATGGTTCTTAAAGCCCCTTCCAACTCTGAATCCTGTGATCCCATAGCAATTCTTTACTTCTCTGTATTCTTTTTCTTATAATCTGTTGTATGTAGAGCTTCCTGCTGGATCTTATATTGTCCATCCTAGAAATCTATAGTGCTTCATCATTTTAACATCTTTAGAAGGTTTTTCTAACAATTATACCTCCTGATGGTGCTTACAAAAACATGAGGACACAGGCAAACTGTTGAAAATAATTTTCTACCACAGACTACATTTTTGTAGTCACACAAAAGTCTGAGAGGCATAGAAAACATTACATCCCAGTGTGTCTACTATTCGTCAGTTTTTTGCGGGGGGAAGAAGTATTTGAATTGGCAGAATAAAATACCTTTTTACAGAGTGACTTCAAACAAAGTATCTCTCATGTGTATGTTAAAACGATACATAACTCCATGACAGATGCAACCAGAGAGGTGAGACCTTTGAATATCAATGTTAAATAGGATATAAAAGCAAGTTCTAGTCACTTAAAGCAGTTGTCAGTGCCATGGGGGACATCTTCTATATTGCTCAGACTTGAGAGAGCTCTTAGAGTGAAAGCCAATTTTTAGAAATGCTTCAGTTGGCAGGTAGCATTGTGCTGATTATATCAAGTCCCAGATACCCCAGAATACCTCACTAGGATCTATGGTTTTTGGAAAGAGATAGGCCTAGCCAGTTGTACTAGATAAACACAAAGCTAATAAAAATGAATCTTGGTCATATTAGAACAAATAAATGTATGGGCAACTCATTGAGATACTTTATCAATGTATACAAATCTTAAATTTGCATGGCTGATGTCAATAGAATATTCTGCTGATGGGTAGAGACTATTTTTGTGTCTCCAGAGTCTAGCACAGTGGCTAATTCACAGTAAGTATTTAATACCTATTTGCGAATGGGATAATGGGATTTTATACACATACAATATACATACATATATACTGTATATATGTATGTATATGTATATATCTGTATTCAAATGTATATGTGTGTATACACATCCATATACATATAAACAATACATATAGATATATATTCCTTTGAATATAAAAGTATAGGTATACATACACATGTATATATATATGTATACACACATGTTTACATGCACTATATATCTATTTGAATATAGATTACATATTTATAGATATACATATACATATATATATGTGTCTGTGTATATTTTTTTAAAGGACTTAGGGACCATTTAGACTGACCCTCTCATTTTAGCTATGAGGAAACTAAGACCTAAATAAAGTGATAACAATCTAGATAGGTATTGTATAGCAGAGGCAGATATTAAGTCTTGGTTCTCTGATTCCAGATATGGCTCTTTCTACTGTATCTTGTTATGTTGTGCAGCATCAAAATGTGTTGTCATTCTGAAACTGATTGACTAAGAACTGGGGCCAGAACTAAATAGGAAGAGGAGATAGAGTTGGATCACAGTTGGTTAATGATGTTGCTTTTAATGACTGTAAGCTTTTCAGTGTTGTAACAGTCCTTTTTAAAAATATCGATATTCTATATAATGACATATAACTACAAATTATGGAACATCATAGTCTTAGATGATTTAGAATTATAGAGTACCCAAAGGGCAGTAGGATGACACATGGTGGGAGCAAATAGACTAAAGAATGTTGTAAACTATCACCTGAATGTGACAAGTAACCAACAATTTATCATTAAAGACATATATAACCAGAAAAGAAGATAAGTTAGTCATACAATGAGGAGGAAAGATAATAAATAAAAAACCTAAGTAGAGTCCTGTTAGCCACCAAATCTTTAAAGGACCAGAGGAAGACCTCCCAGGTGGGGGATAGATCCTATACTGGGAATGTACAGAAAAGCATGGTCATTAATGGTGCTGGGTGATCTGTGCTAACAAGATTACTCACAATGGGGATCTCATAGATTCAGTGAGATATTGAAATCCACGTTTCTCACATTGGAAGTAAGACATGTATGGATGAGTAGGTGTAGAATTTTATTGTTTACAAGCTTTGAATATTTTTATGTAATAATTTAACCAATTTTTGGATACTCTCTACAAGGCATATTGATTGCAAGGTGCTATCAAGGATAGGAAATGACGTACTTCAGTTTCACAAGTGAGTGTTAAGTCACAGTATGAAAGACACTGTGATAACTTTTGAGGGGCAAATAAGAGATAATGTTTGTTTTCTAAGAACTAGCAAACTTTTAGGAGACATAAGACATGTATCCCAGTAGCTTTGTGAGATATCATTTATAGTCAAGGAAATCAGGAAAGATTTCATTGGAAGAAGTATTATTCAAATTGGTATTAAGTATATAATACAGGAACTCAATGCATACATTTGGGTGCATAGGAAGCACCCTGCTGATGGTTGTGATTGCATGAATAATTGCATAAAGAAGGGAAACAGTGAGAGTAAAGTAGTATAGTTCTACATGATCATGCATGCATGAGAGCATTATGAGATAAAAATGGAAGCAAAAGTTGGAACTAGATCATGGAGGGTCTTAAATACAGGACTATAGAATTTGAGTTTTATTTGATTGGTAATAAAGATAAGCAATGTCCCATAGGAGCTTATAATTAGGGATGAAAGGGAAGTGAAATAATAAGAGGTGCAGCAAATCATTAATTTGTTATCAAATATGTAGTAGACAGACCCTACATCCTACTGACCAGATATAGTACACTAAGGACTATTATTGTATTTGATGGGAATGTCAGGCAGCTGATTGAGTAGATATCCTATGAAGGATTTTTGGAGGATATGGAAAAGAAACAGTTTGCAAAAGCATAACTATAGATGGAGGGTAGCTGCATGAGATAAGGGCTGAAGATCAAAGCTGGTATCAGATTGTGGAGTGTGTTCAATGCCTAGCTAAATAGTTGTATGACATCTAGTAGGCAATGTTGAAGATGCACAGCTGAAGTGAGTACCCACAGTGATGACATCACAGATTCACTAAAAAGAGATAAAGTATTAGACAATATTAATGATAAATCTTGGCAACTTTAGAGCATTCTAAGTGCGCTGATCCCTTGACAATTTTTTCTGATTTTTTTCTTGTGTTTATTCTCTTTTGGAGAGAGGGGGAAAACACATTTAAAAGTCAGGAAAGCCATATAACCTGTGAACACTGATGTTCAGAAATATAGGACCTTAATAGGAAATGTTAAAGCAAAGTATCATTTAGGAAAGATCAGAAAAGTGATCTTCAGATGTCCAAATCTCTTTTGATAAAAAAATTTCTTGATGTCTTATGATTCTATAGGTATACCCCATCCATGTTAAATGCCTGTGAAATAGAGCTCTTGCAGGTACCTGGTCCATTTGGTAAGACTTGGATTATAACTTGTGAAAATTTAAGAGAGGAGAGCTTTATCAATGAAGTTGGACAAAATGCATTATATCATATCTGGACCATCAGAGTTCTATTTTTCTGGAGTCACTCAGGTGTGGCCACAAAGCCCTAGCCTGGATATTGCTGTCTTGTTTTCAGCTAAAATGCAAGCAGTGAGGGAAAGCAAAAAAAAGTTATTATATTTTTGAGTCTGATGATTCATGGACCAAGTCCATAATCTGAAATCTGAATCCAGGAACAACTGGAAATTTTATTCCATTCTAATGAAGCCCTCTTATTAAGTACCAACTTTCCAGGCTTAAAAAAACTACATTATTTTCAGTTGAAATTTAACATTTTAGTCTCCCTGTTTCCCTTTTCTGGTTTAAAAAAAATACTTTCCTTACTTAAATAGACTATGTGAGAATGTTCAAGACTCTGTAACCTGCAGCTGTGGGAATAGTGCTGGGTTACTTTTCTTTCCTGCCAGGTCCCTCCTGGAAAACAATATTAAATGGGCTCTTTGTGCCTTCCCTTTTCCTCTGATTTAATTACTTAATTTGGTGAGTACTTTTTAATCTGTTCTCTTCTTGTATGGAGGGACTTCTAAGGAAAAGGTGAAGACTGTATGCAATTACAGAAGCTTTGTTATATCCTTTATTCATTTCTCTTTCCTTTTCCCCTTACATCAGTATGAGTCAGGCACCTTACTGGGAACACTCAACTGGATCAAAGAAGCTGAAACATTCAACTGCCATCAGAAATGGTATAAGGCTGGATAGCCAACAACGAGATGGAGATATGATTTTTCAGGGGTTTTCCCACTCTTCCTACCACCTCATCCCCACAAAATAAGACAGACTAAAAAAAATAAGACTTTTAAAACCAAATCAAACATTTGGCTATGATTTGGTTTTCTAATGGATCAAAAATAGTAGTCATGATGATTCACGTATCTATATATTTTTGTAATTTCTTATTTCAACTTTGTGGAGTATATAGGATATTATCATTCCCATTTTCCAGATGAGAAAATGGAGGCTTAGAGAAATTAAGAGCTAACAGCTGGTAAACGGCAAAGCCAATTCTTGAAGCTAGGTAAATGAATTCAATTCAATTCAACAAACATTTAATAAACATGTGGAAGACAGCGTTTTAGGTTTCTGGCATACAAGGAAGCTCTTGAGCAGAGGAAGTTCATATTTTACTGGAATTTTGGAACAAACATAGTAGGTAAGTTATCGCAAAATATATTTTTAAAATGCACATTTATGGGCATATCATTATATATGTATATATATATTTGTCTATCAACCTCTTTACATCCTGCTTCAAACCTTCAATGGTCCCTCCTTTCTCATCCTCTCAACTGAGAATCTTGTCTCAAACATCCTAGAAAAAACTAAGGCCATTTGCTGTGAGTTCCCTCTTTTCCCCTCTTCTACTTCTCCCTGTCACTCAGATGCCTTCTGTCCCTATTTCCTCCTTCATCCCATCTTCCATGACAAAGCAACCTTACTCCTTAACAAGCTAACCCCTCTACCTGCTCAAGCAATCTCATTCCATTCATTCCATTTTTTTTCCAAGAGGAGGAAGATAACCCCTCATTCCCATTCTATCACTTATTTTCATTTTCTCTCTGAATACTGGCTTTTTCCTTATTGTCTAAAACATATCCTTGTCTTCTACATTCTAAAAGAATGAAACAAAACAAAACCCTCTCACTATCTTCCTATATCTCTTCTGCTCTTTGTGTCCAACTGCAATAGATACCTCATGTTCCTTCTTCTCATTCTTTTCCTAACCCCTTACAATCTGGCTTTTGACTTGATCATTCTACTGAAACTTTTCTCTCCGATGTTCTCTCCAATTATTTCTTAGCTGCTAAATCCATTGGTCTTTTCCTAATTCTCAATTTCTTCAGCTTCTCTGAGAATTTTGATCACTTTCTCTTCCTTCTTACTCCCTCTTATCTAGATTTTCAAGACTTGTCTGCCTGCTCCTCAGACTGCTTTCCTGGATCCTCATCCAAGTTATGCCCTCTAACCTCAAGTGTCCCTTAACTCATATGCTGACTTCCAATCTGGCATCTCCAATTGTCTTTTGAACCTCTTAAACTGAATGCCCATTAGACATATTAAACTCAACAGGTTCATACCTAAACTCATTATTCACGCACAGTCCCTCAAATCCCCTCACCACTTATCTTCTCTCTTACTATAGAGGGTGAGATCATCCTCCTAGAATCTCATACTCAAGATCTAAGTGTCATCCTCGATTCCTCATTATCTTTCACCTCCTGTATCCAATCTGTTTTCAAAGTTTGTCAATTTCATCTTTGCAACATCTTTTAAATCTGCTTCCTTCTCTCCTCTGACACTGCCACCACTCTGGTACAGGTCCTCATCACCTTGTGCCTGTACTATTTTAATAGCCTATGATGGATCTTCCTGCCTCAAATTTCTCCTTCACTCCAATCCAACTTCCATTCAGTGACTAATGTGATTTTTCCTAAAACAGATGTCTAACTATGACACTACCCCCACTCAATAAACTCTAATGAATCCCTATTGCCTCCAAAATTAAATGTAAATTCTTCTGTTTGGCATTCAAAATCCTTCATAACAAACCCCACTTCTACCAACTCAGTCTTCTTACACTTCACACCCCACCACATATACTCTGATTCAGTGATACTGGGATAAAGAAAACCTTCAAGGCTGCTTTTTTATATACTGAATGTAATGCTTTCTCAAAATCCATAAATAATAAATGTAGTGGAATAATATTTATATTTCTTTATCAGTAATGATGACATTGTCTACTGTAGAAAATCTTTCACTTTTTCTCCTCTCATGTTTTCCTCAAGAAAACGCATGATGCATATGTAGACCATTTTCAAAGATTTCACATCAATGAAAAAATAAACAGGTACATTGGTCAGTAAATTACCTTTTCAGTCTCTATTTGAGGCAAGAGTCAAGGTGAGAATGAAAAGTGAAAGATGGATAACATATATATTGATTTGCCATAGATTCCAAAATAACAAGAGGAAAATCTCTAGTATATATTTTAATTGAGAAAGCATGGAAATGAATCACATAGTATCAGCATGTAGGGATGGAGTTCTGCAGCTCTGGTACCAGGAAGTATCTACAAGAGTGAAATACTATACCTACAAAAATACAAAATACTAAGGAGAGAAAATGTGGGTTCCCTCTCCTACTCCAAATTCTCAAGGAAAAGCAAGGGACATAGTTATAGAATGGTAATGTTTGAGGATCATGGCTATGTGGTTAAGTTCCATTTTGCTGACACTGACACAATGTTCTCTGATAACCCCTGACAGCAGTCTGATTGGAAACCAACTTTTTTGATGTTAGCAACTTTTATCCCAGAATGCTTGGATTAACTGTTCTTCATGACAAGAAACCCTCTCCCTCAAGTCAACCTTCATTGTAAGGCAATAATTCTGTGTTTGGAAGATTAGCTGAACTATTTTAGTTAGCTTTTCTTTTGGATATACATACATATATACATTTATATATACATACATGCACACATATACACATATATGTATGAGGATATATATGTGTGTGTATTGGATATAGGTGAAGTCCTGGTTTTGTATAATTTTTGTAATAATTGGCATTGTTTTGATCAAATTGGGGGACTCTATTATAAAATGGACAGTTGCTTGTGATTATTAAAATGCTTTCAGCATAGATACCAGTATTAATAGCTGATATGGATGCCCTCTATTTTGATAATAATCTTCCATATTTGAAATGTTTCTGTGCAAATATAAGCTATGATTCCATAAGGGATAGAGGAGAAAGTGAAAGAATGATGCTGATATTTGGTTGTCAAATAATAAAATTGCTTCTATTTATGTGTGTGTGTGGGGGGGTGGGTAAGTTGCATTAAGAAATATTTCCTCTCCTAGGCACATAAGTTAACTCTAATACATCTTCCAAAATCTCTCCCTGATCTTGGTGGTTGTTAATAAAGACAGCTTGATGTCAAACAGAGATGTCAAAGTCAAAACTAAGCTGTAGGGAAGGATCCCTGTGGTTTTATATTGATTTAGAAAACCACATATAACATTATCTATGGTCTACTGTATATTTATTTACTTGGGTAAATATTTTCCAGTTACATTTTATTCTGGTTCCTTCAGCATTTACGAGTGTTGCTGCCTGCAGTTTGGTCAACCAGGGAGTAAGAGTATTGGTTTTAGAGAGAGGAGAACAAGTTAAAATCCCACCTCCCAGAGTAGCTGTGGAAACATGGACAAGTCATTTCACCTTCATAAATCTCAATTTCTGCATATTTAAAATGAGGAGGGTACTGGTAGTGATTTTCTGTCAGTCACTGTAAAGCTAAAATGAGAAAATATATATAAAACGCTTGGTGTAATTAAAAGTTTTCTGTGTAAATGTATATTAGCATAACTTAATCTCATGATAGATTCTCACATAAATGCTTTAATATGCTAAGCACCGATATGCTTAGATTCACAACTAGACACTGCCTTCTTATCTTTCTTAAACATGATATGGAGGAAAGGTTATTTACCATTTTGAACCTGTTAGATCTTTCATTAAAATTATCTAATTGTTTTATCTATAGCAAAATGCTTTTCATAGAAATTCTTTACACAGATATTTGAATCTAATAACACTGGCTACATTTGTTTATATTTTCCTGTGTATTTGACACTGTTGAGGCAGGGAAATGGCATAATGGATAGACTATAAGACCTGAGTTCTATTAACATTTTCTTGTTATTTTGCCCTGGGCATGTCACTGAACCTCTCTCAGCCTCAATTTCCTCATACATAAAATGGGAATGATAATAGCTTCCAGATTTTTGTGAGAATGACATAATATTTGTAACATATTTGCAAACCTCAAAGTGCTGTGTGAGGGCTATTACTATCCAATTGTCAGTGTGAATGTCATAGAATGGTTTTAATGATGCTGTTCTATTATTTTCATCACGCTTGCATCATTGAGGATTGTCTTGAAGATCCTAGGCAATAACCATGGACTTGGTTGGGTAGAGCTGCTCTCAGCTTGAAGATCCTAATAACACTATGACAGAGAGTTCTTTCTTCTGGGAGCTGAGTGATCTTCCCTGAGGAAAGGAAAGTTGAATGGAAACTATTGGTTCCATAGCCCAAGAACCAAAATGACAACACTAATGATTTTCTTCCTCCTTTGGAGCTCTGATATATGACTGCTGAATATAACCCTGCCATTGAAAGACATAGGCAGGTTAATTTTGGTTCCTTCTAGAGATCTGATATTAGTATTGCTCTGACTGGACACTTAAAATTTATGGTTGTAGCACTCTTGGCCACCCATATAACTCCAACAATTGCACTGAGGATTTCAAATAAGTGAATATTTCATCTGGTCAGTGGAGTCATTTTACTTTGCTGGAGATCTATGGGGATATAGAGGAACCAAATATAAGCTTACGTACACAGATAAGGAGGAGTACCCTGCCCCTCCAGTAATCATACTTAATTGCCATATAGTCAGAATATGTGTTTTATAGGCGCAAATTCAGATAGCTTTGAAACTGCATAGGGGAAGGATGCCTGGACTCTTTGCCTTTCTGTCCATAGTATAACTCTGTATGCCTCTTAATTTAAAGATTCTATTTTGAGATATCACTTTAGATTGCTCTGCTATGTTTTACTCAGTTTACATTCCATTCCAGGAGATTTGCATTCTATAAATTGTATTTTGAGACTCCCTAAAAAAGAGAAAATAGACTCACTTTAAGCAGTTTACAAGATACAGATCTTTATCTCCTACAAAGGAGAGGAAACAGGAATGCTGTAAATAATAAGTTCTGAATAGGAATGACATAAACTGCCTAATCAATGTCTTCCAGAACTGGCAAGTGACACCTCTTTGTTTTTTGCAAATAAAAACCTTCTTAACATCACAATATAAACCATTATCTCTGCAGGCAAAAGGTATATTTAGAAATGTACAAAATGAACATTTCCTGCCAGCCTCTAGATCAGTAGGTGGAGATCTAAAGTCATGCAAATATTACAGTAAATGCAGGCAACCAATTTCTAATTATTCTATATCAGCAGATTTGTGAGGAATATAATTTATTAAAAAAGAACAGTTTATGATCAGCAGACCTTGGTTATGACTGTTTAGGAATTCAGTGCATTTTGATCTAATCACAAAATCAAAATATTCATGAAACACAATGATATCTCCCCAAAGCAGCCGGGCAGCCATTAATTTTGAAATTCGGGTAATTTATTAACACTTATCTGGAGCTGTAAAAGCTTACCTCTGTGTTTGTAATACGGGGGAAAAGTGAAAGCAGTTTTAAAACTGATTCCTAATGATTTATAATGGTTTGCTGTAATTTGAGCCAGAAATTCAATTAAAATGTATGTCTAGTTTTGTTTCAAGATCTTTAGTTAAAAATTCTATTAAAATTCTATTTCCTTCTTGCATTAAATGTATCTGTTATCTGCATATACAAGAAATATAAGAAAATTCTATCATTTATTCCCCCATCTCCATAAATGCTTTAAAAAGCATTCATTTTTATTTCATAATTCTGCTATGGTAGCATTTGGAATTTATATACAGTAGAGGAAGTATTACTGTAAGGGCTATTTTCTCTATAAGGAAAAGAAACGAATGATGAATACTTTGGCTAGCCAGTCAAGTAATATTTGCCACTTAATCCACACAGGAGAAAACAAATAACATGGGACCATTAGGTATTTTCTATCTTCTAGTTACCAATCTTAGAGTTAGTCCTCTGAGACAGGGTGTCTTTTATACGCTATTTGGGAGGGGAATATGCAACTTCCCTGAAAGAAATGTGAATAGACCAGAAGTTCAGGTAATGTTATTGTAGAATTTATAGTTTTAAGAGAGCTTAAGGATCATTTAGTCTTTCTAATTAATGATGAGTTTTGAAAATAGGGTCTATACAGGTGAAGTTTTAAAGATTTAAAAAAAGTTAAAATTGGCTTATTGTGTTATGTGGTGGGAAGCTAGATTGATCTCTTCTTTTGATGACTGCTTTATTCCTGAAGGACATCAATCTTTTTATTAAGTCCTAAAAGATAGAAGTTAAGAAATGACTTCATATCTTTGCTTCATTTTGTATGGATTTTGTAACTGGTGCCTGATCCTTTATAGATAGCATATCTCACCTTGACTCTTCAATTGACAGAAGAAAATGGCCTTGAAGCTTAGAATGGAGATTTTTCTAAGGGAGCTCAGAAATTTTAGAAAGTATCTCAAAGATCCCTAGTGAGGTAATGATAGTATAAGAGTCGTGAAACATTTGGCATTGAAGTATTGAGGATTAAAATATTAGATGACAAAATGGCAGGTCTTGAGGTTTCCATTTCTATTGAAAGTAATGTAGCAAGAGACTTGAGAGTCAGCATAGTATAATTCATGTAAAACTGGCCATGGAGACAGAAACATCAAAATTCAAACTCAGTATAGTGCTAGAAATGCTAGCTATAACTATCACAAGAAAAAGAAATTGAAAGAACAGACACAAGCAAAAAACCCCCAAAATTATCACCATTTGCAGATGATGTTGACTTAGAGAATCCCAGAGAGTTGTCTAAAATCTAATTGAAATAATTAACTTCAATTGAAATTGAATTGAAAGATGGAAAGCAACTGAAAGATGGAAAATAAACCCACTTAAATCAAAAATATTTCTGCATATTAGATACAAAATCTAGCAGTAAGGAATAGAAAGAGAAGTTTCATTTAAAGTTACTACAGAAAGTATTAAAAAATACTTGGGATCCACCCAACAAGATACACAATCACATACACTTTTTATGCAAGTAAAGTTAGAAGTAAAAATAAAAAGAGAGAAATGTTAATCGCTCATGGATAAGGTAAGCTTATGTAATAGAAATGATAGTACTATGTAAATTAATATACTATGTAAATTAATAATTTAATATACAGTGCCATGCCAATCAAATTACAAAAGAATTATTCTATAGAGCGTTAGAGAAAAATAATCACAAATTTCATTTGGAAGAACAAAAGGTCAAGAAAAAAAATGAGAAGCAAGGGAGTCTATCAATACTAGTCCTCAACATATCCTGTAAAGCAGGAATCATTAAAACAATTTGTTAATGGTCAAGAAATAGAGAGATTGATCAGTGGAACAGGTTGGGTACACAATCTTGCAGAAACAAATGCACACAGTAACCTAGTGTTTGAATAACCAAAAAGTCCCTGTGACTGGGGAAAGAATTGACTATTTGACAAAATCTTTTGGCAAAACTGGAAAGTAATCTGGAGAAAATATGCAAAGACCAACATTTCATACCACACATCAAGACAAAATTCAAATGCGTATATGACTTAGATATAAGGGGTAACATAATGGGGTTAGAGGAACAAGGAGGAAACTACCTATTAGCTCTTTCGATGATGAAGAGTTCATGACTGAAAATGATATATGATCACATAAGTTAAAATGGACAGTGCTGACTACATGAAATTGAAAAGAGTTTGAACAAATAAAATCAAGACAGCTAAAATTAGAAGAGAAGCAGATAAGTGGGGGAAACAATCTTTTCAGCAAGTTTTTCCACCAAAGGTTTTATTTATAGGTTCTATAGGGAACTGACTCAAATGTGTAAGAATAAGAGCTATTTCCTAATTGATAAAGATCACACAATATGCATAGTTAGTTTTCAGAGGAAGAAATCCAAACTATCAATAACCACAGAGAAACATGCTCTAAATCCCTAACAGTTAGGGAAATGCAAATTAAAACAATTCTGAGCTTCTACCTGACATCCATAAGAATGACAAAGTTGACCAAGAAAATGAAAATAACAAATTCTGGAGAGGCCATGGGAAAATAGATACATTAATCTAGAGTGAACTGGATCAGTTATTCTGTAAAACAATTCAGAAGTATGCCAAAACTCTATTAAATTATTTTTACCCTCTGACCCAGCAAGCAATATCCCAACTAATTTACAGCCCAAAGAGATCAAAGAAAGAGGAAAAGAACCCACATATACAAAAATACTTATAATGACTCTTTTTGTGGTGGCAAAGGATTAGAAACTCAGGATAATCCATCCATTAGGGAATGGTTGAACAAGTTATTGTATATGTGTGTGATGGAATAACATTGCACTATAAGAAATGATGAAGGGGGTGTTTTCAGATAAACCTGGGAAGATCTATATGAACCGATGCAAAGTGAAGTGAATGAACTAGAAGAACAATTTATCTAAAAATAGCAATATTGTAAAGACAACTGAAAAAATTAGGAACTTCAATCAGCCCAATAACCAACCACAATTCCAGAGGACTTGATAAAACATGTAGACCACCTCCTGATAGAGAATTGATGAACTTAGTGTATAGATTAGGATATAATTTTTTCTTTGGATTTGAATGAGGGAGTTTGTTTTGCTTGAATAAACATGTTTGTGACAAATATTTTATTTCTCTTGTAGTCTCAGTGTGAGCGGCGGGGTTAGGGGAGGAAGAATATGAGGATCCAAAAATAAAATAAAAATTAACTAAATTTTTATTGAAGAAAAGTTAGTTAGGGAAGTCCAGAAGCTTTGGTGTGCAGGAGTGAGGGACCAATTGATATTAGATCATACCTATTTGTAGCAGTCAATGTAGTTGTGTGACTTCTTTCAGCGGCAGTCAGAAACCTCTAGTTTTAGGACTATTTATATTGTGGCAAAATAAGGTAATTGTAAAGTATAATATATTCAGTGATATAATACACAAAGTGCTACAACCTTCAGGGTCACAGTCAGTTACTTCTCACCATCATTTTCAAATCATCATAGGTCATTTGTAACTCTAACCATGTTTGAGACAATGTCCCGTGTATAAGAATAGGTTCTGGATCTGTGATTTAGTTGGCATAGGAAACTCTCAAAAGAGGAAATTTTCCTCAAAAGAGGAAAAATTTATTTTATGAATTCTGATCCATATATTGTTTTTAGCTTTTAGTCCTAAAGAATCTCTTATAAGGCACTGAGATTTTAAGGGACTTAATCAGGGTCCCACAGACAACATATGTCAGAAGTAGGATTCTTAATGGGATGCTTCTAGTATACTATTTAGTGCCAATCACTATAACATGAACTGCCATGGCAAAAATCTCCCATTTCACTAAACAACTTACCTTGTGGCAGGTCATCAGTAAGATATACTTATTTTAGCTATATAATCCTCATTAAGTTATTGAAGCCAGTGACCAAGAAGTTGTTTGGTATCCCTTGAGGTTGCTATGGGTAATTTGTAGATTTAACTCTGAGGCATAAAACAGTGATCATGTTCACTGAATAGTTGATATATGAATAATATGTGAATGAATGAGCAACTAAAGAAACAATGGGTAGATGAAAAGGCATTTAAGTGTTGACCATATCCCAAGCATTGTTTTAAGCAACAGGATACAAAAAAATCAAGAAAATCTTTGTCTTTATTATCTTATATTCTAATGGAGGAAGCAACATATACATGAGAATTGTGTCCAGGAAGGGTATTGTAGTCTTAGAAGTCGCAGGAAAATGAATGGATCTATAGGAGAGAGCTGATGCCAGCAGTTGTAGCCACCTCTTCCAGGACAGAGAGAAATTACAATAAATGATGTTTTCTTTCTGCAGAATTGTTGTGCAACAGTCTTTCCACTGGTAATTTCAGACTTGATATCATCATTATTCTAAAGCTTGAAAGCACAGATGGAGAGGAACATGAACTCTAAACAACAAGATAGAAGGCAAGAAGATGGATGAAATAAAGGTATTTCACTCATTCAGTATTTATGAAGCTCTATTGTGTTAGGTGAAGAGAAGACATGTTGAATGAAGAAGTCGTATAGACTATGCTTCAGAAGCTTGTGATCCACCTGGAGAGTACATTCATGAACAATAGAAACCAGAAAGCAAACTCCTTAGTTCATATTTCACATTCATATCATTTCGCAAATTAATAAAACATTGTCTGTTTAACAAACCCATGAGGTAGTTGTGTGACTATAACATTGGTAGACATGGTTATTGCTATAAAGGATGTCTCTTTTTATCTAATTATTTTTTCTAGAGATTTAATCAGTCACACCTAACAATTAGCTCATTATTTTTTTTAGCCTAGAGACAAAATAATGGCCCTTTTGGTCTATGTGTCTTCTTCCTCTGCTGCATTATTGAGTTTATATTAGACAAAAAAATTAGGAGCACAATCAGAACCATCACAACTTCTCAGAGCCTCCAGTTAGGGAAAGACCTAATGTTTCAGCAGAGCTTTTTCTCTCTGCTTTAATTTAAACTTACATTTATCTCTAACAAACCCTTGGCCTTTTTATGGATGAACAAAAATTCATGTTACTGGAAATGTTTGGATAAAGAAAGGGGGATAATGTGTTAAAATTATCTGTTAATAGACCGGTACAGGGAGGGGAGTATTTGAAGAAAGAACTGATCATTTCTCTAAATATTCTTCAGTTGGAGAAATGGGCACAACTAGAGGCTTCAGCCCAAGCCTTTAGCTTCAAGATGTCTATGGAATCAATAGTCCCCCTCGATCTCTCCCATCTCTGCCACACCTCAGTCATGCTTGTCAGTTCTTCTTTCTGCTATTGCCCCTGTGTTGTTCACTCCTTCCTGTTCAGCTCTTTGGGTGCCCACTCAGTCTGTCTCTTGAGCTCCAGCTTTGCATTTCTCTTCAACTCTCTTCTCTATATGGCCCTCAGGACCTTGGCTGGAACTACTCTCTCTCCTGGCTTGCTGCCAGATTTTGACCAAGTTCTGAGTCACCTGCAACTTTATACAAAATCCTTAAAGCATGACTGTGCATACATTGGTTTAATGCCTTTCATTGCTGGATTCATTCACTAGAGGCATCCTCACCTGATGGAAGTATGAGGGCTAGAGTTAATTACTTAAGGGGGGAGAGGAGATTGATTGGCCCAATTACAACCACTCCTTGCATAAATTTCATTGTCTCCATTTTTATATGTGGAAGCTGAAGGTCATTTTAAGGGGTTACTTGCCCAGCATCATGATGTTAGCATGTACCAGGATTGGGTTCTAACCCCTGGTCTTCTGATCCTAACAAGAGGGCCCTTTCCACTGCAACACATTCACAGTGTAAGAACAATGGAAATTGTCTACATTAAATATTTTTCATTAATCTCCTTTGCCTGGTAGAAATTCCTTCAATAACAAGAATGATGTATGTGCTATTTGGTCATTAACATTCTGATGGTATCTTCACAGTTTTTATTAGACCAATTTTAATACCAACTGTAAAGGATCTGTCCCATTATGCTTGTTTTAAAATATTGTTATGTTTTGTTGGGTTCTACACATTCAAAAATGCTTGACAACCCACAAAAGAGAAATCTCCCTGAAGAAACATGCTGAGGTACCAAATAAAGCTGTCAGTGAAGTTTATGAGCAGGAACGTTAGGCTATCAGTCAGAAAAACTGGACTCTAAGCTCGTCTTCCACTGAGTGACAAGTTGTTTGACCTCAGGTAAGTCACTTAACACTGTTAAGCCTCAGTTTCTACACCTGTAAAATGAAGAGGTTGCCTATGACCTCTAAGATCTCTTCCATTTCTAATGATCCCATTGGAATCCCATTAGGTTTCTTTACTTTTTGGAGTACAGATTCATAGGGGAGAAAGGAAAGAAATAAGCATTTACATAGAGCCTACCATTTGCCAGGAACTGCGCTAAGCGTTTTTTTAAACATATATTATCTTATTTGATCCTTGCAACAGCCCTATGAGGTTACCCAAATTTACAGTTGAGAGTACTGAGGCAGACAAGCCAAACCAGTTGCCTAGTTTACACAGCTAGGAAGCGCTTGAGGCCAGATTTTAACACTCTTTTTAACTGGCTTCAGATTCAGCGCTCTCCATTTTGTTATGAGCTTCACATGGGAACTGGATGCTGAATCACAGAGCAAATGCTAGAGAAATATGTGGCAAGGAAGAGGGAATTTTTAACATTTTTATTCAAGAGATATAAGCCAGGTTTTCTCCAGTTGAGCAAATGCTCTCAAGGAAATTGGCAGGAGATATATAGCTGCCATATTTTGAATGATCAGATAAACCTCCTAACAACTAGAGCTGACTATGGATGTCTGTTTCTTAAAAGGTAGTAAGTTCCCCATCACTGGAAGTGATTAAGAGGAGGTTGGGCCACTTGTTTAGGATATCATATATGCGATTGGTTGGAGTAGGTGACCTTTGAGAGCCTTTCCAAACCTAAGGTTCTATAGTTCCAGGACTCTAACATCTTTCTGTCCATACATACAGCTTAGTTGGGAAATAAGTAGGGAGCCAGTTAAGGGAGAGAAATTCTGCTTCATCAGAGCCTTCCAGGGAAAGCAACAGACATTTCCAAAGATAAAGGTAAATACATCAGTTGACTTTTGGAAGTTGTCCTTACCTAATGGCTAGTATCATAGCAAACACTGTTGTTAAGCAGCTAAACTAAGGACACAGTGACTGGGCAGAGTAAATTCTCTTTGATGGCTGATGACCAGAAGGGATGACCTAGGATGAACTGTACTATTTAACTCTGAGTGAACATTAGGAATTTATTCAGAGGAAATGGAATTGAGTGAGTTGGCATTCACTTATTTTATTCATTACATACTTTTATGATCAAACCTCTGATTAACTCGGTGTAGATATCCCTTCCATTGGTGAAAATAACAACCCATCTCTGCCTACTATACCTGCGTGATTCTTGTTCTTCTATAACTCCTCTGCTGGAATGTTTCCCATTGTCCTGGAGGCCTTCCCCTAGACCTCCAGAGATTGTCTGGATAGAGGATGAAGAAGAATGAATCACAGGATCATAGATCTAAAATGAGAAGGGACCTCAGAGGCCATCTACACAAATCCTTTAGTTTATAGATGAGGAAACTGAGACTCAAGGAGGATAAATAGCTTGCCCAAGATCACACGGATAGTGAGTGTGCTAGAAGAACACATGGGCCATCCAATAACCATTCCTCACTTTCACTATATGACTGAACCAATCCATTAATTTCAGATTCATATTTAAAGACCTATTTTTTGAGATATTGTTTTGAGAACTAGTTAAAAACCCTTTTAAAAAACTGAATATATTAATAACATAAAACATTTTAGTAGAAAGAAAGTTGGACTTAGAAGCCATGTGATCAATGATCAGTTTCACCCTTAGTTATTTGTATAACTTTGGACAAGTCATTGAAACTCGTTGAACTGAAGTTTCTTCATCTATAAAATAAGGTAGCTATGTAATAACTTTCAAGACTGTGGAGTATCAGGAAGATATTGTTCATAAAGTATTTGAGGATGGTAATGCACTATATAAATATAAGGCATTACTAGTAAACAGTGAAAGACAGCAATATCTCAGTCAGGAAGACCTGAATTTAGGTCCTGCTTTCTAGGTTGTTGTTTATCATTCAAAAGAGGATCAGTGACATCCTTGGTGGTATCTTGACTTTTGAGTGAATTGGATTTAAGTGAGTCAGAGTTGCTCAAAGTTATCAGCCTCATTCTCTCTTTCTATCAATGACTGGTGATGGTCCAGGATATAGTGGATGACTTTGGCATCTTTGATGTTTGACCAAGTTTTAAGCTCCTGCTTCAGCTGCCTTTATGGCCACTGGAAAAATTGTTCTCATCTGCCCATTTGTCTGGGGAAAGTCTTCACATGCTTGGAGTGGACATGCCCCTAATTCACTTACAAGTTTGAGACTTGTCTGTTACCATTGTCTGTATAACCCCGGAAAAGTCACAACTTCTCAGTACCCCCTGAAAATTCTTTTAAGACAGTATGCACACATATACAATAGATACAGAATAAATATAAAGTGGTTTTTGAGTTGAGGGCATTAGCCAATGGCAGGGAGCAGGGGTCAGGAATGGTTTCATAGTAAAGGTAGTATCTGAGTTGAGCCCGGAATGAAGTAAGGGATTGTATTAGTTGGAGAGGAATAGGGAATATAGGCAAGAAATGGGTGATAATCAGGGCAAAAGGCACAGATACAGGTTATGTATTTTTTGGAAAGAGCAACAGTTATTCTTTGATAGAATACAAGTTTCTTGAGGTGAGGTGCTAGTTTGTCTTTGATTTCCTAGAACCTCATACAGTGCTGGACATATCATAGAATCTTAATAAAGTGCTTGTGAATTGATTGATTAATAATTATGGGTGTTTAACCTGATCCATTGTTTGCTACCTTCATTTTATTGACTATCTTAGTAAAATTGAATGAACAGGATTAGAATTCAGAGGACTTGGGGGTGAAACTTGACCGTCTTTGGTTATCTATGTGACAGGAAAGTAATTTCCTCTCTCTGGGTTTCAGTTTTTCTCACCTAGAAACAGGTTGGACTTGCTTTCTAAGCAGCCCTAAAATTCTGTAGAAATAATATAATATTGCTTCCATGTACTTACTGTGCTGCCCTTGTCACAGCAGCCAGCCAGCCTGCCAGAAAACGGTACCCTTCACTTTTTTAGATGGGGAACACAAGTTCAGGATATAAGAATTCTTTATCCCTCAATCAGGGAAGAAGAGTCATTATCTCAAAGACTGAGTTATTTCCATGTAGAAATGCTATCAAAGTTAGCTGAGAAATGTTGGTAACCTTCTTGCACTGCTAGACATGGGCTTTATAATTACTTAGGAATTTGATTTTTCTTTGTCTCTTTTTAAAGCCTTAGCATTCCTTTAATGTTCATCTTATGTGCAAATTAGAGAAGCAAGAGTTAAGAAGTAGGACTTCAGTGCCTGGCCACAGCTGTTCAGAGCAATTCAGCATGTCAAGCTGGGGTCAAATGGATAGGGAATGTCATTACTAAATGGTAACATTTCTGAGGGCTTTAAAGAAATTCAAGTCCTTTTTAATCTGCATTTATTTTATCTTTTCCCCCCAGGGTGATAGGTTGCACTTCTAGTTCTTGTCAAGCATTTGTACATTAAAATGATTTTAAATATGACTATGTTAGAAATCAACTTTCAAAATAGTTGTTGATCAAGACTCCTGGAATGTGTATCCTGTGTTTCTTGGGACACATATGTATTTTTCCTATTGTTTCTTATACTTAATTTTAATGGGTTAGATTTGTTCACTTGCAATGCTGGCTTATACCTATATACCTCTGTGTGGGACCCTAACTAGGACTCTGAATCAAGAGGAGTTTCCAGATTCCATGAACATATAGGATTACAGCTATTGCTTCATTCCTCTCAAGTCATTCAATGGAAAGTGCTACAATGCACGGAAAGCCAGTCCTCAGTTCTACTAAGTATGTATGGCATGGTGGTCTATGAAAACAATATTTCTGTGTCCGTGTTTTGTGCATTGTAAATACATATTTGGAGGAGATAAAGTACATTTCTCTGTGAAGGAGATTGTAATTGTATGAATCTATATGGTATAATAATAAAGTTTAGTTGAATGACACCATTAAATGTAGTGTAAAGAGACTAGGAATGAGAGCACTGGATTTTCGTCTCAGGTCTGTGGCCTGCTAACAATGCAGCCCTTAAATATGCCGTTTATCAGTTGAGGTTGGTCTTGATAGCCTATGAAAACTTTTTTTAGATTTATGGTCTTGTGACAAGATGATTTCTTATGGTCGTTTTCAGCACAAACTTTCTAATTCCAGTTTATCTCGGGTTAATTATTCTCTGCTGCAAGACTACTCTGCCCAACAATAGTGCTAACACCAGTAACGAAGACATTTACATAGTGCCTACTATGTGCCAGGCACTGTGCTAAGGCCTTTTAAAAACGTCTCATTTGATGCTCACAGCAACCCTAGGAAGTGATCATCCCATTTTATAATCATCATCATTTGAGGGGGAAAGACAACGTTAACACCCAAGGATCTAAAAGAGGTTGCCCATGAACTGAACCTTGAAGGAGGTGAGGGTTAAGTTCAGGATGTTCAGTTGAGGAGGATGTGCCTTCTAATATATGAAAGAGTCATGGAAACCTTTGCTAGAATAAACTGGGGAAGAGCAAGGAGGCCAGGTTGGCTAGACTGTACAGCCCTGCGAAATTAAGGTGGAGACTCAAACTGTGAAGAGCTTTACATGAAGAGATTGTGCTTTACCTTATTGATAGTAGGGAATTCTGGGGTAGGGTAGGTTCAGGGAGGACAGGTACCTTTGATGTAATGGCTTCTGAGCCCTTTTCAGGGCTCTTTCCAACTTTGGTGTCCACCTATTACACCCAACTCTCATCTGTACTCCAAGAAGCTGCAGTATGCACAGTGGTCACACCATGGTAAAACGTTTTGGCAGATGGGTCAAACCAGGTTGAGGGTAACCAAGGTGTCTCAAACTCATTGGTGAGTTGCGGGGTGTCTACCCCAAGGACGTGAAGACTTCCTTTGGCGGATGAGAACAATTTGTTCCAAAGGCCATGAAGGCAGCTGAAGGAGGTGATGTGGAGTGCTTAGAGCTTAATTAGACACCAAAGACGCCAAGGTCATTCACTGCATCCTGAGCTATCTCCAGCCATTTTGATTCTGTCCTGCCACAGGACTATTATGGCTCTGGAGGAGAGAGTGAGGCTGATGACTTTGTCTTAACTCTGCCTCACTTAAATCCAGCTTACACAAAAATCAAAAGATATCACCCAAACCATTTTACTATTATGTCTCACAGTCCAGTGGCAATAGGCAATTGATGAAGCATTAGGTGTGGATACATTGGGAGCTGTAGTCACAACCCTGCACACAAGCAGCCCAGGCCATAGGGTCGTTTCTCACTAGAAGCAGCAGGGGGGCTTGGCAACCCCCTGGGTGTCTGAGCAGTCTTTTAAGGATTGCACTACTCACCTCCTGGTGTGAGGAAGGGGGCTAGAAAAAGTGCCCTAAACATTGTCTGCTTACCCAACCCTGGTCTGATTACCACGGTAGGTAGGGAATCCCACTATGTGGTCGAAACACAAAAAATGTACAAAATGTATGAAAACATCTGCATAGATGATTTCACTCACCATTGGGACATGGAGTATGCACACACTAACAGACAGCACAAAATCCAGTAGACCTGAAAGATGAATCGCTCTTGTTGCAAGAGAAACAAGTATCACATACAGATAACATCCCTGAGTGAAACAAGGCTGGCAAATGAAAGCCAGCATACTGAAGTTGGAGCCGGATACACATTTTTCTGGAGTGGGCTCAGTGAAGGGGAGCACTGTGAAACTGTCGTGGGTTTTGCAACCAAAACTAATCTAGTCAGCAAGCTGGTATGCCTGCCAGAAGGAGTGAGTGACAGATTCATGACAATGCAATTGCCACTTGCAGGAAAATGCCATGCCACCATCATCAGTGCCTATGCTCCCACCATGACAAACCTTGATGAAGTCAAAGACAAATTTTTTGAAGACTTGAGACCCTTATCATAAATGTGCCAAAAAGGACAAACTTATAATTCTGCGTGACTTTAATGCTAGAGTAGACTCGGACTACCAGACTTAGCAGGGAGTCCTAGGGAGGAATGGAGTTGGAAACAGCAGCAGCAATGGTCATTTTCTGCTGAAAACATGTGCATCACATGACATTCTCATCACCAACACTGTTTTCCATTTACTTAAATGCAATAAAACTTCATGGATGCACCCTTGCAGCAAACATTGGCCTCTAATAGACCATGTGATTGTAAGGAGAAGAGATGGACAAGATGTGAGTGACAAAGGCAATGTGTGGTGCTGAGTGCTGGACTGATCATACACTTATCCTTTCCAAGCTAAATATTAACATTCATAATTATGCTGCCCCCAAGGCAAACTGACTACCAGAAGAATGAATGTCAACAGATTAGAGTTCTTCTGAGTGTGGACAGTTTGTTGCTAACTTGGAGGGAAAGTTGAGCCAACACATAGTTGGCAACAGTAAAGCATAAAAGGAGAGGGCAGCTTTCAGAGATTTGGTGTACAGCACTACATTTGCTCATCTGAGTCAGAAGACTTGCAAAACCAAGATTGCTTTCATGAAAATGGTGGGAAAATTCAGAGGCAGCTAAATGAAAAACAAGAACTCCACAGGATATACCAGCAGGATAGTTCACCCACCTCTAAGAAGGCAGCATTTAATTCCATCAAAAGCAAAATACAAACAAAACTAAGAGAGATGCAGAATTCCTGGCTCAGTAAGAAGGCAGGTGAAGTTCAGTTTTATGCTAATAGTAACAATCCAAAGCACTTTTATGATTCCCTGAAAGTTATTTATTGACCAAAAACCTGTGGTGTATCATAACTACTCAATTGATGGAGTCACGTTGATTAGTGTTAAGGACATGATCCTAGAGAAATGGGCTGAACACTTCTATAGTGTTCTCAAGAGACCATCATCAATCAACGCTGAGGCCATTGACTATTGACCTCAGGTAGAAGTCAATCCTTCCTTAGCTGAACTTCCAACTGAAGAAGAGGTTTTAAAGGCCATGAGGCTCCTTTCATGTGGCAAAGCACCTGGTGCTGATTCTATTCCAGCTGAGATTTACGAGGTAGGGGGACCATTGCTCATATAAAAACTGACTGAAATTTTCCAGATTGTATGGCAAGAGGATGTAATCCCCTAGGAGTTCAAGGATGCCTCCATTGTCCTCTATAAAGATAAAAGGAATAGATTGTCCTGTGACAATCACAGTGGGGTTTCTCTCTTAGTCATTGCTGGCAAAATTCCTACTAGAGTCCTCCTTAATAGGCTGATCCTTCACCTGGTATATGGTAATATACCTGAGAGCCAATGTGGCTTCAGAAAGGGCCAAGGAACAGTCGATATGGTGTTCGCTGCCTGACCACTCCAAGAGAAATGCTAGAGCAGAACAGAGGTCTGTACACAAAGTTTGTAGATCTGACCAAGGCCTTTGACACTGTTAGTCATGAGGACTTATGAAAAATTATGTCAAAATTTGGTTGCCCAGAGAAGTTCATCAGAAGTTCATCAATTTCATGATGGAATGTTTGCCTGAGTTCTGGTTAGTGGACAATGCTTTCATGCCTTCCCAGTCACCAATAGAGTGAAATAGGGCTATGTGCTTGCTCCCATGCTTTTTTAGCATGATTTTTTAGCCACAATGTCAAATGCTTTCAATAAGGATAGATATGGCATCAAGATCAACTACTATACTGTAGCAAATTCTTCAATTTGAAAAGGCTACAAGACCAAAGTGGAAGGTGTGTTGGTGCATGATTATCTGCTTGTGCACTCAGTGCAGCCTCTGAAGCTGAGATGCAGCAAAGTATGGATCAATTCTCTGGTGCCTATGCTAATTCTGGCCTAATAATTAACACCAAGAAAATACAGGTGCTCCTTCAGCCACCACCACACTATCCATATATGGAACTGTCAGTTACAACAAATGGAGACACTTTGAATGCTGTGGTTAAGTTCACTTACCTTGGTAGTGTACTTTCCAGGGATGTGTACTTTGACAATGAGGTTGATCCACACATTGCCAGAGCTAGGTCAGTGTTTGGGAGGCTCTGAGGAAAAGTTTGAGAGAGAAGAGGTATTAGACTGACTACCAAACTGAAGGTCTATAGAGCCACTGTGCTGGCCTCATTGTTGTAAGCCTGTGAAACATGGACAGCCTACCAGCACCATGCCAGGAAACTGGATCACTTCCATTTGAACTGGTTTAGGAAGATTCTGAGGATCACGTGGCATGATAAGGTACTGGACACTGAAGTCCTTGCTCAAGTTGAACTGCCAAGTATTCAAACTATGCTTCAGAGAGTTCATGGGCTGGCCATGTTGTTCAAATGCAAAATGTATGCTTGCCAAAAAGACTATTTTATGGAGAACTGACATGGGGCAGGCAATCACATGGTAGTGAGAAGAAGTGATACAAGGACACTCTCAAGGTCTCTCTCGAGAACTTTGGATTTGATTGTGGGACATGGGAGACACTGGCACAGGACTGCTCAGCATGGCATGCCAAATCAGAAAGGCACTGTGCTCTATGAGCAAAATAGAATTGAGACACAGCACAATGTAAACATTTGATGTGCAAATTTGGAGTATCCACCCCAAATATTCACATGAACTATCTCTGCCCATCCTGTGGTAGAGCATTCCAAGCTTGAATTGTTCTGATCAGTCATAGCCAGATACACTGAAATTCCACTTTATCATGGTGATGTCATTTTGGTCCTCTTTGAGAACAAAGGACAACAATCAACCAACCAACCAGTAGGGAGTCACTGAAGATTCTTGAGCAGGTAAGAAATATGAGACAGATAGGTGTCTTAGAAAAATTACTGTGATAGCTATGTAGAAGGGAAACGATTGGGAATCAGAAATAAAATTAAAAGGTTATTTCAGTAGTTTGATAAGAGATGATAAGGGCCTATACCAGGTTAGTGGCTATGTGAGTGAAGAGAAGATTAGGGAGGTCATATATACAATATTTCCAATTTATTGGGTATGCTAAGAGAAAAAACATGAATGACTTCAAATTTTTGAAGCCATCAAACTGAGTGACTGAAAGGATGAAAGTGTCCTCAGCAGAGATAAGAAAAATTTGAAGATTTTTTTTTTGAGGGAGGAGGATGAATTCAATTTTGAAGTGATTTTGTATGAGATATTCTTTGGATAACTGCAATTTTTCAGTAGGCAGTTGGTGATGCGGGCCTAGAATTAAAGAGAGAAATTAGGCCTGGTCATATGGATCTCAGAGTTATCTCCATAGAGATGAGAACTGAATTCAATCTTCAATAAAGGATGTAGAAACAAATACCTACATAAGTGTTTTGGGTGATACCCGTAACTACAGAGCAAGACTTGGATAATTAGAAATGGAAACCGAGAGGGAGAAGCCAGGGAGGAGAAAATCAGAAGAGTGTCACAAAGTCAAGGGAAAAGAGTGTTTAGGAGTAGATGGTAAATAATGTCAAATATTACAGAAAGGTAAGGAAGAATAAGGATTAAGAACAATAGATTTAGCAAAGATCATCAGTAGCCTTGTAGCCTCATAAAGAGAATTTTCAATGGAGTCGTGAAGTGAGAAGCTTCACAACCTATCTTGCAATGAAAACTAACATACATATGAAATTTCAGCCTTCTCTGTTGGTCATGAAACCATGGGTGATATGATCTAAAGAGTACTAGATTTCATTTGAGAAGAACCTGGATTTGGGTTAAAATCCTGGTTCTGCCACTTCAACAAGTCACTTAATATTTCTTGATCTCAGTCAAATCATCTATAAAACAGAGTAAAAGACTTCTAAGTTCTATTGTTGCTCAAAATCTAAACTCTTTTCTACTTGAAGAATGAGTAGAGAATTGAGATAGGTAAAGATCAATAATGAAGGCAAGGTAAATAATGGAATAGAGAATAGCTTGATTAATTTTAAAAGTAAAAGTTGTTATAGGTAATAGTTATCATACAGATAATTGATTACACTGAGTAACAATGTTCATAGATGAAATAATATAATATTTCACGAAGGCTAGGAAAAAGTGGAAGCAGTATTGATCCTGGTTTTCATATTCATTCAGTAGATATTATTTGCATATAAATTTATTTGTTAATGTTACCAATAAAATGTATTTGATCTGAGTGTCAAGTTTAAAAACTATTAATATATATTTCTGACTTTCAGTTTTGTTGGGTCTTTTGTTTTTGTCTTTTTAAAATTGTGTCAAATGTAGTATAGGAAAGGGAAACGAAAGAAGAGGAGGAAAGGAGAAACAATGTGGCAGGGAGGGAAGGGAAACAAGAGAGAAAAGCAATACAGAAACTTAAGATGGACTGTGTTAACAGTTATTTCTTTTGTGGAAACTGCTGAAAAAATAGCTGTAGCAGGGAGCTGTCCACAGCTGAAGCTGGTGAAGGTCAAGACAGAATTAGCCTTAATTATCAGGTTCCACAAAGAGGCAGGTACTAAATGAGTGAAATTTTGAAATGCAGTGTTTATTGGTATCAATTCAAACATACTTGTATTTTCTGGAAACATTTGTCTATTTGTCATTTTGGAGTCTTCCTCCCTTACATTACCAACCTATATCTCCAGACCACGCACTTGCCTCTTGCTTCCTGTTACCTATTTCTATCTGGTGATAACCAACCCTTTGACCTTGTACACATCCTGATTGTTTTAGGGCCCTTGCTTCCAGAAGCTAGGTGACTGTTGCAGGCAGTAGAATGCTTCGTGGAGGACTTTCAGTTTCAGTGTCTTGCTGGTTCTGACCTTCTCCAAGGAAACAGTATAACCATATTGTAGAGAAACAGAAGTGAGTCTAATAAACAGTAGACTGAGAATAAGGAAGATTTCATTTTAGTCCTGACTACGTAATTATTTGCATGATGTTGAATAAGTCACTGAATTTCCCTGAGCTCCATACATATTTGGTTACCAAAGAGGGAAGCACCAACATCTGGGTTTTCAAAGCTGGGGGGGTTCCTTAGCAGCTTCCCAAAATCTTGTCTGGCCAAACAAAATATTTCTAATCAGTAAGCCCCAAAGTAAAACCTCACCCACAGAGTATTTACACATTTTTTAGATCCAGAAGGCACCACAACTCTTGAGAACCATTGCCTCATTAGAAACTTGATTATACTAAAACAAAAACAGCAAAAGATCCTACTTTGCTTGCCATCACAGCTACCTTGTGCTTTTGACTTCCCTCAGAAGGTAAATCAGTTTGAAGCTACTAAAGAGACATTCCATTCAACATCATAGTGAATCTCTTTTTAGGTCCATTCTACTCCTATCTCTCTATGATTGGGTTCAGAAACCTCTGCTTTTGGGGGCATGTAGATGAGAGTGTATACAACTTCAATGTATCTCTCCTTCAAAGATGACACACTAAAGGCCCAGAGAGTGGTGAGAAAGGAGGTTAGGCAGTGCAAATATATAAACTTTATCAATTTCTTCAATTCCTGGTCCCAGTTCCACCAAGATTTTTGGTTTCTTGTAAATAATTAATTTTCAATCTTGATAGACAAAGAACTTAATAGGTACTTGCTTTATGTCAGATATTATGCCAAAGGTTGATAATACAAAAACAAATAAGAAAGATAATTCCTACCTTCTAAGAGTTTATGTTCTAATGGAGTGGGTGAAACTACAAAATGGGGAGCTAGAAAGCTGGGCAGCGTGTAGGGTACCCACAAAGGGACAATGTGAAAAACATAGAGAAAAATGAGATGTCTGCATAGAATCCAGGCATCAGTGAGGTGATTCATAATTGAAGTCTTTCCTGAAATATGGTCTTAGGGATGGAGTCACCAATCAGAAGAGGAGAGCCTTAGGTTGGAAGGTTTCCAAGGATGCCAAGGCAGCAAACATGGAAGCTATTTAGTGAGTCCAGATGTCAATGTTCCCTGAAAAAGACCAAGACCTAGGAGGTGGTTCTAAACCACAGAAGTCTAAACCCATTTATTCATCCTGATTCTATTCAAAAGAGCCCAAGTCAATGGATCCATCCTCAACTGCCAGGTGTATGGAAAAATACATCTCTCTGTAATCTCATCAAGTTGATCAGAGAACTCCTATGATTAACCCATCTGTAACAAAGTCCTTAAAAATATGTGTATATTCAGGAGTGAAAGACTAAATATATTGGCTACTCTGTCTTAATTGAAGTGGTACTCCACTGAATGGTTCTTCAATCCAGAAACCTCAGCTGATGCTATTGACTTACATATTTTTATTACTATGCTTTTCTATAAAACTGCTGGCAAGTATACAGAGATCTAGAACATACAGATATATAGAAGTTATAAAAAACATCATTGTCTTTCTAAAATGTCTATAGTCATAGCCTGATCTGTGTTATACATTCTGCCTTTTCCTCTTTAAAGTGTTTTTTAAAGATTTCTTGAAAATTTTTCTAAACAATGTCATATTTGGGTACTCAACCTTTGTTTTTCTCTGCCCCAACTCTGACTCCTCAGTGATCATTTTTCTTGTTCACTTCTCCCTGATGGTCATAACCACACTCACTCTGGTGTGCACAGCTATCAGTTTTCCTCCCTTCTTTTCAAAGGAATAGCCTTTATTTTCTTCCCCCTATTCCTAGGGTGTTTTTTATCCTGTACTAATGGTACTTTTTGATGGGGCACCCTCAATTTCTCCCTCAGTAAAGATAGCTCACATATGCAATTATTTACAGTTGACAAAGAATTTAACCAATGATGTCCCTACTGGGTAGGTAGACTAATGTAATAGAAAGAGTGTTGGCCTTGGAGCCATAAAGACCTGAGTTCAAATTCTAACTTCATATATTCATTAGCTAAATGATCATGGCCAAATCATAACCTCTCTCAACCCAATTTTCACAAAGTGAGGGTAGTAAGACATGCAGAACCAACTCTGGTAGGTTGAGTTGTTGGGAAATCATTTTGTAAAATTTACTAGTATACAAATGCAAATTATTAAATAATAATTTAGCCCAGATCTCTGCTTTCATTCGTAGAGAGACCTCCCTCTACCAGTGAAGCTATAACCCTCATTTACAAAAACTTTTGGGGGTCATTCATAATTTTAAAGAGCATAAACGGGCTATAAGACCAAAAAAATTTGAGAACCTGCTCTTCAACTTTTTAAAAGAGTTTCCTGGGATATTTAAAGATGAAATGTCTTACTCTTGGGTCACTTGGTAAGTATGTGTCAAGAGTATGTCTTGAACTTAGATTGTTCCCTTATCTATTACGGCACTTTGCATTTCAAAAATGAAAAACAGAAACAGAGATTTTATTAAGCAGGGACTACAAATAGAAAATACAGTCTGCTTTTTTTCCAGGAGTTCTTACTAATAGAAGAAGAAAATACTTATAGGAAGGTTTAAGCTAGAGGCGGGGTTAGTAGACACAATTTTTGATATACGTTTAATCTGCATTTTGAACACTTTCTTGGTTCTAGACAATCAACAAAACAAGAATCAAGATCTTATCTCTAGTATTTTCTGTTTTCCAAGTTGTAAATGCTCACACAGAAAATTTAACAATTGATTCTGTGGAGAGTCTCAAGCTTGCTTCAGCACACCCCTGGGCTGGAGGATAGATGAGAAGCCAAAGGGTCCTACAGGTGCAGGGGCTGGATGAGAGGTGAAGTCCAGGTGTCATTTATCATTAGATAATGCAATTATAATTCTCATATTGAAGATGATGAAACAAAGATTCAGAGATACTAAAATGATTTTTATCTGAAGTCCTAAAACTGACAGGTAGGAGAGTCACGTCCCAAACCTGTCTTCCAACTTCTTCAAACCCAGTGCTTGGTCCACTGCACTGCACACCTCCCATGAGATTTCATTTGCAGAATTTAATATAAAGAGATTTCATACTGCCCTGACTAGATGTCTATGGCATGACAGGCTGATTCCACAGTCTAAGTTACTGCCTTTCAGGTGGCAGAAATAATTGAGAACAACCTGCATGCTTTAGACCTTGAGGGCGATGGAGGTAAAGACAAAAATAAATGTTGAATATGAAAAAAAGACTCCATTTTAAACATTTATTTATTTTTTTCCAAATGAAAGTCTTGTTCTGCATGCACTGCTTGGCTAGTAGGCAGTGAGCTGCCTTGGGTTTCCTGAGCACCTGCTGCTCCACATTCTGTCTTCCTGGCAGCTAGAAATGCTTTTGAATTCCGTGTGTATTTTTTTCTTTTGCTCGTAGCTATTCATGGTTGAGAAATATCCATGTGAATGGATCGAGTTCTCTGTGCAAAGCCATATGGGGTCAATACAGCATCACTGTCACTGAGAAAGGGCTTCCTGCAGAAGGGCTGTCATTGGTAGTGTTTTTCAGGTGGATTAGCTCAGTTTATCAGGGCTTTGGCATCTAGAGCCTCAGGAGCATGGTAACTGCAACAGACATCTTGCAATCCAAATGAATGAGAATGAATGTACTAATGTATATGGATATTTTATTAGACCGACAGCTTGACTATGGAAATAGGAAAATATCACCTGCAGACATGAGAATATAATTGATATACCTAAAGGGGAGCCAGGACATACCAGCATGAAGACGCATGGAATTCCCGGCCCCCCAGAGACAAAGTGTCATGCACTCAATGTCCAGCAATGCTTCTAGTTTTGGGGGTGCCCCTACCCTTTCTTCCTAGATTATATATCACTCTCATGACTTTCTGAGCCATCTGAGGAATGTATGTTTTAAATTGGTTTCAGATTAGTTGTTCTGAGTGAATTCAATTAAATTCAATAAACATTTGTTAAGCACCTACTATGTGCCAAGAATTATTCTAAGCACTGGGGATGTAAAAAGGTTCAGAAACTATCTTTTGCCCCAAGATTTCTTAATTTTAGGTGGGATTTTACTTGGGATGTAAAGGAAGCCAGGGAGATCAGTAGTCAGAGTGGAGGAGGGAGAGTATTCCAGGACTGAAGGACAGCTAGAGAAAATATCTAGAGCCAAGAAATGGAGTATCTTCTTTCCAGAACAACCAGGAGACAGTGACATCTAAGTTCTTTTGGGGAGTAATGTTTAAGAAGGCTAGAAAGGTAGGAGAGGGACAAGTTATGAAGGGTTTTGAATGGCAAACCGAGCATTTTATATTTGTTCCTGGAGGGAATAGAAAACAACTACAGTTTACTGAAGTAGGTGGGTGACATGATCAGATTTGCCTTCTAGGAAAATCATTTTAGTGGCTGAATGGAGAATGAATTGAGTGGGGCAGACCCACCAGCAGGCTATTATAGTAATCAAAGTGTGAGGAGAAGAGGGCTTGCATTAGAGAATTTGGGAGATTGTTGCAGAGATGAAATTGGCAGGCCTCAGAAACAGTTTAGATATGGCAGAGTTAACTCACTCTGTGGGTTTTGTGGGAACTGTGGACTGGGAATTACATCAGAAGCTTTCTGGGTTATCAGGTCAGTTTTATTTTCCATAACTCCATTCTTTTCCTGGGTTGAAATCTATTCAGAATTCTTGGTAGAGGTCTCACTAAAGTGGGGCTTCCCTCAGGATAGACCACTGGTCTGTTCAGAACCAATCTGTTAGCTTTGAAGTTGAAGTGGTTTATCTGGAGGTGGGCATTCCAGACCTTCATGATTTTTCTAAGTTTTCCTTAAGCCACATATTTATAAATTCTATAGGCTCTGAAACTACTTAAAGTTCTGGGGAAGTGCCCTATGTAGCCTGTCTTCATCAGTTAGGCTATAGGTCACTATGAAGAGTCTACCATATCTTCTTTGCCTTGGTTACATATAAATATAGAAGACTTTTGAGAAGTTGAAAAAGGGCATGTCATCAAAAGTTTTCATGGGAAAGAGAAACAAGTCACTTCAACAGTTAGTTACTACAAATAAGAAGACTGGGAACTTTAGCTGTGGGAACAGGAAGCCAGAAATGCTGCCAAATAAAGGATTGGTCTCTTTTTGTGAAAACTAGGATTTTGTTGGTATCTCTTGTATTTATACAAATTAGATTTCCCCTTGTACATAGAGAAAAAAATTTGAAAAGAAAAATTGGTAAAAATAAATCAATCCATTAAAAAAATGAATCTGATGACATAAAATGTTCCAGATATTTGGATGTCCTACCTCTGCAAATGTGAGAGGAGGTATCATCTTATATCTTTTCTTTGGTGTTAAGGTTGTTATTTACAATTTTATTAACTTCTTTTCTATTCTGAGCCTGCTTATAGGCATCATATAAAATTCAGGAAAACACATGTTTCTGGGATAGTATTTTTAAACTGACCTAAATATAGAGCTGATATTCTAGAAGAAGGGAAAGGAAGAGAACCAGAAGTTTCAGTGGAACTTACTTATTAAGTTTTCCTTATATGTTTGTGAACCCCTGCATTACGTGTGTTCTTAAGAAATTCTTATCTACTGGTCTTTGCTGATCAGTTGGTGAGATGCCTAAAGTCTTAGGCAGAGAGCATACCAAAGGGCAGGTTAGTGATGAGATCATGAGATCAATGACTTCGGAGTCCTTGAAAATACCATATGTAAAATCCCAAGGTGAAGCAAAGTGGAATCCTTACTGGTGGTGGAAATGATGAGGCTTCAAGAAGTGAATATAATCTATTGGCCAGAACCACAAGAGATACTTGCTTAGCTGTAGGGAGCCATTATCCACAAGGTTCATAATTAAACTGAACAGATGAGTTAACTATAAGTCAGAGGGTTTAGAAGCTGCAGGAATATACTAAAGATTTGAAAATTGAAATATGGGGAACTCATAGAAATAACACTATTCTCTCTAAAAATAGCGATCATCTCATAATTACCAATGCTATTACCTTTTTCTCAGTTCTTAGCTTTCTTGACACCACTACAGCCTTTGATAATGCGAATCACCCTCTTCTCCTTCATTCTCTCGTCTCTAGATTCTTGTGACACTGTTCCCTCCTAAATTCTCCTTGTTTGATCCCTCCTTCTAAATCTCCTGTGCCAGATAATCATCCTGGTCATGCCCACTAACCATGGAAGTCCCTCAAAGCTCTGTTCTGGGTTGTTTTTTTCTCTTATACTTTCTATTGGTGATTTCATCAGCTGCCATGGATTTAATTATCATAATTATTCTCTGATCTTCCTGTTCAGCCCTAACCTCTCTCCTTACCTGTCTCATATTTCCAACTGCCTATTAAATATCACAAACTGTAAGCCATAGCCCTCTTAAGCTAAACATGTAAAAACTTACCTCATTATAATTTAGTCCCAAACCACTTTCTAAATTTCAATATATTTTACCTGTATTTAAAATTTAAATGCAAGTAAAATTTTAAATAATAACAGAAACCTCAGATCTTTGAAATATGGGTATACCTCCCCACATGCCATCAAAATTGTATAGTTAAAGGTCTTTATTGACTTCCTTCTTTTTAGATCCAGCAATCTTTTCTTTATTTTCCTCACCTTTCAGGGGTACTCACTCCTTGATGTTACCTTCTCTTTTGATCTACCTGGTGCTAAACTTCTTTAT
>CM053773.1:135612403-135641609 GCA_028658325.1 Potorous gilbertii | reverse complement strand
CTGTCTAACTTGATTTTCAAAATCCTTTTTGAGTTCTTCCATGGTCTGAGCCCATTGGATATCTATTTCAGATGTTTGGGATACAGAGGCCTTGACTCTTATGTCTTTACTTGATGGTAAGCATTGTTCTTCCTCATCAGAAAGGAAGGGGGAATTGCCTAATCACCAAGAAAGTAACCTTCTATAGTTTTATTTTTTTTCCCTTTTCTGGGCATTTTCTCAGCCAGTTACTTGACTTCAGAGATTCTTCTCCACCCCTGCCCAGATCCGCCCAGCTAGTGCTTGGGGTTTGAGATTCAAATGCTTCTCCAAAGCCTCAGAGCTTTCAGTGGTGGGCATGGCTGCTATTCAATGTGGGCTTAAGTTCTGGTGCTCAGTCTGGGGCAGGGCTGCCTCCCAGACTCAGTTCCCTCAGGAGGTTTATTAGGAGACGTTCAGTAATGGACCTGAGGTCCTGCCTGCTCTGGGAGCCTCTGGCCGCCTGCTGCCTCTGCTGCTGCCTCCCGAGGGGGCCTGAGTTATGGAGATACCCCGCTCCCCTCTTGGCCCACCAAACAGTCTCTCTCAATGACCTATGTGCCTGTGGGTGGAGGGACCTTTGTGGTCACTGAAGATTGCGTCCCTGAAGCCTTCTCGGATCTGCTCCTCTCCTCCTCTCAGGGCCACACAGCCAGGGAAGGGCTAGGCTCCGCTCCCATCTGGTGCGCAATGGACCTTTGGTGAGGGTTTTTCAGGGCTCTCTGGAATGGAAATCTTCTTCACTCTGTTGCTGTGCAGCTTCTACTGCTCCAGAATTTGTTGGGAGTTCTTTTTACAGGAAATTCATGGGCTGTGGGCTCGGAGCTAGCATATGTGAATCTTTCTACTCTACCATCTTGACTTCTCCCCCCAGTAATTTCTAATTATTGTATCATTTGAGTCTCACAATAGCCCTGGAATGTAGATGTTCCTCATTTTAGAGTTGAGGGAATTGAGGGAATACATGTTGAATAATTTTCCTAAGGTCACATAGCTAGTATCTCAGGCCAATTCAAACTCAAGTCTTCTTGACCCAAAGTACAGCAGTCTCTCCACTGTGCCAGTTAGTTTCTCTACGAGCATATTGTACATACATACATACATACATACATGCATACACTAAAAATTATATTATAGAATAACAAAATTCTAATTTTGGAAGGAACTTCAAAGATCAGAACTAAACACAGTATTGCCATGGAAAATATTTATATTCTAATTCTCCAAAAAAAATTTACACTTAAACTATCAAATAAAATCATTATCCAGACAATCTAGGACTGTGTTTTTTTAAATATAGCATAAAATAATACAGCATCATACCATATCATATCATGCCAATTTACAAATATTTGTTAAGCACTTACTTAAGTGCCAGGCACTGTGCTAAAGCATGGGAGGTACAAAAACAGACCAAAGACATTGCTTGCTTACAGGGAACTCAGTCTTGTGGGGTAGACAACAAGCAAATAATTAGGTACAAATACATAGATACATATAATGTATATATATATATATATACATGCATATACACACATATGTATGTATGTTTGTATGTATATGTGCATATATGTATAAGGTATACTGCAGCCAAGGCACTAGAAGGACAAGGATCAGGAAAAGGCTACCTTCAGAAGGCACAATTTTAGATGGAGTTTGCAGGAAGTCATGGAAGCCCGGAGGCAGAGATGAGGAAGGAGACTATTCTAGGTATGCAGGATATTTGTGACCACTTACTACCACTAGATTTCTTCCTGTACTTTTATTCTCATTATTTTTAGTAACTAAAATACCACATACTGCCCCCTCACACCTCCAGCTCCCCATTCCACTCTATCTTCACTGGTTGAAAATTCAAAATATCCTCTAAGGCTCAGTTTAAAGGCCACTGAAACAAGGAAGCCTTCTCTCTGATCTAAGTGAACTTAATGTTACTTTTGTTAAACCCTTGTTATGATGATTTAACTTGCATTTTATTTATTTATGGATATGAAATATCACCCTGTAGATTATGAATTTCTTGAGGATGGAGATGATGACTTATTTGTCTCTGTATCTCAAACCAAAATTTTTAGCTTGCATATATTTTATTATCGAATGAATCATTCTCCATTATCTAAGAAATAAGAATTATTAAATTGGAAAATATATTAGAAACGTAGCATTTACGTAGTGTTTTATGGTTTGTAAGTCTTTTTACACATAAAATCAAAATTTGAAAAATTCCCTCTATAAACTTTTTGGAATTTTGTCCTTCTAATTTGATAAAGTACAATTAAACAATAGCTTATTATGTGTTCATTGAACCAGGCACTAGTCTAAATCTGAGGATATAGAAACCAAAAAACAAAAGAAAGCAAAAAACTCAACATCAAACCTTACAATAATCCATTCTATTTGGGTGAACGAGGGGAAGGGTGAACTGTACAAAAAGAAAATTAAATACAAAATAAAATATTTGTATAAAGTTATAGGAGAAAGGCACTAGCAACTGAACAATTAGAAGAATGGAGAGTAGAAGCAATTGTGAGGAATCTATAGTATTCTTTAGGAAATATTACCAAAAGATTCTATGAGGCAGCGGTATCAGCCCTGCGTCAATAAATTTCTGGAGGGCAGTAGCCATGATAACCAGGTCATTCATTGCATGTTGAGTACTACTAAGTATCCAGGACTTATGGGTTATCCTTAATAGAGAAGCTGTAACATATGCTGATATCTGGTTGGAGATAGTAGTCCAAGGAGAAGCCAACTACCTCCCATGTCATCCCTTGCTTTTCAGTGCCCTGCTGATGCCTTTAGTGGAGTGTTCAAGGGTGTCTTCATTCAAACTAGCCTACTAGCTATTCCCCCTACCTGACATTTCATCTCCTGCCACTTTACCTTTGTACAAGTGGTACTTCATGTCTAGAAAGTATTGTCCCCTCACCTCTGCCCTGTACAATCCCTAGCTGCCTTCAAAAAACATCTTTGGTATCACAAAGGCTTTTTGGATTTCTGCCCCTTGGGAGGGTTTAGCCTGGAGAAGATAAGACTGGAGACAGGAGCCCTATAAATATAGGCTCCTAGAGAGATTTGATCCTCATAAATATCTCTCTTTAAGTTGTTGAATAGTTGTCATGTGGAAAAGGCCTTAGATTTCTGCTTGGTCTCAAAAGTCAGAAGCAGGAGCAGTGAGTAGAAGTTGATAATGGACAAGTACAGGTTTGTTTTAAAGAAAGACTCTCTAGTATGGCTTAATATGTAAATGATTGCCTAGTAATTAGGCCTATCCAAAAGTAGAATGAGATGCTTAAGAAGGTAGTGAGTTCACTGGAGGTATGTAAGAAAGGCTAGACTATCACTCATAGGAGGTTCTGTAGAGTTGGTCCTTTTTCCATTATTAGTTGGATCAAATGTCCACATCCAACTAAATTGTCTGATTCTTTAAGAGTTGACATGTATATATAACTTTAAGTTATTTTTTTAAAATTAACTTTTTATTATTACATAAATTATATATCATTCAATGTCCTTTTTCTTCTCAGAGAACCATCTTCTTTCTATAACAAAATAAATAAATAAATGAGGGAAAGAGGTAAAGAGCTCAGTGAACTTGAACAGTACATTGAAAATGTCTTACGTTATATTCAAGGTGCAATACTCATAGTCTTCCACCTCTTCAAAGAAGCAAGAGAAAACAACTTTCTAACACAATAAGACAACTTTCTAAGACTTTCAGACAACTTTCTAAGATTATAAACTACATATGAATTGGTGATCTATATAGGTGGAGAGAGTTTCCACACTAGGAGTTCTCCCTAACTGATGAAGTCACAGGTCTAGTTCCATCCTCCTTCCTTTTGTAAGGAAGGATGTTGTGAAAAGGATTATCACCATACTTATTGGTTCAGAAGTGATCTATGTACAAATCTTAGTATAGATACTTGGCAAAATAGATTCTTAGCTACTTAGACCATACTTACTTGGGCTCATAAATTATCCACCCTTAGAATGTAAGTTCTTTGAGATCAGAGGCTATTTCATTATGTCTTTGTATCTTTCAGCCTCAGGAAATGCTTAATAAATATAAATTGAACTGAGTGGAACCCAGGAAAATCTTTTATTTTCTGGGGATCGCCTACTACTGTTTCCGTGAAGGAGGCCTGTTAATGGCCCAAGGACCATTGTGTCCTGCCTATGGAACTGGTACATTGAAGTCAACAGCTGTGCATTTCAAAGGTAATTTTCCTTGGGCTTTACAGACATGAAATGTACCAAAGGTTTAAACAGCATCAGCTAAATTGTAAATGGGAGAAATGTTAGGGCATAGATCAGGACCAAAGAATTACACATGGGGAAAGAAAAACTAATGGCCATAGAACAAATATTAAATCACAGTTAAAATAATTTTGTGCGTAGGGGGAAGAAATGAATTCAAATAGCTTGATGAAAAAGCAAGGGCCAGAGTTGAAATTACTTTATTTTAATGGACAGTAGGGTGAAATCATGTTGAATTCCACAGTTGCTGTGACATCGAGGCAAAGGACAAGTTCCCAGACAGCTGTTATTGAAAAGGAAAGCTGTAACTTAAGTAAAGAATAAGGAAAATGCCAACAGAAATGAAGGACTCTGAATCTAGGGGACAGCCACTGTAACTGTATATACTCTCCCACATAAACTGAAGCGATCAAAATAAATGCCAAGGACACCAAGAAAGTGAAAGTAACTTATCAGAGGTTAATGCCTTTTATGCTTTGTTCATATGGCAACTTGCTCTGGTAGTTAGATAAAAAGGATTGGGGACCAAGTAAGGGCATAAGGTTTTTCTAATCCACACTGAGCTGCTGGCTCTGGATGACCTGACAACTCACTGGAGTTTCTCGTGCTTCACTCAGCCTAGCCATAGGTTGGAAAAAAAAAAGAAACAACCCACAGCTTTAAGGGGAAAAAGTATGAGGAGAAGATGCCTTCTACCCAGTGAGCCCAGGTATTATAAAATAGTCATTTGGTGAGGAATGGTGATAATCAAGAGTTTATCAGATTGAATCTGACATCTTGTTTGGGACTATATAGTATCCTCTTGGGTGGTGAAAGAAAGAAGGGATCAAGAAATGTACCCAAATTTCCACAGGAAGTTGGAGGTTCACTTCTTTTCTTTTAGAACAAAAACTCTCCCAAGTGAAGACAAATTGACTTCAATTTAACAAATATTTTTTAAATGTCTTCTATATGTCTGGTACTGTGATTGATTTGGGGGACCCAAACATGAGCATCACATTGCTGTAAATTGGAGAGGACCTGAAGGGCATCGTCATAGTACTTCCATTCCTCAGTCCAAAACATTTGGCAGATTTCCACTGTGGCTATCTCATTAGACTAAATCATGGATGCTTAAATGTCCTTGTGATGCAAGAACATACAGATTTAATCTATTTGGGGGCTACCGATTCTGTGGAATAGAACGTAACAACAATAGCCAAAGGTCTCACCTTTCCCCACTTCCTTCTTTTCAGGACCTCTTTCCAATAATCTACCATAGGCACCCCATGTTCTAATTCTGCCTAAAACTAAAGCAAATCTGGACAGCATACTAGAAGCAGAGATGTCACCTTGCTGACAATGGTTGTATAGCAATGAGAATTTGACTACAAAGAAAACTGAGAACTGCAGAATTGTTGCTTTTGAATTGTGGTTCTAGAGACTTTTGAGAGTCCCTTGGATATCAAGGAGATCAAATAAGTAAATACTTAAAGAAATTAGTTCAGGCTATTTACTGGAAGGTAAAATACTGAAGCAGAAGTTATAGAATAAAAATATGGGACTCATTAGAAAAGACCCTGATGTTCAGAAAGATTGAAGGCAAAAGGAAAAGAGTATGGCAGGGATGAGCAGATAGTAGCATGTAAATAATGAACATAAGCCTGGACAGACAGAAGGACCTTGTGTGCTATGGTCAAAAAAGATGGGGTCAGAAAGAGTCAGACACAACTGGACAGCAACAATAACAAAATTAACTCTCTATTATTTGGATCTTTTATTCATCTCACTAGAGAATTGCTTTTTTGTGGGGGGAGATCCAATTTTTCTGAGTATTCTTCAAACTTTTTGAAGGTAGAGACTGGTTTACCAAGGGGTTGAGATAAACAAGGGAGGCTATTATAGTCAGTGCAAGGGTAGAGCCTTGCAGGAAAAAAAACAAAACAAAACTGAGGGGTAGAAGGAATTCATCACTTGGTTGCCAGCTTACTCATGTTGAGCCTCTCCATATTTAGCTAGACTGGTTCTCAGTGATTTTAAATGGTTGCTTCTGCTATATTAGAGGCAGCAAGGTGATGCAATGGATGGAGCATGAGGTCTGGAATCAGGAAGATTCATGAGTTCAAATCCTGCCTCAGATACTTAATATCTAACCTATGGCAAGTTACTTAAACCTCTGTTTGCCTCATTTTCTTCATTTGCAAAATGGATATAATAATGCATATACCTCCCAGGTATATGTTGTTCTTAAGATAAAATGAGATAATGTATGTTCTTGTTACTACTACCTCTAGAAGCCTCTTCAACCTAGCAGAACCTGCTAAAGCTTGCACTCCATACATTTAGCTATCAAAAACTCAGGGTTACCTCCATAGGCATCAATATCACAGAAATGTATCAAGAATACAAGAGCCTAATGTGTTTAGTGCTTGTTGATTCCTTTTAAAGAATAATTTGACTCAATAAAACAAAGTAGAAGCTTAAGATCTCTTCTCCTACAAGGCGTCTACCTTGAATGTATAAAGTTATAAAATATTCCTTGATACTTTCATTCAAGATCCTTTGTTTCAAAATTGAGGGATATATTACACAAGAAGATGTAGGATCATCAAAAAGGCTTGCCATTGTCATGGAACATAGCAAGTGCCAAGTCCTGATGGAAGGGAAATTCTCTGTTATTACCGCCGCCACCCGTAGCAGTAGCAGCATTTACATGAAACTGTAAGGTTTGAGAAGAACTTTATACATGTTACCTCAAATTGATCACGTTGATGATATGATTTTCCATATGCCCCTTTTTTTTCCAGGAGTTGTTGAGATCAAATAAAATGATATATTTAAACCAATTCGCAAATTTTAAAGTGTTGTCAAAATGGCAGCTTCATCATATTTACCATTCTCGTCAGTCATCGTCACCACTACCACCATCGTTATTATTGTTTTATATATATTTTGTAGTTGATAACCTGATTGGATCAATCTCAGAATACTACAGAGTCTCTTTAATGATATCCACAAACATTCAAAATAGTTCAATTTGGAATGATAGACGTAAATCTGGGAGGAGTCTTCTAAAATGTCTAGTGCAACTCTTCATTTTTCATATCAGGAAATAATCCAAGAATTTCAATGTTAAAAACAAGATCACGCATTAATTGGCAGAGTTGGGTTTTGAAGCTAGTTCTACTGAGTCCAAAACTGCATACTTTCCCATTGCACCACACTGTCTCCCAAACTGGTACTTAATACTAAGATAATGCTATGTACTAGGATAAGTAACCCATTGAATGAGCCCACAAATAAATGAATAAGGAAATAAACAAAGTGCATAAATGCATGTTTTTGTTATCATTCAATCATTTCAGTCATGTCCAACTCTTTGTGACCCCATTTAGGGTTTTCTTGGCAAAAAATAATGGTATGGTTTGCCATTTCCTTCTCCATCTCATTTTACAGATGAGGAAACTGAAGTAAACAGAATTAATTAACTTGCCCAGGGTCACACAGATTGTGAGTGTCTGAGGCCAGATATGAACTCAGAAAAATGAATTTTCCTGATTCCAAGCCTGGCACTCTATCCATTGTCTTATACATACATACATGTATTCCTCATATACATATATGTATATACAGGCACACACATTTACATATGCATATATCTAGATAGACAGACAGGTAGATAGACAGATTAAAATGTAGGTGGATTGACAGACATATGAATGTAGGAGTACTGGGCTTGCTGAAAATTCATTATGTTTTCCTACATTCATTTCAACCTACTCTCTTTGGTTTTTTTTAGCTCTGGACCCAAATAATTGTCCATCTTTGAGGTTTGTCCATGATTATCCATTTCTATCTATCAATTAATTGATCTATTGTTCTAGCTATATCTTATTAACTCCAAACATGGATAATTAGCTGAGACCAGATTTGAAAAGAAAAGAAAGAGCAGATTGAATTTCATATGGAAAAATGTAAAGTATTTTCTCAGCAGCCCAACATGCTACCTGAAACAAAAATCCATTGTTTTAACATGCTTTTTTTTGGTGTGTCAATGCTACATGACTGCAAAATATGAAACATCAGAAACCCTGACAGATAAAGTTTCAAAAGATTACCGAGGTCATCAAATTCAATTCATGCCAATTTAACCAGCATTTGTTAACTACCTATTAGGGGTCTGGTGCTAGGGATAGAAGGACAAAACTGAAAACCATTACTCACCAGGTAATATTGAGAGAACTTCCAAAGACCTTCAGTGTACTGATTGCATCATTTTTTTGAAAATTGATAAAAGAATATGGTCAAGAATTACAATAATTCAAGGATGTGGATAGGTTTTAGCCAGTACCATTGGAAGACATACTCACCATATAATTAAATCAGAGAGCTGGTAAAGTATTGATGTTTGGAATAAAAATGGCAGTGCTTGCATAAAGAAAGACTACCTTCTTTATCTGGGCAAATGAAAATAAGATGGAGATATGACCTCTGCCTCCCTGAAACTTAGCACAATCTGAAAGATTTCAATGTCATTTCACAGATATTTCTATATTTAAAGCCTAGAGAGACAATGTGACCTACTGGATAGAGAACTAGCCTTAAATCCAGGAAGACCTAGATTCCAGTCATGCTTCTAACGCATATTAGGTGATCCTCCCAAAAATCATATAACCTCCCAGTGCCCTAGGTAACTCTCTAAGATTTTAAGTGGCATAGAAGGTACCAACTTGCGAGAGTAGAGGGAGTTTCCTATACCCAAGAAACTTTAGGTCCCATATCTCTTAAGATTAAATTATGTGAACTAAAAGAATATGAAGATGGTAAGAAAGGAACTGCAAGGGACTCCTTGTGCTGTTATTGTGGATCTAGCTGAGAGCATAGAAAGATTGCAAAGCCACTGGTGTGCTCATGTGGAAAGAGAGGCAGATATTCAACAAATTAAGATGCTCTCAAATGTAGGAGAAGCAAGAAAGAATGAATGGCAACCATTCTGGCTTGCCAGAGACCAGCACAATCTACCACAGGTAATGAATCAAAGGGTTAAGAAAGTGGAAAGATTTCTTAGAGCATAGGGAAGAAACCTTTTCCCAGTAAATCTGATGATATGCCTGTAATTAAGTCAAATAGGTTAAAGGCTTGTTATGCTAGCATTAACACGTAATTCATCCATTGAATTACAATGAGATTCATGTAAGGATTACACGTAAAATTCCATGTAATGAGATGTATTCATCATCAAAAAGCTTTTTGCCCTTTAAGAAAATGTTGCAATAATTATCCCATGAACGTGAAAAGTCAATAGAGGTGAAAATGCATGTCTTTTTATACCATCATTCTGATTGTATTTATATTGGCAAGGCCAAACCCTGCTGACATTTAGCTATCCAGAGACAGACCTGGCAATGCTGCTCTCTCCTCTCATCTCACCCGTTCCTCTTGGAGTACCCAAGAGATGCTCTGTGCCCTCATGTTCATCCTTTCTATTAATACTTCAGAAATGAGAATCTTGTTTCCAAAGATGTTCTTTGCATTATATATGGCTGTTAGCTTCTCATAGCTGCTATTTCCTGTAACTTTGGAGGAGAGTGTAGTAGTATCCTTAATTAAAATATACGTTTCTTGACATGAATGTCTATAGGGAGTGATGAGTTCAAATTATAAGGAAACTGTTCTTTTGTTTTTATTGACATCTCTTTCATAGGTTTTCCCCACATCAGCAATACCACTTTGGGAATGAATGCAGGACCTATCTTGCCCAACACAGATTCTCTTTATCCAGGAAAAATTATGCCCCAAATATTAATACACAGATAACCTCAATTTCTCTGTCATTCATCTGATGGGATGCAGAACAGTACAGTAGCTTCTTTCCAGCATTTGGCTATAGTTTACTTTGTCAGCGCAGCTAGGGTCCACAAGACAATGAATTGACGATACAAAAGATCTTTTCTTACTGCTGAAGTTCCTGGAAGGAAGCACTGTGTGTACTTAAAAGTGGTGAGGGAGATGAATGGCTTTTCTTTGGTTTCCCACACATCAATTATCAGAGTTCTTTCTATTTTGATGATGATCAGTGCAAGATCTTCAAGGAAAGTGTCTATTGCAAATTCTTATTAATTTTTTGAATGAATAAATGCCATAATGAACTATTTTTTGGATTTTTGCTTCCTTTTGTGAGGAAACCAAAAAAAAAGTTTTAAAATGATATTTGTCCATGCCAATGACATTGCCACAATCTAAGAGGAATAGCAGGTGAGCTGGAAAGGAGTAGTTGCTATTAATAATCTTAATAGCCTCATGCTGCTTCTTTCTTCCCCCTTAATAGTATTTTTTCCAATTACGTGTAAAGATAGTTTTAAACATGCATTTCTTAAAATTTTGAGTTCCCAGTTTTCTCCTTCCCTCACTTCCCTCTCCCGTCCCCAAGATAGCAAGCAATCTGATATAGGTTTATATAAGTACTATCATGTTAAGCATATATCTGTATTAGTCATGTTGTAAAAGAATCAGAAGAAAGGGGGAAAACTATGAGAAAGAAAAATCAAAAACAAGAAAATCAAAGTGAAAATAGTATGCTTCAATATGCATTGAGACTTCATATTTCTTTGTCTGGATGTGGCTAGCTTTTTCCATCATGAGTCTTTTGGAATTTTCTTGGATTATTTTACTGCTGAGAAGAGCTAAGTTTATCATTGCTAATCACTACTTAATATTGCTGTTATTGTGTGCAATATTCTCCTGGTTCTGCTCAATTTACTCGACATCAGTTCATGTAAGGCTTTGCAAGTTTTTCTGAAATCAATCTATTTATCATTTCTTAGAGTGTGATAGTATTCCATTATATTTGTATACCACAACTTGTTCAGCCATTTTCTAATTGATGGGCATCCCCTCAATTTCCAATTCTTGGCCACTACAGAAAGAGCTGCTATAAATGTTTTTGTACATACGGATCCTTTCCTCTTTATTAGGGTCTCTTTGGGATACAATCCTAGTGTATTGCTGGGTCAAAGAGTATGAACAGTTTTATAACCCTTTGCTCATAGTGTTGAGTTGTTTTAATTTTCATTTCTCTAAACAATAGTGATTTAGAGCATTTTTTCATTTCTTGATCTAAAAACTGCATGTTCAAATCCTTTGACCATTGGTCAATTGGAGAATGATGTATATTCTTATGAATTTGACTCAGTTCTCTCTTTATTTTATAAATGAGGCCTTTATCATAAACCGACTGTAAAAATTATTTGTTAACTTTCTGATTTTCTTCTAATCTTGGTTGAATTGGTTTTGTTTGTGCAATAACTTTTTTATCTAATGTAATCAAAATTATCAATTTCACGTTTCATAATATTCTCTATCTCTTGTTTGATCATAAATTCTTTTCTTCTCCATAGACCTGAAGGTAAAGTGTTCCTTGATCTACTAATTTGTTTGTGGTATCATCCCTTATGTCTAAATCATCTACACATTATGATGTTATTTTGGTGTGAGATATTGGTCTATAACGAGTTTCTGCCATGCTATTTTCCGGTTTTCCCAGTAGTTTTTGGTCAAATGGTGACTTCTTATTACAGAAGTTGAAGTCTTTGGGTTTATCAAACAGTAGATTACTATAGTCATTACCTATTGTGTCTTGTGTACCTAGACTATTCCATTGATCTATCATTCTGTTTCTCAACCAGTACCAAATATTTTTGGTGATGACTTCTTTATAACATAGTTTTAGATCTGTGACATATAGGCCACTTTCCTTTTTTTCATTTATTCTTTTGATATTCTTGACTTTTTGTTCTTCCAAATGCACTTGGTTATTATTTTTTCCATATCTATAAAATAATTTTTGGTGGTCTGACTGATGATTGTCATTTTTTTATTAGCTCAGCCTACCTGTGAGCAATTATTACTTTTCCAGTTGTTTAGATCTGATTTTCTTTGTGTGAAAAGTGTTTTATACTTGTGTTCATATAGTTATGGGGTTTGTCTTGATGGGTAGACTTCCAAATATTTTCTATTTTCTACAGTTATTTTAAGTTGAATTTCTATAGCTATTGCTGTTAGGCTTTGTTGGTAATCTATAGAAATGCTGATGATTCAGGTGGGTTTATTTTGCATCCTGCAAAGTTGCTAAAGGTGTTCATTGTTTCAAGTAAATTTTTAGTTGATTCTCTAGAATTATCTAAATATAACATCCTGTCATCTGCAAAGAGTGATGGCTTTATTTTATTACTTATTCTTTGAAAAAGTCTTTTAACCATGTTTGCCTCAGTTTCTTCATCTGTAAAATGAGCTGGAGAAGGTTATGGCAAACTGCTCATGTAATTGTGGCAACAAAACCCCAAATGGGGTCACAAAGACACAGACATGACTGAAAAATGACGGGCAAGCATTTGGAACAAGATTTCCCATTCTATTATGGTTTCTTGGATTTTGTAATTGCTATATAGAAATGCAGTTGATTTTTCATCCTTATTTTGTAACCTGTAGTCTTTCTGAAGCTATTAATTATCTCAATTAGTATTTTATTTGATTACCTACAATTTTCCAAGTGTGCCATCATATAATCAGAAAATGAGAAAGGTTTAAATCTCCTTTTTAGCCTATCTTTAGAAATTTTTCTCTTGTGTTATTGGTATTGATAGCACTTCATAAGTCTATGAAATTCTAGTGGGAAGAGTGGATATCCTTGCTTTACTCCTGTATTTATTGGGAGTATATATATATATATGAAAGGGAAAAAACCCAAACCTTTAAAAAAAGATACAATATTAGAGATAAATGGAGGAAAGCATAAATCTAACTTTCATATATTTAACTATATTTTTAAAATCCAATAGAATTTATAAAGTGACAATATTGGATAAGAAAACTAAACTTCACAATCTGATACTTACAAGATATATGTTGTGTTTTTTTTAACAATGACAAACAGAATAAAACTGAGGAGTTGGAACATTTTACTATATATTAAGCAAATCCAAAGAAAATAAGGAGTTTCATTTATGCTATCTAACACAAGAAAAGCAAACATTCAAAAAATAAAAACAAATAAAGAAGGAATCTACTTTATGCTGAAGGGAGCTATTAACAACCTACCAGTGTTAGTACTAAACTTATATGGACCAATTAATTCTTTGCACCAAAATCAATAAAGGAAACATTAACTGAGCTACAATAATACATAAATAGTAAAATAATAGTGATAGGAAATGTCAGTGTCCTCTAAGTTTTTGATATATCTAAAAGAAAGATAAGAAAAGAGAAAATGCAGAACTGAACAAGTTGCTAGAGAAAGGAGAGCTAAAAGGTTTATGATATCTTCTAAATGGGACTGCAAAAGAATGTATGTACTTACCAATACTACATAGAACTTTTATAAAAAAGATTGACCATGGATCAGGCCATAGAAGTTTTGGAAACAAATGTAAAGAGGCCAAAACAGCAGAATGTCCTATGGAACATTCAGTTCAGGATGAGGCTCTGGTTTCCCCTTCATTTACATTCATCCAGGTAAGACTAGATGCTCATTCATTTGGAATGTTATAAAACAAATACTTGATCCTCGATTGAAGGAACTAAGCGGGCTCAGATACTCCATTCTAACACTGATCTTCTGTGATTCTATGACTCCAAATCCAGTGCTCTGCCATTGTCTCTGAGCTTGATTCACCTAGTGGTAAATGCCCTTTTCCAAACATCTTAACTCTTCCAGTCCTGATCCACCCATCTACCTATACTGCTATCTGCTCCATCTCAGCTTCTTGTACATTACCTCACTGTCCTCTTGAAATAACCCTGCCAGGGATCCTGTGGGTGTTTCAGCACACCAGACTAGAAATGACTCTGCTCTGAACAAATCATAATCTAGCCTCCAATCTGAATAGATTGCTTTTTGAGTCATTCTCTCCTCTCTAATCTCCATTCGTGAGTATTGATTCTCAAAACCTACCCTATAGGAAAGGGAAATCATGGCCCCATTTTGGGACATGACATTGAAAGAGATCTCGTTCAAACCATAGCACATCCAGTCCCAACACTAGGTGACCATCAAAGGTGATCATAACATAAAACCATCAGATCTTGCTGAGCTGGGGCAGTAATTCCATTCCTTAAAGTATTAGTGGACCTTGGGCCACAATCTTAGAGGTATATACTTTTTATCTTTTAGGAAATCACAAAATGTACAATATCAATATAGATCTACTTGGTTACAAATATAGTCAAGAGAAGGTGTTTTTAAAATGATGTGGCAACAAGGGATTATAATACAATGATTTCATTCCATACATTGTAGAGCAAAGGTACAAAGTCATGCCACTCTACATTACAAAAACGAATAAGTGTCTGGGTAAGTAGATAAGGAAAGGCATAATACAAACAACCAAATTTTTTCCCTTATAATCAACCCAAGGATTTGTAATCAGGATATTGCAGTTTTTGTTAAACAGGATGCTGAAAAACTGGATACTGTGAATAGTTTTCAAGACAGGATACTTTAATTACATTGGAAATCCTTGCATAGAACAACCTTATCCCACCGTCACCTCTGTCCCAGTAGGAAGTAGAGGGCATGGTACAGAGGGAACACAAATCTTGCATTTTCCATTAACAGTCAGATTCACTGGAGGGCAAAGCATCAGTAGTAGGAAGTCCACTGGATCTTCAGCATCTCTTTAAGAAAACTTAAGTTAGAGTCACAAATCAAGAGACAAACTCTTTGAATTGGGAAACTTGGCCATGAACTTAGGATGTTCTAGACTTCCATAGGTTTTTTCTTTCAAAGATAAAACCTCTTATGAATTTGGTAGATATCACTTCCCAGACCATCAGCAACTAAAGACTTTTAATACCACTCAGGACCTAGTGCATTGAGACCATGGGTGTTGTGGGCTGGACCCGACTAAGACCAGGGCTCTGATAGTTTAGGTTTGAAACTGAAGTGAAATGAAACATCTGTAGTCCCTCTAACAGTTAAAAGCAGTTAAACATAATAGGAAAAGGATTTTCAGAACAGGGAAGGGACATTCCTCCAGGATATAGCCTTGATCCATATAATCACAGTGCTTCACTGTTGGCATTGGGTGGGGTTCCTACTAGTCCAAAGTCAGAAATTTATGGCAAAAACTCCAATCGCCACTCCATCCTTCTACTCAGGTGATCAGGAAGCTACATCAGTTATTATAATCTTAGTTCCCCAAACCAATGAAACTTCCAACAAAATTTAAACATATTTCAATGAAAAAATTAGTCTATTTTTTGGGGGGTAGGTTGTTAGGGTAATACTCTTCCTACAGCAAGCATGAAAGAAACAAACTAATTAAAAGTCAACAATGAAAAGTGTTAGCATGAAAGAGGAATTTTAAAACAAGAACAAATTTATATCTTTATAAGCTAAGGGATACCCATTGAAATTTCCATCTTTTTACATTTTTAATATTATTTATATTCTAAATAAGTGATAATTATTTTTATAAAGGCCCACTATTTCACCTTTAAATTATTCTATGAAACTTGTTAAGATAAATAATACAGGCTGATTTCCATAATGAAAGGGTGTTTTTAGACTTTGGTCAAGATATAATTTGAGTTACTCTCCTCCCAGAGGCATCTTGGGCAAAAAAAAAGAAAAGAAAGAAAAAAAGAAAAAAGGAAGAGTTCAATTTGAATATCAAATACTCTCTCTTTGTCTCCCTACCTGCAAAAAACTTCTTCTCACAGCAGAGTGGATAATATATAGAACTATATAAAAAGACAATATCACCTGTCAGTCATACTGAACTGCCCTTTAACCTGTGAGTGGTCAGAGCCTAACAGAGCAGGCTAGAGACAGGACAGTCAGGAATCAAACAGAAGTTTAATTTCCAACCGAGGGAAATGGCTTGCAAGCAAGGAGTCAGATTACGTATATGTGTTGGGGTCCCACCCCTACTGCGGGAACACAAGGCAATAGGAAGATCTCAATATTTATATAAATGGTTACACAGCGAGCAGTAGCCCTGACAATAAGGGAAACAGTTGACAATGTGACAAGTTTGATTCATAGCAGGGTTTCATGACCAAAACTTGTCTGAGCTTGAGGAATGCTTGTCTAAGCTCAGAAATTACTTGGTGCTGGTCAAAGCAATGCAATAATTATGTGATTTTTGCCAGAGGGTGAGCACAGAGGATTGTTGTTATGCCAAGCTCAAGGCACAGCTTGCTTGCTGGACCTTAGCTCTGGAAAACACACTTCTTGGCATACACTCATAGAACCATGAAGATAAATTTGCTCCCCAAAGATGTTTAAACTGAGAAGCTTTCCAGCTCTGTTATTTCTCTATATATTTCAAATCATTGGCTTATAGATGGAAAGAACTAGGTAATTAAATCAAGACAATTTTAGGGAAATTCAAAAGAGAGAGGCCATTTCAGGCTTGGCTAATCAGGGGAGCATTGTATAGGAACTGAGGAAGATAAGGTTGGAGAGGAAGACCAGAGCCATGTTCTGTAGCACTTTAAATGCTAGGCTAAGGATTTTAACTTTATTTTAGAGGGAAGGTAAAACTTTTTAAGACTTTTAATCAGGGAAATTAAACTATCCAAAGAGTTTTTTTTTATGAAGATTAATCTTGTGGCCTTATATAGCATGAGTTGGATGAGGGAGAAATTAGGGGAAGAACATTATCTTCCTCACTAATGAATGTTTATTGATTACTTACTATGCATGAAGGACAGTGACTAGCCTCTAGGGATACAAAAATACACCAGAGGTAGCCCCTGACTTCAAGAAGCTTCTAGTTTACCTAGGAAGACAGGATATATGCACTAAATAATTTTTAAAAAATGAAAATCACCATATAGAAATGACAAATGAGTGTCACAGAAACAAGTGCCAGAGGAGCATAGAATTATGCATTAATGCAATGGACTTGGAGTCAAGAAGACCTATGCTTGACTTTTACCTCTGATGTTTCTCTGTCTCTCTTTCTTCCCTCCCTTCCTCCCTCCGTGTCTCTCCCTCTCCCTCTCCCTCCCTCTCTCTCTCTCTCTCTCTCTCTCTCTCTCTCTCTCTCTCTTTCTCTCATTCTCTCTACATGTGTGTGCGTGAGGGAGAAAGAGAAACAAAGAGAGAGAGAGAGACAGAGAGAAACAGAGAGAGACAGAGGGAGACAGAGGGACAGAGCAGAGAGTATGGTGAAATTGCTCAATTTCTTTTCTTTTTTAGTTTCCCGTAAAAAGGGAGCATCTGTATTCTATATCTGTATTGTGTGAAATAGGTATATCTGCTTCCTTCTGCTTCCAGCTATAAATAAGCATTGCCCAAAGTTCAGTCCTTAGCCTTATCCTTTGGCTCCACTTTCCATCTCTCCTGAACTTGCATCAGAGTTAACTAAGTTTGACTGGAATCATTCTCATAATCATCTCTACTGGCAGTCTAATGGTCAGGTTATGGGAAGATTCGAATGCTAGGTTAAAGTAGTTGAAGTTTATTTTAGAGGCAATTGGGAGGCAAAATTTTGAACCTGAGACAGAAAACTGATGATATCATTGACAGAAAAATGGAAATCTTGCTTAAGAGCCAGTTTAGGAAGAAAATGTTAGATTGGATACATATCCATGTGGAAATAAGGAACATGTAGTTTGAGTGACAAGAGTTTAGGAAAGCAGATATAGCCAGAATCCCTCATATACTTGTAAATATTTCGGAATGAATGAATTTTCATCTGCTATTTCTTTTGGTAGATATAGACAGTAGAGTTAGGAAATAGAAACAGTGATACATGGTTTTGATATAAAGTTGGGAGTTAAATGCTGTGTTAACTGGCGTGGTGATATGTGATGGGGAAGGAGAAATGGAAATGGACGTTTTCTCCTCTAAGTTTTACTTTTCATCAATTTCATTTGAATAGCCATAATATTGTCTCTCTGCTCTTAATTGGCCAATTAATCTCGTTTCTATTTTTTATCTGAAATGTTAATAGTTAAAAATTGTTTCTTGGCTGTCAATGTTATACCAACTTCACTATGAGCTTTTGTCTGGAAGTTTAAAATTCCAGGGTTATGGTCTTGCCTGAAAATGTAGTTGCCTTTTATGGAATTTAAAAATAGGCCAAGTTTTATCAAAGGTTTTTCTTTCATGTTCTTTGATTTTAAGCTACATAAGTTAACCAAAAGATAACTATGCATTAACCCATATTGCAGGGTTTTTTTTATCTTCTTTGGCAATCCCATGGGTTTAGTTAAGTACATTAAATGGAGCATAAATCTTTACGTTGTTTTCATTAAGTCACATATTTAGAATACATCTCCCAGTTTATTTGATCAATTGTAAAATATTAGCTGTGGCCCTGAAGATCTGTGACATGGTCTGAAGCAAGTGAACAAACATTTCAAGAGTATGCTTGGGTGTGCTAGAATGTAAGGATATATACATATTACAACAATGATTGGAGTTTGAAAATATTGTCATTTTCTTAATTTTGTTTGCAAATACACGTATGAAAACATGCTCAACTTTGAAGATACTTTAAACAACTAAGCATTTTTTTCCGTGTCACTGTTTCGTTCCTTAACTTTTCTGTCACCATGCTAGCTGTATGACACTGGTCAAGTTGCTTAACTACTCAGGTTCCCAGCTTATTCATCTGTAAAGTAGGGATAAGAATACCACCTACTTCATAAGGTTTGTGGGGATAAAATGTAAAACATATTGCAAATCACAAAGAACCATATAAATACAGGCTATTATTTCATTATCATTGATAATAACAGATTTTGACTTGTTTTTACCTGAATAAAAGAATACCTTCTATCAAAATCATACACTGAGGGTATCAGATATAGAAGACAACTTTTAAGAACCTAAGAGAAGGTTTGGGGTTTGATTACTATTATGTAAGTGTCTTATTTTTGTGTCCGTATAACTTTGCAAAATATTTTTTTCAGGTAGGTATCTAATAGCTGTTTCTTAAATCAAATCTAATTATTTCATTCCAAGGTGATATGACATTGTGGTAAAAACTACAGATTTATCTCACATCAATCCTTCACAGTTCATTTTTCTAAGTGAGTGACCTGGATATTTCATTTAAATAAAGACACCATTGAAATGAAGGAATCACCTATAAGGACTTACCACTGGAATACTCCTTAGAGGCAGCATGGCAAATTGGTAAGATAATGGAATTAGAATCAGAAGATCTGAATACAAATAGATTTCAATCAATTAGTAGTTGTGTGAACCTAGGGAAGTCAGTTAACATCTCCCAAGTCTTTGAGGTCCTTTCAAATTCTAAATCTCTGATTTCATGAAGAGAGCTTAACCTAATTGCTAACTAATACCACCTCAAAATAAAAATGGGAATTCTGTTATAACAACATATAATCCATATATGTATTATATATATATGTATATATATATATATATATATATATACATATATATATAATAAGAATATATATAATAAGATGGACAGTTAGGAGATGCAGTGGAATAGTGTCATGCCTGGAGTCAGGAAGATTCATCTTCCTGAGTTCAAATCTGACCAAAGAGACTTACTTGATGTATGACCCTGGGCAAAACACTTAACTCCATTTGCCTCAGTTTCCTCATCTGTGAAATGAGCCAAAGGAAATGGCAAAACACTTCACTATCCTTTCCAAGAAAATCCAAATAGGATCACAGAGTCAGACATGACTGAAAAATGCCTGAACAACAAAATATAGAAAGATATGGTTATTTTTGATGTTTTTAAAGTGTTTATACCTGTTATCTCATTTGATATTCAGCTTTCTGTAAGATAGTTATCAATATTATGACTCTATTACAGATAAGAAACTGGAGAGCTAAGGAGGTAAATGATGTATCTAGGATCATATGCTATTAAGTGTCTGAGACAGTTTTTAAGCCCAGGTCATCCTGATCTAAAAGTTCAGGGCTCTGTCTCCTATAGCTCATTACCTTTTAATGTGTGTAGTATGATTTGTAGACCCTAAAGCACTATATGAAAATCAGCTGTTCTTGTAGTTATCATTTAGTAGATAGAGAGTCAGCTTTGGAGTCAAAAGATCTAGGTTCCAGCCCTGCCTCTGACAAATACTAGCTATGTGGCCCTGACAAATTATTTAACCTTTCAGTGGTACCAGACAACTCCCTTAAGAATAGAAGTTACAGCCAATTTCTGATTAAGTTTGGTGGAAGAAGTTACTGTCTGGAGAATTCTGGTATCACAAACCTAGTCTAATACATTTTATCATTTGAAACATTTCTATTTAAATATTACAGGTTCTATTTCCTAAGCTCTTTATTATTAAAACTTATTGAATTAAAGGGGAGGAAGGACTCAGACAGGGATCCTGAATTTGCCTCCCCAGATAGGAAGGAGGTTTCACACTTTGGGGTAGATTAGGGATTTTCATTGAAATACTCATGGAGTAGTTTATAGCTCTCGGATTCTGTTCATTTCAGGAGAGGGTTTTGGCCTGATGAGAAACCCCTGCCAGGAAGGCCCTCCTATTGGCATCAAAGAAATGAGTAAAAACAATCATCTTAGAACCTAAAGGTAACTGGACTTCATCAAAAACCTCTGGAACTTGAATTAATTGCCATAGTTCTATGAAATTGAACCAGAGAAGGTTGGGGCAGGAGGAATGATTTCACTAACCAAATGATACTCTGGGCTAAAAGTAATTCTTTTTAAACGTAATTCCTTAATCTACTGCTAGTAGTAAAATGCAACGTTAGAGACATTTCTCTGAATGTACCTTGTCAATGAAACTCATCACAACTTACACTTTGAATGTATTTGACAGGGAACTCAGTCCTCCATTTTCAAGTTAAGTTTAAAACTTGGGTCCCTTGTTTTGAGGTTGCTAGAGGGGTTTGTGAAGCATATATTGTCATTTTCACTAAGAAATCTTCCTTGATTTTGCCTGAGTATGGTTTGGACACTTGCTTTATAAGAAAAACTCACAGAAAGTGCTTGTTAAAGGAATGAATGACACTTATGTCCAACACTCGTTGAGATCTAAGAAAAGTTCCTTGACCATTTTTCCCTCAGTTGTCTTTTCATCTATATATGGGTGCCTGGAAGTTCAGTAGTAATCAATAGATAAAAAAGCTAATGATATATTAGGTTGGGCTAATGGAAATTGACACCTAGTTGGCATAGTGTATAGAGTACTGGATTTGGAGTCCTGCCTCAGTCACTTCTTAGTCTTTTGACCCTGGACAAGTCATTCAACCTCTCTGTCTCAATTTCCTTACCTGTGAAAAAGGGACAATATTAACACCTGCTCCCAAAGTTGTTCTGAGCATTAAAAGAGATAACATATGTAAAGCAAGTTGCAGACCTTAGAGTGCTGTATAAATGCTGGTGGTTATTCTTATTCTCTTCCCCTTCATCCTCCAACTCCTCCTCCTCATCCCCATCACTACCATCATCACCATCATCATCCTCTTCATCATCATTATAGCGTCTAGTATACAAGAAATGATAGTCTTACTGTACTCTACCCTGGCTGGACTACACTGGGAGTTCCGAGTCTTGTTCTGGGAGCACAGTTCAAAAGGGACGTTGACGTTGAGGGGCATGGTTGAAGGAGAATGATGAGAAGTTAAGGAATTTGCAGCAACATTATATGAACATTGGCTGATGGCACTGGCTATATTTAATCTGGAGAACAGAAGACATGGAGGTCATTATGGCTGTCTTCAAGCATTTGGAGGGCTATGGAAAAGGGATTAATCTAATTCTGCTTGTTCCCAGTGAGACAGAGTACAATGAATGAGTCAAAGTTACAGCTTAATGTAAGGAAGAACCTCTTAACAATTACAGCCAAACAAAAATGGAATGGGCCCCCTCATGAAATAGTGAGTTCTCCATCACAAGAAACATTCAGGATGAACATTCTATGAACTTCTATTGGCAATGTTGTTGAAAGACTTCATGTTTTAGGAAGGATTTAAACTAGATGTTTTCAAGGTTCTCTTGAAAATTGGAGATACCATGAATCTCCAAAACATTATGCCTGCAATCTGACCCTCTTCTTTTTTACACTGGAATTCAGATTCTGACCCAGGGCCCCTGGGCTCTAACAGCTGAGTTTTCAATAACCCGTTTTTACCAGCTATAACCAGGTTACCATGCTACTTCCTAGTCATCTCCCAATCATGCCACAGCCCCCAGCGTTCTAACCTTAGTTCCTTTATTAGAATGTAAGTTCCTTGAGGGTAGAAACTGTCTTGCTTGCTTCTATGTGTATCTCCAGTACCTAACAGAATGCCCAACACATAGGCACGCTTAATAAATGGCTTTTTCCTTCATTCATGGTTCTCTCAGTGGTATTGTCAGACAAACTTTTAGTGGCCTATAAGCACAAGATAAATGAGTGGAGCAGAGAAGCAAAGCCAGGGTGAATTTCGAGAGGCTTGTTGCTAACAAGGTCATAGGACAAGGGCTGAGAGGTTGATAACTTAAAATATTTACTGGTTGAAAATTGTAGTACACTTGAAATATGGCTATTATAACAATATATTTTTTTTAAATCAGGCAACCCTCTGTGGGGTCCTTCATCCCAATGGAGGATTTACAAAGGGGATTTATCTAAGTTGAATAAACTGCATTTATATTACTACATTAAGAAAAGCCAGGGCAGCTAAGCTGCAGGACCAGCAAGCAATGTCTGTGGGCAATGACCCTGAGGACTACATCAGCTTTTCTTTCACTCTGAACCTGCCTACAGGCAGAAGATAAAAACAAGAAGAGAGAGAACGTCTGAGTTGGCCTTTGTTGCATGTTGGTCTATTTTATTGTAGCTGCACAGCACATTTTCTTGGAAGTAAGGATAATAGGAAAACCAGTTGTGACCTCTTTACAAGTAAAGTAGTAGTTCTTTGCCAGTTTGTCATTGTGGGCAACTTCTGTTGAGTGTCTCTTGTTTTCTGTATTGTGCTTATCTGTGTATGTCTTGTGTGCTGGGCTATGCTGCCAGATGCCTATGATCTTATATTCAGAGATTATCAGACAGTTTTGGGGGATTGTGACTCCTTGTCTAAAGGTCAATGACAATTCTTTCCTTACTAGAAGGAATGTTAGAAGATATGTAAAGTACCTTCTCTTAGATACTCCAATGGTAGAAATCAAGGGACTCTGACTATAAGAACCTAGAACACTGACAACTTATATGAGAGGGAATTTATGTGACCTCTGCTACCTAGTGAATGGTATTCTATTTTCCAATCCAGCCTCCTTGCAAAAGAGTTAAGTTCAGCAGGAACATTATCATCTAAAGGCAGTTCACCTATCCTAACATCACTGTGCAAGAAGAGAAGGATTTTTACATTTGGAACACCTATTTCAGACACAAAGGTTGGCTTGCACACAGGTAAAAGTTAGGAGAAATTAAGATAAAAACATGAGATGATGAACAATTTACTTTTGTTGGAACACCGAATTTAGTGAAGAGATTAGGCTATAGTACCAGATTATAGAAGATTTTGAAACCCCCAAATTTAGATTTTATCTAGTAGACCCTGGAGACTCAATGAAGACATTGCAGTAGAGAACTGACATAATAAGAAAGTAATAGATTAAAATAGGGATTTCCTGATAAATATTTACAATCAGCTCTTTGGGAAAAATCATCTCTACATGACACTTCTTTCTCGTTTTTGCTGAGGCAGTCAGAGTTAAGTGACTTGCCCAGGGGCATGCAGCTAGTCAAGTATCAGAAGCTGGACTTGAACTGAGGTCCTCCTGATTCCAGGGATGGTGCTCTATCCACAAGATACCCTTTAAAATTTAATCTGCATTAATTAATTTTCTCCATCATGCTTCCTAGTCTAGAAAATCCAAAAAACAATTCATCTGGGCCTGATTTGTAGCATCTATTAATTTCCAAGGTGGGAGTGATCACCCTGAAAATTTGACAATTGGTTCTCCCTAGTCACTTTGAACTGGCTCCAGCACACTCCTGTTAGAAAGGTTATATGAACAATAGCGAGAATCATAGACTGGAGATAGTATAGGAAGGAGCACTGGTTAGGAGGCTACTGAAGTGGACTAGTGATGGTGTAAGTATCATCAAAGCAGAGGGGTAGATGCAACAAATAGAGCACAGATTGAATCCATAGGATTTGGCATTCTGTTAGCTGTGGAGGGGAAGAAAGAGATAAGAATCCATTCAATTCAATGGATATTGGATAAAAGTCTACCATATTCATGGCACTATGATGAGTAGTGAGGATACACAGTAAAAATCAAGCAGTCTCTAAGTGCTAGAAGTTTACATTCTTCTGGGGAAGCAAAGCAAACAGCAGGGAGCTGACTGAAATTTCAAGCCTGAGGTGATTGAATTCATGGTGCTACTAGCAAGAGAAAAGCTGGAACAAGAGGTCCAGGCATGTATTCTAGAGAAGATGAGTTCAGTTTTGTAATATTCTTCTAGCCAGATGGTACACTTGCTAGTTGAAAGTCCTAATTACATGAAGACACTTTCCCCTTGAGCTTTTGCCCACATATCACAAATCCATAAGGAGTATAATTAAGTGGTGTAATATTTGCTCTGTATCCAACTGTGGAATTTTCCATGTTTCAAGTTGCACCCTTAAATAATGCTAGAAAAAAATCCATCTTTTGTTAATGTGCTGTCCTTTAAGCCCTCAAACAGAATGATTATACTTGAATTGTTTTAGTAACACACCATTTGGGAATCAGTAACACACAGTTAATAAATTGTGTACCGCTGTCTTTTGTTGGAAATGCAATAACCCTTTTGTGCTAACATACTCTGTGGCACTGTTTGTTTTAAGTGCGTCATACATTAGGAAGATAGGAGAAGTTGGTCTTCCTTGATGAATTATGTGCGTTGATTAGTAATCTGAAATCTGCATGAGTCTTCAATATGTTTTTCATGAATGCTATGGCTAAAAAGTGCTCCTTAGATAAAAAACCTAAGACATGAAAGGAAGTGAAGACTGATAACCTTCCTTAAAAAGAGCCAGGCCATTAGTAAGTACCATTGCTTAGCTGTCTAGTAAACACTTGAATTGCTTTTGATTGCTATTAGCTTATCCAGTGACAGTTTAAAAAAATGACATGCAGAATGGGGTGTGTGCACTTGTAATATTGCCACACAAGTGAGCAGGTTTAAACATATTGAAGGCTCCAGAAATCTTAAATTTAAACTCAATAATCTCTGGTTTTCAGCGAACTGATCATAGAAGAAAAAGATAGTGTTCGAAGAGAACTTTGAAGGGTAATCTGGTTTGCCCTTTCAGTGTTAATCGAATCACCAAATGTTAGTTAGAATGTATCTCAGAATTGTTCAGCTCTTTCATTTCACAGAAGAGGAAACTGACACATAGATTGGGGAAATATTCTCAAGGTCATATGATTAGTAAATGGGATAGTATGGACTTTAACCCCATTTTCTGACTCTGTCTTTTCTAAGTTTCATCCTGTTTTCTTGGCTATTCCTCTTGTCATAGGTAGATTATCACTTTCTTTGTAGTCTGTGAGTGTGTGTGCTGCAATGTACTAATTTATAATGGGCAAATCATTGTCCAGGAGAGTGTCAGGCAGATCTGAACAACAGGGAAAAGGGATCATGATGGGGTTTGTGTGTCCAGAAGAGTGAGCAAATGGAGGATGAGATCAAGAAATTAGAGAGAAGTCAGGTGAATAGACATTGAGCACTAGGAAAAAGAGTTGAAAAAGTCAGGCTGCTGCCCAGGAGTGGTTTGTCCCAACTAGCAGTATGGGGAGGATACTTTCCTCTATAGACAGTTCCTTAAAAACTACAAAGGGGAAAACCAAATGCCTTCCATAGAGACCATGAAATTAAAAAGAATGGATTTTCATTAGGGTTATAAATGTGGGCTTTTAGCCAATAGATGCATTTTTCAGGAACAGAGCATTCCAAAAATGTCACCCTTTTTTTAGAGCAACATGGGAATTTAAGATTTTGCAGGTAGAAAAGAGCCTGATTTCTGATTTCTAGGCAGCTTTGTTCTCTCTCTCTCTCTCTCTCTCTCTCTCTCTCTCTCTCTCTCTCTCTCTCTCTCCCCCCCCCCCCGTCTTGATCAACATTACAATATCTCAGTGTTAGAAAGGATCTCACCTGCCACCTACATGAACTTTTGCCTTACCTGAAATCCCCTCAACAATATTCCCAAAAGATATTCATTTCATCTTCACTACAAAGGCAGCCCATTCCACTTTCGTTGTTGTAGTTCAATTACTTTCAGTTGTGTCCTACACCCCGTGACCCCATTTGACATTTTCTTGGCAAAGATACTGAAGTGGTTTGCCATTTCCTTCTCTAGTTCATTTTACAGATGAGGAAACTGAGGCAAATTGGGTTAAGTGACTTTCCCAGGGTCACACAGCTAGTGTTTGAGGCCAATTTTGAACTCAGGCCTTCTTGTCTCCAGGCCTAGTGTTTTGCCCACTGTGACACCTCACTGCCCTTCCACTTTTGGATAGCTTCAATTATTAGGAAATTGATCCTTATGCCCAGGCTCAATGTCTTCCTAATATTTCTACCCTATATCCTCAATTCTGTCTCTGAACTCAAACAAGACAACTCTGAATCCTTTACATACTTGAAGATAACACTACTCCATCAGCACTAGATCTTCTGTCTTCTGGAGCAAATAGTTCTATTGTGTTTTGGAGGGCCCTCATCTTCCTGTTCACTCTTCTTTGGATGTTTTCTGACTTACTAAATCTTTTCAAAAGTGTGTGTCCAAGAACTGAACATATTTCTGCCAGTGTGGTCTGTATAGAATAGAGTACAACGGGCCAATCTCTTCTCTAATCCTGTACATTATGCTTCCCTTAATTTGGGCTAAAATTGTATCCTCCATTTTGGGGAGCATGTCATATTGTACTCTGCCTCGTATGGTATTTGCAATTTACTAAAACTGCAATATCTTTTTTTTCAGATGTATAGTTACTTAGCCACCCTACTGTTTTGTAGTCATGAAGTTGTTTCTGAACATATGCCAATTTTTTATTTATCTCTATTGAATTTTATCTCATCAGATTTAACTGCTAGCTTGTAAAGAATTTTTTTTTTGGATTCTGATCCTGCCCTTCCATATATTATCTGTCCCTCCAAGCTTTGTGTCTGACAATTGGACCAACATTCATTTAAACCTCTTAATACTTGAAATGCAGTTCATTCAAAGTAGTTTGCTTGAACTCATCAGGGTAGCTTGGGTTTCAATTTTTTGTTAACAATTTTTGTTCTATTTTGCCCAATGTAGAGGTGATAATCTTGCCATAGAAAATAGAATCAAATAATTGGGGAAAAATGTCAAATAATTTTGTCTAGTCTTCAGGATCCATCATCATCATTCTCTTTCTATCATTTTTTGAGTCTCCTCTTTCCCCCCAATTTAAATAGAAAAATGAGTTTTAGAATTTTGTTTTTAGTATGTTACCCTCACTAGTGGTACTGTTCTTAAAGGACCAACCTTATGCTTTTGTGCTCTTCCTTATTATTTACTCTTCCTTCCAACTTAAACTGTGCTTCTTAAAATCCTCAGGTGACCAATGAATTTCCTATTCTCTACAGACAAATTTGCTTTTTCTGAGTACTTCCTATCCCACTTGAGCTGATTTTTTCTGCATAATTTTAGGTCATAATAGAATAGCCTACTTTTCTCTAAGTCCTTTGAAATAAGGTTTTCTAGAATCTTAGAGAGAGATCAGACATTACCTGAATTTATTTTCTTTCCTCATGGATTGTGACATGAAGAAATCACCTCCAAGCAAAGTTTCCCTCACTTCTTGAACAAGTTTTTCCTTGCCAATGAAAATAAGATCCAGAATAAAATAATAATTTTTCAAGTCATTTCTGTCTTCTGAAGGTTGTAATTTCTTTAAGACAAGATGAGAAGTGATTATTTGCTGTGACAAAATGAGGGTGTTAGTAGATGTCTAGATAATTGAAGTCCCCTCATCATTTGTATGCCATATTTCTAGCTCAAGCTTGTGATTGTCAAAGGTTCTTGTGGATGTCTTCCTTCTGTTCATGTAGGCTATGGTGTACTCCCTTAATATAACTACTTTCTGCATTGGTCTTCACCTAGATGAAACAGATTGCCTACCATTTTTTTCTCACATGAGTATATCTTTTTAATATATAAAATTATTATTCTACTATTTTTTCTCTATCATTTTCCTATTAAATAGTGTCTAAATTTCTGGAGCCATTTCCCATCTGTGGAAGTTTACCTCACTGCATCAGGCTTTACTCTCTATGATGCTTATTAACTATATTGAGTGCATTTTGTTGACAAAACAATGAGATCATGGGTTTTATTGCTGCCTTTTCTCTTAAATTTTGTCCCTTAGCGGTAATATAGTGCTTTAAGATTTACAAAGGGCTTTACATATATCCTCTCTCTTGATCTTCACAGCATGTATTTTTACACTTGTTAAATATATAGATGAAGGAGAGAATATATGCATGAATGATTAGAAATTAAATATCAAGTGCTTCTATGCATCAAGCATGGCGCTAAGCACTAATCATACAAATGGAAAAGGGAAATAGTCCTTGCCCTCAGGGTTCTTACATTCTAATGGGAGAGACAACTCATATAAGGGAAGTGGTGAACAGAGAGGCTTTGATCTGCGAAGTCAGAGGGATGGTGAGTAGGGCCTTAAAAAAGTAGATTGATGTATTCTATCTAAAAGTAATAACAACATTTATTTGATTTATTTCAGAGAGCATAAGCTAAAAAGTGGGAGGGGGAAATAAGGTAGGGATATGGCAAGAAGGTAACTTAAGTGGATGGCTGGGTGAAACATAAAGAATTAATTCAGCCATTAGGACAACTCAGTCCTCCAGTGGAGAGTTTCAAAAGTGAGTGAATTGAATCTCTGTTCCCAATCTCCCAATCCCACCAGGTGTTATCTCTGGAGGTTCAGTGATGCAGAGATTACAAAAGATTCGA